>JALBCR010000113.1:600000-1189663 GCA_030710515.1 Abscondita cerata | reverse complement strand
AAGAATGTAGAAACCAGAAATTGTCTGTCCAGGTCCATTATATACACATCGGACATGACTAATATGCGATTAAAAATTTCAAATATTCATATGGTGACGATGTTAATGTTAATATTAATTGTTTTAACTAATTTGAATATACAGGTTAACGACGGTATTAATGATGACCTTAGAATTTTGATTACTCGGCTAAACATAATTCATATTAATGAAAAAGTCTATCGCAATGATTTTTAGTTCAAGTTAACCGTGAGTTTTTGAAAGGGCATATTATGATCAACATTAATAATCAGATTGTACCATTCTCATAAGAGGGTAAGAATTTATATACGTCTAAGATTTTCTCAATTACATTAATAGTTTGCTTCAAAAGACTTATATAAGTCTAAAACTTTATATAGCAACCGTTATATTTTAAATTTCAAGATTTCTATTACGGATTTAGTTTATTATCCTTGTTTATATTAGTTGTGCACAAAATTCAGCGTGATCAATTGTGTTAGGTCTATTTATGGGTCAAGAAAATTTACCACTCAAAATTAAAGAATTAAATGGTTTAAATTAAAATGAATGTTGTTCAAATGCATTATGTAGTTTTGTTCACCAGCTGCCTTTAACTTCAAAATAAATATTCACAATCGCCAAACTCAACAGTTACATTTACTAACTTTTATTTCACAACATTAGACAGCACTCTTCAGAAGGTATTTCACTTATACTGCAGAATAACTATAACTCAGTTAAACCTCATTTTGGTGCCCCTCTGCCCTTACATACATTTCGACGACAAATTAGAGCCTCTATTCTTTAGCAAGTACACTTGATTAGAGTATAACATGTTGACTTTATTTTATTGTCTTTTCAGGATAACCGCCCAATATTAACGCAGATCATTTCATAAAATTGTAATTTCATTAGAAATTGTAATTTTATCTAAATAAAGACTTATTATTATTATTATTATTACTTCTCTTTCAGTCTTGTTTTATATTTCAAAGTTGTATTGTCCCTACCATATTCAACGTATCCAAATTAATGACAATAAAGAAAACTGTCTTTGCAATGTAATGCATATATTTTTTACATTTAACTTCTTTGATGATGATGTACTACAATCCTTTGATTTTACTTACACCCTGTTTAACACGAATTAACAAACGTTTCTACTTGTTTCTTGCTTAATCGATGCTTATTCGACTTGCTTTCTGATTTACTTGTCTCTTTCCTATTCCTTTTACAACTTTCTTCATTTTATTTTTATTCTCAGTGTTCACTTCAATACTTCATATTTCTTTTTTTTTTTTTTTTTTTTTTTTTTTTTTTTTTTTTTTTTTTTTTTTTTTTTTTTTTTTTTTTTTTTTTTTTTTTTTTTTTTTTTTTTTTTTTTTTTTTTTTTTTTTTTTTTTTTTTTTTTTTTTTTTTTTGTAATGGTTGTAGCTTACAAATACGTAAACGGATGGACGGCTCTAGCAGTACAACCTAGAGAAAACACGAATAATACTATTGAGTTCGAAACAACGCACTAAATTTCATGGGAGTTCCCGAATTTATAATTGTTATCGCAACAGTGTCCGGCTTCAACGGTGGGTCCTTAAGGAATCCGAAAAAAAAATAAATTGTCGGCTAACCTGGCGCCACCTGCTGAGTAAAGAACAGAAATAAAACCGACCAACAGGAGTACAATTTGGTTTTACTACAAAATCCAACACGTTAAAAACGAACACAATATTGAAGAGACACATACACAATTTAAATATAGCAAATCACAATTAAAAAATTACTAAGAGAAGGTGTAGGAAGTAACAGAGACTGTCACATAAAGTTTGTACGGGCGTTAGCAACAACGGTTTAAATTACAACGCGTAATTAAAGTATTACATTCAGATAAGTTTTATCGTTACACCCCAAATTTAAAGATAGAGTACCAATTTAAGATTGGTTTCTGCGAAAACTTGACGTACACAAGTCACTTACAAAACGGTGTCCTAAAAATAACTTAAACTCGGAAGTAAACGATAAACAGGTCTCGTCAATCCAAAAGGCCTTTTGTTTTAAATCGTCGCCCCCGTTTTCTACAGCGTCTAGTTCTGATGGAGCCAACGTCAACAAAACCGTATATCGGTAATAGAGTTTACCTCGACTAAAAGAATTACTTAGATACTAAAGTTACAAGACCGTTCGATGTCACGTGTACGTGAGCTTCTTACGTTTTGATAATAAGTAGGATAATTAAACATAAAACTTAGCTGTGTTCTAGTAATATGCAGCTCGGAGGATTTGTTCTCGCTATCGGTCGTATTGGAGTATTGGACATCGTCCGCACGTAGTTAATTCTAGAATTTTCCTTAGGGAAGGCTCAGGTTGAAAAGCGGATGACAATTAAGGTCTCTCAAAGGAGTAGTTATGCAGCATGCACAAGTCAATCTGCCTTCAGCATTCACCAACTGTTGTCGGCGTAAATGTAGGCGAAAGCGAGGTACTTGAACAAGTAGACAGCGAGAGGTTCCTAACTAGCAATTCTAGCACCCCAGGAGCTTTTCAGGTGTAAGAATAAGGCGAAAGTGTAAAGTTGGCACACGTGCTAAAGCAAACGTTGGAATTAATCACTAATACAACCTCGATAGTACCCACAAAAATAATAAAAGGATCTACTTACGGTGTAAATTGATCGAATTTATCTTTCCACACACAATTATTGAGTAATTATTGAAGCCACGTTGAAATTTCAATTGTATTTTACTTGCTTCATGTGTTACCATCAATCACCCAAGCGAAATGAGTAGTGTCAAGATGTCGTTCCGTCGTTTAGTTTGTGATTATTCTCCAATAGGAAAATTCGATGTAGCGCGGTCGATTTGAATTCCGGCGTAACGCACAACCTACGCCCTACGTTTTGAACAAGGCTTACGACCTACGTTCAGTTCGAATTCAGGACCGTAACATCTTATTTACTAATTCTTAACCTTTAGTTTAATTTTCCTTCTGGGGCTGCTTAGTTTACTTGCATTTTCTTCGATTTTTCTTTTATTTCTTATCTGTCTATTGAATTCACATTTTTTTTGTTTAATTCCTCCCAAATCTCTTCTATTATCAGCTATCTGTTGATTTTCTTTTTCTTGAATGTTTATCCCCATATTCATAAGTTTTAACTTTCTTGTATGATTTACTTCTCCTTCGAATAATCTTTTCCCCTTAATTGTTCAAATCTTTTTGTAATGTTTGCATATTCATAACACTTACATTATTAACCTTCGATTCCTCTGCTTCTTCAGCGGCATCCACTGAATTTTGATATTTCCAAATGTAATCATTTTTCTCTGCTGGGTTTATACTTATTTTACATTTATTTATGATATTATTCCCACGATTGCTGAAAATTTTAGTAATACTCCCAATCTATTTTCTGTTCACCTATTTTTTATCATAAAGATTTTATTAGAATGCTCTCTTTTTGTTAAAAGCACTCCCAATGTCCGTTTGATTTATTTTTATAATTTACGTTTTTCGAAATGAGCGAGAATTTCGGATCGGTGTCAAATAAAATTTTAACATTTGTTTCCTGTAACTTTTAATTAATGTATGGTAAACGAATTTCTGATTTTTGTTGTTTTTCTTCAAATAAATTCACGAGGATGTTTATAACTACACCTTTTTTTTCAAACATCAGTGCACTTACTGAAAAACCTGTCGATTTTTACCCAATTATTTTGCTCCTGACTCCTCTTTATTTCGCCTCGCATTTGTTTCTGCAATACTAACGCTATTTAAATTGCGGTAACTTCTGTGCTTCTTATCTCTCTATACCATTTATTTCTTCCTTGTCCATTTTCCTTTCTATTATTACATTGTCGATATCATTCACTCATGTTTTCTTCCGTACTATATCTACGCCATTAATTCCTTCTTTGTTCATTCCCTTCTTTCATTGCCTCGCCGATACCCGTCATTTAAATTTTCTTTTATCCGTCTATCCAAAACTAATTCGCGGTTTTTCCCTAAATTAAAAGAATCTGGGTAATGAATTCTTCTCCCTTCAATGCCTTCTCTGCAATTTTAGTTTTTCTACCATCAGCCAAGGTTTAGTAAATTATCTTTCTAAATTTTCAAGGAATAACATTGGCGAATAATAAATATTTCCGGTAAACTTGGGTATTTTATTTGTGTATATTCTAATTAACTCGTCCAATTTGATTGCGGTCGCTTACATCGCATCTTCACACATTCCTTCCTTATTCGGTACTTTGGTTTTATCTTTTCATTCCGTAGATTTCATTTATTCTCCCTTTTATTTCTTCTCTGTGTTGTGCTAATCTGTCTTCATTCCTTTTCTCAACTAAGATTATACAATTCTTAATTTTGTCGTTTTAATATTCTTCTCCTTTTCTAGTTTCATATCGTTATTTTCGAAATTAAACACAGTGTCTTGTATCTCTTTGCTTTTAAACACGTTTTCTTCTGCAATCTATCTTATAATTTGGTCTTTCATTTTTTAGTTATTTGTCTGGTATATTTTACTTCTTCTCTTTCTCTTCTCTTTTATTTTATTATTAATTGTTTATAATAATTCAACGACAACGAAAGTAGCAACAATCGCAGCAGCAACAACGCGGCAATTTAAATTTATATTCATAAATTTATTCACAGTGAGTGTATTTCAGTTATCGAAAATTTATATCTAATGTTTTTATACGGCCATTTGAAATGCATAACGTCTTTAATTATTAACTGCCGATTTAAATTTATCAACCCAAATTATTACATGTTCACTTTCTGATAGTCAACCATCGAGTATCACTTGAACGTTTAACTACAATGTCCTAATTTTTTACGTCTTAACACTTTGACGTACAATCACTGTTTGTCCAGTTTTTTCAGTTAACGTTTTGTGGTCCTCACTGTTCACTCTTTGACCTTTGAAGTGCATTTTTCCTTAAATTCACTTTAATCACTTCTAATCGAATTTACAGAAACACTTTTTATACACAGTTCTTTGTGCAAACTGTCAATTTAACATTTTCATAATACTAACAAATAACAAAGTTAATTCTATTTACTATTAAATTTTAATTAAATGGAAGGATTTATTTCCAAATCTGAAAACAATTCTTTTTCTTAAATGAAATGTAGATTAATTTTAGAAAATCGTATCCAAATTCAGTTAGTTTATTAATTATTGATTTGAATAAACATTTTCTATAAACTGTTATGTTAATAAATGTCGGTTTTAAATTTTTTATTTAAAATAAAAACTTCTCCAGCGCAATATATGACGTTATTTAGTTTGCCAGAATAGAACGTTTGTAGTTTTATCATTGTGACGTTATTTTTGTTAATTTATTAATTGTATTCAGTCCAATTAAACTTAGTATAAACTTTAATGTAGATGCTTACCTAATTTTTTGATGAGAGCTGTCATCCAGTTTGCGATTATCTTCACATGCTTTATGCGGTCGAAACGTCGGTAATGTTTGAAGGCTTGTTATATATGGATTAGATAAAATTAAAAATCTATAAAAAATATCCTCCATTGTTTTCCGTTTATTATACTCTCTTGAGAAGTCTTCATTATATTTTTTTAATTAACTTGTTAATGGGTAACATTGTGGATGAAATAATTTGTTCACCATGAATTAAAATATTATGCACAGTAGTCGACATATAATACAAGGGATATAATTTTATAATTTTCAAACTGTAACTAAAGCAAATTCTTCGATGTGAATAATATTTATTTCATAACCAAATGATGTTTGCAAAATAATATGAAAATAATTGATTAGATCTTCGTTTACTCAAGTGATCAATGAGGAAACATCAGGATATGCAAAGAATCACCGAGATGAGTTTCCGTCATTTGTGCTGCCATATCTCTGCATTGGTTGATTAACGAGAAGGTCTAATTTGACGAAAACTTTCTTGAATATTCTTTTTTGGATAAGCGATTGTATTTTTCTCTACATCGTCTCGTACTTGATATTTCTGGCTGTAGAGTTTGTACGTCACATGCAAGCAACACTTAAAAAATCTAATCTACGCATATAGCAAAGAAAATCCAACTTCAAAATTAAAACTGAAACGGCAGCGTTACCCTCTCTTCTTTTTATTTTTTGTCACCTTGTTCTGGATCTTGGATATTAACTTACGAATTGTCGAATTTATGTTTTCAGGCATCAAATACAAATATCTTATTTTTTCCAAAATGTGTTCCTCAATTGTTCATTTACATTAGGTCTGCAAAAAAATTAATACGTATTATAACAAACTCATGTTATCAAACTGACGTAAAGAATGCATTTATTTGATTAAAACTACTGATATGGTTTATTTGTAAACAAACTATAAATTAGGGAGCAGTGTTGAAAACCTGACCGACAGCTCTCTTAGTCGTAGAGAGGTCGTGGGCGTACTTACAAATAATTAGATCAAAGGCTTTTACACTGCAGAAATAAATGATATGGTACCACCTAGTAAAACTTGTAGTGAATCTTCCAGAGTAACTAGGAACTCCAAGACACCGTAGGATAGTATAATATAATTTTATAGAACGATTAAACCTCAATCACAATGACAACATTTATAAGCAAAAATAGATAATAATATGATGTAGGTAAACGCATAATAAAAATTAATAAGATAACAGTTAAATAGAACAATTTTTTCTCATAATAATACAGGCAAAACCATCCGAATTTGATTAACCGCACTGATAACTACGCCACTAAGTCCTGCAGTAAGCGCAGGCGTTAAGTTGAATCAAGGCACTTACGTAGGGTACCGGTACCTGACAGCAAATCTAAAATACCTTAAAAGCGCAACACATTGAACAATTTTTGAAAGATCTTTTAGAAAGCAACTAACAATGCGCAACAATTAGGTTGTCTAATTTACTGTAGTTTACAGGTACGTTTGCGCGTAAAATATAAAGGTAATAGAAAAAAAAAATTATTCACGACCTTGTCGCTCAACTTTTAGTTGCTTTTAGCTATATCCCATCAACTATTCTGCAATGCGTTAAAAAAAATGGCGGATAAAGAAAGTTTTTCCAGACGTACAATACTCACGACGCACACTGGAGAAAAGGAGCTTTAAAGTTGATACCAAATCAAAAAAATAATTTCTACATAGAAATTGGATGTTATTATTTTCTTAAATTACATATTATTGCGCATATAAACGAGCATACTCACAGATTTCACTCATTATCTTTCACCCATAATGCCTCAGTCAATTCTACTTGCGCACTGAAAACGATCGTGGTGTTTCTGTGTATAATCAGTTTTAATTTCTTGTTAATTTAGAATTTGCAGTTATGGAACCTTCAAGTTCAAGTATGTTTTAATAATTTTGATCATAATTTGTTAGGTAAAATAACAAAATATCGAATAATACTTGACGCATTAATAAGCACCCTTAAAATTGTTTTTCTATTTCGCGTTGTTTACAAAGCTATAACCGCACTCAAAGCGGTGCATTAATAGAAATTCGAGTGCGTTTATAGCGCTGGTGTACTTATATTTTTTAATGTTGGTAACACTAACACTGAATGTCAGAGATCTACGTACAGTTTACCTAACCTTGATTTTTTCTTGGTCGATTATTTATTAATAAATACAAGTAAACAAACAAAACGATTTACTTTTAATTATGTGACGAAAATGTACGATTATTATAAATATTAATAGTTACATTGGAGTTTTGCTGAGGATTAATGTTAACACCGGCACCAGGTAAAAGATTATGGGTCTGATCCGAAATTCACTTCCATAACTTATTTCAATAACATGAGTAATTGTTTCAAATCTCTACAAAAATACAATATCAATTTAGCTTTTCGCACTTGTAATCCTATTAACTTCATTAAAAATAACACCGATAAATCTATCTTATTATCTAACAAAGGCATATATAAACTTTCTTGTGATACTTGGGCCCTCAGTTATGTAGGTTCCACTAAAAGATCTTTTACCATTAGATTCAAAGAACATATTGATTCCATCAGACTTAATCGAGCTAACAAATCGAATTTTGCTCTTCATTTTCTTAAAACCAACCACTGTTACAAACCTTTCTCCAATACTAACCTGCTACATGTCTTTAACAATAACCAAATCATTTTAAATTTAGAAAAGTTTATATTACTAAACAATTTATTTTAGATAAAAAGTTGCTTAATGTTCATCTTGATTTCTCTAATTTCCAATTTATTAAAAACATCCTAGACTAATGTGCCTCTTGCATGCCTTTTGGTTGCATACTTGCTATTTTTCAATTTTAAATATTTCCATATCACTTTTTATGTTGGTATCACATAAAATAATTTTCCGTTTCCGATTGTCATTCCGTATTGGTTCTTGCACGTGGCTGGAATTTGGTTATGATGTTCGAACCTTTATTTAATTTCAAAATGAAACAATTAGTTATTCTTTACACTTATTTTTGTTATTGTTTGTTAAGTATTTGTGGTGAGTAGCAGCTGGTTTTGTTCTACATAATTTTCAACCGGTTTTATATTTTAGATTTAAGACTAATAATTTTTGAAAATGATACTAATTAGTATCGAAACCATGGTCAAATTTATATAATCAATAAATCAATGTTATAAGGAAGGTGCACTTCATTTCATCTTTAACTAAAGATTCCTTATGTATTAAGCTCACTCAACTTTATTAATTTGAAAATGTTTCTCCAAAATTTTTTTTAATTAATTATATTTCTTTCTTTGTGATAGATTATCCTTCTTGGTGGAGAAGGTTATTTAAAAAAAAAACTCGGTTATTTTTGGCTCAATTTTAAGCAACGTTTCGGAAGCTTTTTTAATTGATGCTTCCTTCATCAGGCTCTGGAGATGATTAGAAAAAACGAATTAACAATTGATGTACATAACTTACTACATTACACAATTATAACTGGTTAAGATAGAAAATAACTTACTTAATTGATGTAAAATAAGGTGGTCATGCTTGAAGTTACGAACAAATGTTCATAGTACACTATTATAAAACTTGTAAATATGAATATGAATAACAAAACACTTATAATTACACAAAATAAATAACATAGATAAATAAATACTTGTAAATAACACTATGAACTATAACAAACGTACATTGAGTAAAATCCACAAACATTTGAATTGAATTTAATGTGAAAGTTGTATAAAAGTTGTATAAAATGATAAGTAAGCGATAATAAACGTCGGCGTTATAGAAACGTTAAATATTAAATTTTTGGATAGAAAATTGACATCAGTAACAAAATATTATGTAAATTTTATTAAAAAGGTCTTTATGATTTAATTTTGATTTTACATATATTGTTATAACATGTAAAAAAAGCATCCGAAACGTTGCTTAAAATTGAACCAAACATAAGCTAGTTTTTTTTTTAAATAACCCTCTCCACCAAGAAGGATAATCTATCACAAAGAAAGAAATATGATTAATTTCAAAAATATATTTTATTTATTTTGTAAAAGAGGAGCAAAATAGAAAAAATATTGTATGATACTCGTTTATAAGGCATTTTGTCGCACTTACTCTTTTAGGGCACCCGTGCGTGTGCCAAAATGCCAAAATTTGTTAGCTGCACATAAGTGCTCAACTTTAATTTATTGGGTCGGACGCACATTAGAGAACAACTGTTTGAAGCAAAAGCGTTTTTTACTTTTTACGTTTTTTTTTCTTTTATTTTAAGTTGTACACAAAAATATAGAACAAAATTTATAGAAAATGTAATATAACTTTTATCTAAATTATTTTTACTTCTCCCATGGTAAATGTTCACTCTTACTTACCTTCTATCAATGACTTTGTATGTAGGCTCATTCTATGCGTTTTTGAAAGACGAACAACTTTTTCCTTACAATTTTCTTTACAAGTTGTTACTACTTTTGAGTAGAAGCGGCAACACCGTCAAAATGAAAATAATTTAGAAAGATAGATCGTGTCTATGTATGGCAATAGCCACATTTTCAGATTACTTCTATGCCCCGTTTTCCATAAACGTCTAACGTCGACCATCAATGAGCCGTATATGTAGAGCCACATCAAAATCGGTCAACAATGTTGATAAAATGATAGAAGGGCCAATAACAACCGAAAATTGGTAATTCGGTCTTTTAATACTACATGGTTGGATAACATTTTTGGAATGTTTGTTGCATCTATCTTACAAACTACTAATTAAAAAATGACAGGCAAGAGGCAGCGATAAACAAACTGGTTGAAAATAATAGTAAAATTCAAAAAAAATTCAAAGACTTCTTTGGTCTGATAGTGAATAAGCCCAAGCCAGGATTTCGTAGTTCTAATGATGGCAACACGGCAAGGAGATTTTTTGAAAACTCGGAAATGTCATCAGAAGTTAAAAAAATTGATGTTGAGTTAATAAAAAAAAGGATATCATATTAATCGTTGTGGCTTCAGTACATGAGATTGATATTGAAAAATTTAGAAATTTTTGCCATAGTACTGCGCGATATTTTATAGAAAAATTTGTTGCCAGATGTTCTTCAAATTAGTCAACCATAATACAGCTTCGCCCGTTAAATTATGAATATTTACAAACCCTCCTTTAAACTTTGTTAATCTCTGGTTTATTTCCACAGTCACAATTTAGATTAGAAATCGCACCCTATTTATTATTATTATTATTATTCATTTTTAATAACATATGATGTACTTTTGACCAAATTTTTCTTTTTTGATCAAAGCCCAGGACTTTTATTGTTGGATCATTAATGAGATGTTTATTGAAAAAATCAACTCCAGACCATATTTTTTCCACTTTAAGCTTTAGAAAAGCCGTACTAAAGTAGTCTTGCAACTATACAGGACGTTGAGATTTAAGTCTTTTTAGCTGGATAGTTGTCGATATTATTCAAATTGGTAAGTTTTTGTTGAGTTCGCATTTATCCCATTCTCGTTTTAACGGAGATTTTTGTCAAATGTTTAATGGAGTAATATTATACAGAATATGAAGCCAATTGAGAGAAGTGGATTTAATGGTTCGACTAATTATACACATAGTGCAATTCAACTGGACATCTATTTTTTTGTATAATAACGATTCAACCAGAAAGGAGCATAATATTTTACTGTAGAATAAGCTAATTCAAATGCAGCTGTATTATGAAATGTCTTTGCATCTGATCCCCACGTTGTTCGAGCTAATTTTTGAATGACTGAATGATGATAAAATTACTCCCACATAAACTGGTTAATATTATGGTTTAACTTTGTAAGTTTTCTACTTGTTTCTCTACTACTTAAATAAAAACAAGAAACCTTTGTCTTTTTAAGATTGGGGCTTAATAGTCATTTTTTGAAACAATTTTCCATAATACGCAAATCATCAAATAGCTTTCTTTCAATTTGAAAAATCCGAATGTTGAAATTGTCATATCATCGGTGTAGACGAATTTTTGACATTCTAAAGAAGGCAGATCAGAAACTGATCAGAAATGAACTGATTATATCTTCATCAAAAGCTTCGATTAGATAACATAATTGTAATAAAAGAACTAATTTTGAAACAAAGAATAAACGTTAAATAATTTAAAAGAACATCTTCTTTCCACATGTTATTGTATGTAGCAGTTAAGTCCAAAAAGACAACTCCAATTTTAGGTTTCTTCTGAAATTCAGCATTGATATGCGTTGTTAATGTCAATACTTCATTACTACAACTTCTACCGAATTGAAATTCTGATTATTCAATTGGTAATTTTTCTTGAATTAATGGATTAATTCTTCAAAAATCAATCTTTCAAAAATCTTATAAATTACATTTATCACACTTATTGGGCGGTAAGAAGTGGGGTCTGTAGGAGATTTGTTTTTCTTTCAAATTGCCACGACTTTACCTTTCTTTAAGTCTAAGTTTTTTTAAAACTCTGGATGTATTTCATCAAGTCCAACATTTTTCTTTAATTTTGCCTTTTTTAATGCATGTTTTAGCTCTTCTACAGTAATAGATATAAATATCTCTTCTCAATTTTTTTTCTTTTACATACACTTCTGCATTTTTTTAAATAATCGATTTCTCTATTTTTGTTGAGTTTAAAACATTAATCGACCATTAATCATGTAACAATTAATTACCACCAAACACAGGTCCGGGCTGTAATCGTTTTGCCATCCAGCTGAGTAAAATGTTTTGATGATTTTTGGATTGTTTATCAAATTTTCATAAAGAAATGGTTTGTAGAATCTTTAGGAAAACTAAGATGGAATTTTCAAAAAGCTAATTGGATACACTATAGAACATCTCCGATTCTATTCTTAGATGGATACCACCGGTTTCTGATAATTATCTTAGGTTCGTAGGTGCTGCTAAATGTGCAGTAAAAAAATCTATTCCACGTGTTTTTCGACAGGAATATGTCCCAAGTTGGTCAACTGAAACAAACAGATTGTACAAATCATATCTAGAAAATCCAAATAAAGAAAATGAGAATGCTGTACTGTCATCTCTAACATTCATCCAAACATTCATAATTTAACGGATGAAGCAATACTATGGCTTACAAATCTGAAGGACATCTAAAGTTCAGCAATATTTTGTATTCTTGTCTTGATTATCTGTTTTTCCATTATTTTGTTTTGCTATTTCTTTAACCTACTATTTTTTTTCTGTTTTTTGACGTTGTCGTGACTGGCGCTTGGACCGGTCCATTATATGTCGTCATGCAATGGCTGTGCTGTTATATTTTATGTTCTTATTTACCTTCTTAAATGTTTACACACTTAATTAATATTATTACATGTGAATACAAGGTGGGTAAAGGTTGGCATGTTAAGGTTTTAGTGGTTTTCCTAAACCTTGAAGTAAATGCTTTGCCAAGACGAACCAATTCACTATTGCACACGGTTTCGTCACCACACTATACAGGTTTATACTGATCTTCTGGGGCACTATACATAACACTTACATCACAATACAATATTTGTATAATGTACCATACGAATAAATAAATAATGAAGAAATGGTGTTTTCGTCAAAAATAAAAAATTATTATTGAATCTTGAACCCGTAAGGGTGTTTTCAATAACGACGAGTAAGTTTACATCACTTAGATGTATTGTATATGCAACCAACAATACGCAACTTGTTATCAAAAGATGAAAAATTTGCTAATATCATAGTCATAGTCACATTTTATTTTATCTAAAAGCCTTATGATCGCGCAGTATAGTATACATAGAACATTTAGTAATACATGATAAATGACACATAATCTTATAATCGTAGCTAAAATTAGATTTTTTTTTAATTATCATAATTAAAGTTATTTAACGTATTTGATAACCCACATTTAATCTACTTGATAAGGAATTTTACACTTATGTATTTTATATAAGTTTGAACGTTTTCACTGAACCTAATTCGCAGTATCTATTAATTCAGAGATTTAATGGTTACGATATGTATACTTATCTGTAGCGATAACTTGAAGCAGTATGTAAAGTCTTAAAAATCAATTCAAAAGTGTTTAGTTTTTCGTATATCTCTCAAACATTTTTATTTTAATTACTCTAGAAACGAAATCATTAAGGCATTTTTACAAGTTAAAATTTTAAAATAACCCAACAATTAATAAATTAACAAGCTAATATAAATTTTGCGTTTCTGTAAACAGTAGCAAAAAACCCATACGGTTAATAAAAACAAAACTTTTAAAATTAAATGAATTAAAAAAAATTAAATTTTATTAAGGTAATATCACAAACTGTACAACGATTTAATCCGCATAATATGTTTATAAAATTTCCAAGTGAGCGTCATCGGCATTATTTAGATATTTATGTTTATTTTCTTCAAAACATTTAGTAAGGTTATCGATAAACTTTTTATGCACTTCGTTTATTTCTTCCTGTGTAGGATCATCTATTTTAGTAACTTCGATTGGAGCTGCAACTGAAATCAAATTCAGATATTATTCAGAAAAGTATACTGAAAAACACTTACAAACTGTTGTTAACGGTTTTCTTTCAGGCACAAAACCAAAATTGTATTGTAGAAACCCTCTTCCAATTGGAACTATAGGGGCGATGGTCATAAAACGTTTGACCAAGTATTGAAATTTTCGCAGTAGTGGATTTCGAAATTGGTCAAATATCTCCGTTTCACCAAAAGAAAAACAGGCACAAGTGGGGTACCCGTTCTTAACGCTATTTTTATAAAACCTTTCCGATTTTTTAAAACCAAACGATGTTTATTGGGTTCGCTATAAAATGCTTCTTGTACACCACCTATCATAATTGCAGTAACATTTCCGCCATTCGGATTTTGCAATAACCATTTTATCGATTGCGCAGACGAACTACACATACCCAAGCCGTAAAGAAATTCCCGAAAGAATGGTACCAAAAGTGCAATCTTAAGGTCATCAAATGGGGCATATGATTGGGAAATAATTTAGAAAAACCACTGGGTGTTGTCGCAAAACTAGAAAAAGCCGAAGTTGAAAGCATACCATGAGGAAAACAACAAAACATGTAGTTTTTCTTTGGATCCAAATCAAATTCTTCCGATTTTTTTAAAGTTATTGGAAAATAATCTTTCATATAAGACCACCACGATAAACTACGAACCCAGTTTAACGGTCTGCCTCCTCTTTCGCAAGTATCTTTGTCAATGAACCATATCCAAATTAGATACAGTAGTACGTTGATCCAAAATCTTGTAAACAATAACAAGTATAATGCCGTGGCGTAACCTAGTAGAGAACCAGAAGCTAATGTCAGAAACCATCCTCCTGCCGCTAATGTTTGAAGCCTTCTTTCTAATGGAGTGTTTAAAGGAGCAAATTCAACACCGAGAACTGTCATTTTTTCGTAACTTATCACTTAATCCGTTCTATAAATACGATTTAGGTTACAAAATTTTGTTCTGATGAAGTTTATGTTACTAATACATTCGAATAGGATATCGTGTATACGTACTTATATTTTTATCGATTACTGTTATCTTAATGCTTTTGTACTATAACCTTGTAATTGTTTAACGTATTTAGAATTTTATGTAATGTGAGAATAAATGCAAGTAAATTTGCGTCACAGAATTTTAATAATTGTGCTTGTTTGTTTAAAAAAAAAATCTCAGTAACAAGGCCGACATTAAAGTTGTATTCTAGGATATGTTGTAAGAACCACATTACGTAAAAGTAAATCAAACTATTCCGATAATATTTGTTTTAAAATAAGGGTAGGTATTTAGATTGTGGTGTAACAAAAGGTTAAATAGTATGTTACTCTAGAATTTCACCTACCGTTTAAGAATAATAAATATACACTTTCAAACTCCTTCCAATAGCCACTGATTTAACATTCTTATGTGATATAAATGTTATACTTATGTCGCAGCATAATATTCACACTGCTTTACTAAGCTAAAAGGTCTTCAAAAAACAACTACAATTTATTGGAAACCAATTAAATTTATTATTATTAAAAAAACATCGATTTAGTTTTATTTAGATTTTGTTTGGTACTAGTGTTAAAATAAAACTGTAATTAGAACATTCTTCAAAATCTGAAACGAGGCCACATCATATAACACTAATAAGATGTTGCGACATCTAGTAGAATTGACTTACATCTGTCGACAAAGAAGATATAACAGCAGTTCTTTATTACCTGCTTACTAGTATACATTTCAAATGGAATGATGAGTATTGAACAAATAGATAGTGTTGCAATGGGCAGCCCATTGAGCCGAGTAATTACAAATTTTTTATAATGTAATTTAAATTTTTTGTCCAATAATTGTTTTCTCCGCGGAGGTGCGGGTCACACTCAGATCGTCGTTTGCCCTCGTCTAGCTCAAACAAATAAAGTTAGATGGCGTAGGGTCTTAAATTTTCTTTTTAGGCGCCACCTGGTTACTAAGATAGAAGGTGGGGGAAAATATAAAAAAAAAAGTAAGGGCAACTCAGAATCCCTATTGTCCCCGCAATGTTAATTTTCTCAAAAAAACTACCTAACTTAATAAAATAAAATGACTTAAGTACTATGTATTTATTTACATTTTTTTTTGTAGCGCGCAACCAATACCATTAAAAAAAATAAAATAATTGACTGTTACTGAGCCACTGCCAATGTCTAGTAACCTCCCCGTAGACTGTTGACAGCTCTCGACTTAATTTACCCGTCAGTGCCAGGTGCGCGCGTACTGACTCTAATATTAAACAATAAATTGTGGAAATGACTATTTTCAGAATATTAACTTTAGTTGGAGTGGGTGTGTGTGGTTGAAAAGAATTCTTTTTAGTTCGGTTAAGTTTTATTTCTTTTCGTTTGGTTATTGAATCCACGCATATGCTATTTCATTTGTGTCGTTCTTGCAATTAACCAGGTGAGATTGACGATAGAATTGCTTAAATGGTTACTTATCTGTAATCCTGTTAGAGACGGTTGTCGATGTTGGTGGCAGTTTTTTTTGGACTTGATCCTCTACAGTAGTCTTCTTGGCAATGTCCACTTCCTGTGCGTACGATCACCCTTGGGTATAGCTAAAGCTCAACGACACTCCTGGAAGTGGCAAGTAGTTCAGAATCCAACAGAGGACAATCCCAAGTAACGAACAACTAGCTAGGTTTCCACGACGATGTCACGTCAAAATGTGCGATGAAAAATAATCGAAAATAAATAAGGTGAAAATAAAACTCTGAATGGAGAAACACTTATAATTAGGATTTTGTACGCAACGATAATTTGTAAGTATAGACTCACCCTAATCGTAGAGAGGGGTTTTAAAAAAGCTTTCAACTTCAGCACAAATTTAAATCCGAGAATTAAACTCGCTTGCAAAAAGGTATCTCGCCAAATTGCAATAAAAGAGCAGATAATAGGTAGGATCCAGAAATAACTTCTGATAAAGCTTAACGAATAATTTCCAATTTCAGCTTTATAAATTACACTACTATCTACCTTTTCGTGTCAGCAATTAAAACTTAATGACAAAGCGTTCAAATTCTGTATGAATTCGTCGTTTTACGCCACATTATCACTCAGAGAATGTTGATAATATATAAGTCTTGACCCAAGGGTCAGATGGTGTACGGTGTGATGCTTAACCGCAAGCGTTATTACCGCCGTCAGGAAACAAAAATAAAACAAAAGTTGTTCCGAACAGAAAAAAAAAGAATTGTGTGGAAGTAGCAATCTCGTTACATTTTATATGGAACATTTTGAAGAAGTTATAATAAGCTCTTGTAAGAAACCGACAATTGATTATTATAAATTTGCCGCCGAGATAAGAATTATCTCACAACTTAAATTTCAATCCCTGTATAACGTTTGCCCACTCTTTAGTTGGTGATAACGTCCCCTTTATAATAACAAGCGCGGTACCGAAATAATTATTATTTCATTACTATTTCATGATTATTCGTTCAGAATTCTCCAAGAATACCAAGCTTATTAACAACCGTCCGAATCCGATCTAAAAAAAACCGCACTCAGTCTTTACTATATACTGTCCGCATTCTTCTCACTTCTAAACTGCGATCCTAGTCTGTATCAGGTGAATAAATTTGTCTCGTCCAGACATAAGTTTCAGTTCTTTTCACTAAACGTATTTTCAAAGCCCACTTTCACTACTGATTAGCATTTGGCACGGGTTGTGGAAAAAACCGTTATAACCGCTTAAAATCCACTTATAAAACCACAGTTATTAATTCGTTCTCTTACAGCTGTTACGTACTTATCACCGAACCCCTGATTTACTCGGTAACACTGGCAAACAGTGTGTCAAGATTACTCCGATTACTTTAATTACAGCCGCAGCCAGACCATCATCAAAACCAAAGGTATAACTTCTCGTGCATACAAGGTTTCATCGTACTAGGATAACTATAGGCTATCCAGGGTGCCTTACGACGAACTTCCGTTACTTATAACGCTGTATTCTTAAACTCCGTTACTTGTCACTTAGAGAGCGAGACCGGTTAGCAGTTGTTTTATACCCTACAAGAATAATTGTGATCTAAAATCGTCGCCGTTAATGTATAACCTAACTAACCTGTTACAGCAATCCGATAGCCTCAACCGTTAGAAACAACTCTCCGCATCACCAACACCGAGACGCCGACCGATTCGACCCTAAAGAGGGACCAAAACCAAACCACGTGTAAATATTAACTTGCCGTCCGTACGCAAGAATAAGTCAAACCGAGGACAAGGTCACGGCCGTGTCTCCGCTAACGCCACATTTCGCCGTGAGATTTTGAGCAAACGACTTAAATCATTTTATATTGTATATTATCATCGCAAGTATATAATTACTGTAACATTGGTATCAGTATCTGTAGGAATTATGGAAAACGAGCAGATGGAATGTCGCTCGTTCCCTGGACAAGTGAAAAGCTTTCAATTTGGGACGCCACGCGCACGGGCATTTTATCCCCATCTAACATCGCTGTTTTCGCCAAAGTCTCCCGTGGTGCCTCTAATTTGGTCGCCTCAAACAAGCGAATAATGCATATCATTTTGTCCCCTTCGCAGTAGAGAGAGACCTTGAGATCTTTTAGTGATGATGCCTTATAGTTTGTTACTCATCTTGGCAACCTTTTGCGGGATGTCACAGGAGAACCAAGATCCAAGCCATACCTCACGCAACGTATCAGTCTGGCTACCCTACCTTCACAAACCTTCTTGGACGAAATCTACCTCATTTAGTTTATTTATCTTTTACAGTGTTTTATAACTTATGTCAAACTATTTCTTTATGTTCCCTCATCAGTGCTGTTTTGACATAATAAAGTAAGAGATAATATATGTATATTATTTCGAACTCTAGACGTTATTGTTTGACCGGAGCTAAACCCGCGGCTAAGTTTAAATTTTTGTACGAGCCCTTTTATCCCCAAGTTACAATTTTAGTTATTTGTAATTTTTGGGCATCAAGGGTGCACATTTACACTTTACTTTAAAATTACTAAAACTTTCCTTACTCACGCCATCTACGGATACAATTCACCATGGAAAAAGAGAACAATAACCAACTATCATTGCTGGATATAGTAATATAAGAAAAAACATTAGTGTATTATGCGAACTAGATATGTAAGCCCAACTTATCATCAAAAGAACTAAGACATCTGGATATACAGTTACAACCAAACGGTTACAACAAACATGAAATTAGTAAAGCAATCCATCCGAAGAAACAAAATACCACTAAAACGTTACGGACCGTATAATCAAAATACAAAAAACACATAAGCTATTATTAATAAAGGAAGAGCAACGGTAGTGTAACATTAGTAATAAAACCGAGGAATAAGGAATAGTTATATTAATAAAGATAATGTAATCAAAGATTAAGCTAATGCAATTTTAATCCAAGGTCTAATTTTTATACCAAAGTACACGGTAGTTTAACATCAAAATAACAGAAGAATAGTCAAATACTCTCAAGTTTCAAGTGTTTCTATTAATTAGGATTTCTATTGACCGTAATACTTACTTATGGATAGAGATCAATATGTTGATGTTTTAAAATTCATGGAAGAAATAAAAGATGATGTGGATATTTTGCGTAGTATACGCAGATCGAATTTGATAAACCCTAGAAGGGCCCATTAGAAGAGTTCGACAAAAATGATTTAAAAGAAATACATCAATTTTCACGCCAAGTTGCAGTGGAAATAATAGACCTTCTTAGAGATAATTTGGTTAGTTACTAAAAAGGAAATCACATACCGCCTGGTGGGCAAGTAAGTAGTTCAACATAGGGCAGATAATATGTAAACAGAAAAAAATACAGTTCATTAAATGTTCATATGAGTATGATTATTAATTTATAATAATAAGTATATCTATATATAAATTGTCTTTTATTATAGGTGGATTGCAATGCTAAACTCGAATTAATAGTATGGAAACAAAGCTTTCGTGTTTTATTAAAAGGTATACTTCGTATATATACAGGGTGTTTTCAATTAAATGTCAATATTTAAGGGAACAATTTTTGGGTCCATTTTAAGAAGAAAACTTTATATAAATGTATGTTTTAACGTCTTAACTTTTGAGGTAGAGGTGGTAAAATTTTCAAAAATAAATCATTTTAGATATTTTAATGAAATTTGGCACACATGTACTATGTATCAAGAAGCATTTTTTAATGTACCTCATTTTTTTATTTCCACCATTGGTGTTCGAATAAATTTTGAGCGCTTATTTTGGCAGAAATTGATGGCATGCCACTGATTTCTTAAAATAACTTAAAAATTATTTTCAAAATGTAGGCGGTATGAGAACCAAGCTTAAAGAATTACATAAATCTGTTAACTGTTGCAATTATCATGTTTTGATTCTAGTTGAAACATGGCTCGATAGTTATATTAGTGATGCTGAACTGAAAATACCAAATTTTAATATCTTTACACTTGATACATCTGCTCAATCAAGCTCTAAACTTAAAGGTGGTGATGTCTTGATTGCTACAAATAAATTCTTAAGTTGTACCTTGTTAGAATCACCTTATTCAAATATTGAACATATTTTTGTTAAAATTGAAAATGAATTAGTTATTGGAGCAGCCTATATTCCACCTCATTCATTATTCTCTTGTTACAGTGATCACTCATTAGCTATTGATGAAATATGTTTACTTAATCTTAATCTTGATTTTATATTTTGTGGTGATTATAATCTGCCTAGTGCAAAATGGGAACCTTGTAACAAAATAGTAATTTGTTATTAAGTAATAATAACTGTCAAAGTGCTCAGTCCTTAGCTGACTGCTTTAGTTTTAACTTATTAAAACAAAGAAATAGCATACCTAATAAACGGGGTGTCCTGCTTGACTTAGTATTCTCAAATTTGGAATTGCTAAATATAGAATCTGCTGATGATTAATTGTTTGAAAATAGTTTTCATGATATAGCCTATACTTTATCCCCTTCCGTTTCTTCACTTACTGATACACTTTATACAGAATATGTTTTCTATGATTTCAAGTCTGCAAACTACTCCACTATTAATTACTATTTATCAACAGTAATTTGGTTTGATGTTTTATCAAAACTTGACGTTAATATCATGGTGAAAGAATTTTGCAATATATTAAATGTTGTTTTACATGAATTTATTTCTAAACGAATAAAAATAGTGTTAACTTATCCCAAATGGTTTAATAGAAAACTTATTTATCTTGTTAAAGCAAAAAAAGCAAGAACATTGCGCATTTATAATTAGTGGTTTGCTTGAGGATCACAATAAATTTCAATAATTAAGATTTGAATGCAAAAAATTAAGCGCTCCCTTTATAGTGAATATATTAGAAAATGTGAAAATAATATCAAAGTTAACTCTAAAAGGTTTTGGTCATTTGTAAATGAGAGTAAAACATTTATGGCTTTCCTAAACGCATGTTTTACAATAATAAGTATAATAATTCAGGCGAAACGAGTGTTGATTTATTCGCTGATCATTTTAGTAGTGTTTATGGAAATTGTAATAAATCGGATGCAACCTTTCCTTATGATGGATCTATCTGTGTAAACTCAATAAGTATTTCTATGTCTGATATTTTAATAGCTTGAGTTGTTTATCTGATTCAATTCGGTCTGGACCGGACGAGCTGCCCCCTATTTTTTGAAAAGATGCGTATATTCACTCACTGTTCCTTTATCAATTTTATTTAGTAAATCCTTAAGCTCAGTAGTTTTTTCTACTTGCTGGAAATATTCTTATATAAACCCGTTACATAAGAGTGGTACCAGAGAAGACATATCTAATTATAGAGTAATTACGGTTCAGTCAACTATACCTCAACATATACTCAAACGAGTGATATGTGAGGAACAGCACGGTTTTCTTAAAGGTAGATCTACTATCACAAATTTGATGACATTTCAAATATACTTGCTGGAAACTATGGAAAAGGGTTATCAAGTTGATGCTGTTTATACCGATTTTACAAAAGCCTTTGATCGGGTTAATCATTATGTTCTATTAAAGAAACTAGAAAGTCTAGGATTTAGTGACATTGTTAATAAATGGTTAAGTAGTTTTTGTGTGAACGTATACAACATGTAAAAATTGGTAATTATTTATCCAAAGCTATACATGTGACGTCTGGTGTTCTCCAAGGATCCCATTGTGGTCCAACTTTATTTTTGCTCTTTATTAATGATTTAAGTAAAGTTATCAAACATTCTTTTTTTCTATTTTTTGTTGATGATTTCAAATTATTTACTACAATAAAAAACTTTAATTGAGTTCAACTGCAAAATGATCTTAATAACTTATGAGAATGGTGTTGTTCAAAGTATCTTGAACTCAATTTTAAAAAGTGTTGTACTATTTCGTTTAGGAGAAAAAAAAGAATTGAACCTAAATACTAGCTTCATGGTTATGAGCTTTGTTCAGTATGTGAAATAAATTAATTAATAGTTAACTTTATTTAGTTTTTAAAACTATATACTAAGATATTAGAAGTATTACATATTATAAAATAAAAATAAAAATTAATGTGATATACAATAATATACAATAATTTACAACACAAGATACATTTTATACTCACAGAAACAATACATTTCAAGCATACCATTTTTTTAATTCTAATTTAAAGGTTGTTATATTACAATTTTTAATTTTGTTTGGCAGCTCATTATACTTAACTAACGCTTTATAAAACAATGAATTTTGACCACTTGTTGAGTATTTAAAAGCCACTGCAAAATTGTTAGCGCCTCTTGTACTATATGAATGAATTTAGGACCCTTTCTTCAATATGTTATCAAAATAATTTGGGAAAACTCCGCACTTTATTTTGTGTATGAAAATTAGAGCTTGCATTTCACAATGGCTTCTAACATTAACCCAATCTAACGTAGCAAGCATAACTTCGATTTGTGTTCTTCTACCCTTATTTAGAATGATTCGCATGGCCCTATTCTGTAATATTTGTAACCTGTCATATTCTTTTGACCCTGCTAGATGCAGTATGGTAGCACCAAAGTTAAAATGAGGCAATACAATTGCATTATAAATTAAAATTCTTGTTTTGATACTTAAGTAGCTACTACATCTGTAAAGAATTCCCAGTTTCTTAGAATTTTTTTTACATACATAGTCCACATGATCAACAAATTTAAGCTCATTATCGACTATTATCCCTAAATATTTAATCTTATTTACTATTTCTACAGTTTCATCTGCAATTTTAATTTTTATTTGTTTAACATTCATATCATTTATAATCTCTTTTTTCCCGATTACTAAGGCCTTGGTTTTGTTTACATTTAGTTTTAATTTGTTTACTGCCAACCAGATAGACAAGTTGCTTAGGTCTTCATTAATTCGTTGAACCATTTTATCAATATCCTTACCACTAATGTATAACACCATATCGTCAGCAAATAAATAAAACTTAATATATTTGAAAGCATACTGTACGTCATTCAGGTAGATGATAAATAGTAAAGGTCCTAAGATGCTTTCTTGAGGAACTCCATTTTCTATTACGATTTCATATGACGCCACTGTGTTACATTTTACTCGTTGTTTTCTGTTTGTCAAATAACTTTCAAACCATTTAAGTACCGATCCTTCAACTCCAATACTTTGTAACTTATTCAATAATCTTTTTCGGTCAATTGTTTCAAATGCCCTTTTCAAATCTATAAACACAGCTATAGTTGTAAATTCTTTGACTCTACTAGATTGCCAATCATTCAATATGAACTAAAAAGCATTTTCACAACTATGGTTTTGTCTAAAACCAAATCGATAATCTGTTAAATAATATGTCATATTTAAAAAGGACAGCAATTGGAAATAAACTACCCTTTCCAGTATTTTAGCTAATGCTGACAACATATTGACCGGTTTGAATTCTTCTGGTTTAGTTGTATTACAAATTTTTCTAATAGGTATAATTGTTGACTTTTTTAATGATTGAGGTACAGTTCCAGACAACAGCGAAGTATTGATTAAGTTTAATATTGGATCACATAATTTTTCAAAATCAATTTTATATAATATAATGGGCAATTCATCTGGACTATTTTTATTACTTATACCATGTATTATTTCTATTAATTCATTTTTTAGACACAGTAAAGAAATCATTAAAAATAAGTTGAAGTGCGCAGGTATAGATAAAATCTTCAGTTTTATTAGCAATTGAGTCAACAATTACTTTAATGTTATTTACAAAATATTTATTAAATTTATTAGCAATCATAGTAATATCACTTACAGGTTCATTATTAAACATGGCAGATTCATAGTTTTCACTTTTTTGTTACCTAATATATTTTTCAATGTTTTCCACAATAATCTAGGGTTTTCTTTATTATTGTCAATAGTCGTGAAAAAATTTTTTTACTATGTTTAATTCTGTTAACTACCAAATTTCTGCTATTTTTATATACCTGCCAGTCTTCTGTAGTTTTTGTTAATCTAAATTTGTTAAATTTGCAATCCCTTTCTTTAATTAATTCCCTTACGTCTTCAGTAAACCATTGCCTACTTTTACCTTTAGTTTTTAAGATATACACTGGAATTACCTTATTCATTATAGTAAACAAATGAGAAATAAAGTTGTCACATCTTTCATCAATGCTCAAGATACTTCGCAGGTTGTGCGCAACTGGATACAAGCAAATAACTTGGAGCTGTTACCCTAGCCAGCAAAAAGCCCAGATTTTAACATTATCGAAAATGTTTGGCCTCGAATACTTGCTGTTATCCGAAGACAACAAGGGCCAAATTTTATACCAGTAAACCGTAATGCACTAATTGCAGCCATTGATACCGCATGGGAAACGATTAATATTAATTATATTGATACCTTGATAGCGTCAATGAGCAGACGCCTCCAAGAATGTATCAATAATAATGGAGGTCACACCCATTATTGATTTCTTATATTTATTTATATAGTAATACCTTTATTTAAAAAAACGTTTTCATTTAATTTTAAACTATAACTTGGTATCTTAATTATAATTATGTAATAAATTCTTGTCAAAAACTAAATATATACGTTGACAATAAGAATTGCCTTAGTTTTTATTTTCACTTTTTATATTAACTACAGAAAAAATGAAACGTCATAAAATATACATTTTGTAAGGACTAAATATTATGAATAGAGAGTTTAATGATTTTTTTTAATAACTTACAATAATTAGTAGGTTAGATTTATTTAAAAATAAGTAATAATCAGTCAACCCAAATAACCATGTTTAGTTTTTGATTTAATTTAAAAGTTATTGCTTGTAGACGTTTTTTAAATCAAAATTATTTCTAATTTTATTTTGTAAACATTTCCTAAACAAAATTTTGATTCGATAATTAATCGAGCTATGGTGTTTAATTAGCGATACCTTCAAATATATTCTTTAAAAAAAAATTAAGTAAGCAACGTAAATTACCTATTTTCTAAAACGTGCTTAGTGTAATGATTCATTCTACAGTCCTTCTATAAGATAACCCCTGCTGAGACTACCTGTTGTTAGAATTGTAAATGATACCCTTAAGCCCGCTTCACAATGTGCATACTTTTGTTTACAGAAATTGTGGTGTCCAAGTTTTAAATTTCATGAGTGTACATCGTAAAGAGCGATACAGAAACTTCCTGGATCAATTCATCTATCTAGTCTCCTTGTGTCATCTCGTCTTTAAGTAGTTTTTGTTTGTCAACACTTTGTTGTACTTGTATATACTTAAAAGTTATCTCTTTCTATTCATCGCATATTTAAAATAATTTCTACTGTTATTCTGTCTCATCCTGATGCTGTTCCGTATCTCAGTTTTTTTTATTACAAACTAAGAAATTCCAACAGTTAACTGTAACGGCAACTAGCTATAAATAATCTTTCTAGAAATTTAAAATTACTTTGTTTCTGCTCCTGTAGTAAGTTGTCCAAATTTCAAACTACCATTTACAGTGCAAACAGATGCCTCAGCTTTCGGACTCGGCGCTGTACTATCACAGAAGGACGAGGACGAAAATCATGTAATCTGCTATCTCAGTCGTTCGTTGAATGCTACTGAAA
Source organism: Abscondita cerata (assembly GCA_030710515.1). NCBI lineage: Eukaryota > Metazoa > Arthropoda > Insecta > Coleoptera > Lampyridae > Abscondita > Abscondita cerata. The sequence continues at coordinate 1,163,643 of JALBCR010000113.1, read as the reverse complement.
AAAAGTATTTGACAACTGAGCGTGAATGCTTAGCAATCGTTTTTGCCGTAGAAAATCTAAGCCCGTATTTAGAAGCCTATCGTTTCAAAGTTATTACTGACCAATACTTACTGCTTTGGTTGCAGGTTAGCTCGTTAGTGCTGCGTTATAATTTTGAGGTGTGCAATCGCAAGGAAAAAGATCATGTTGTTTTTTATCTCTTATCGCGTGCTGTCACGGGGTTATCGGCCGTTGAGGTTGCCAACCACTCTAACGTGCATGATGCCTGGTATAGAAAAACAGTAGCAAAGATAAAACAAAACCCATTACATCACTCTTATTGTGGGTAGTGAGAACGGCCAGTTGTTTAACCCTTTCGGCCCTGCTGGTGGCATCTGCCACCTTTTATATAAAACGACCTATATTATCAGTAGTAGGAATTATTTGAATATTTACCGCTAGAGGTTGCATGAGACAACTTATTTGCACGTGTTTTCTTACTCATTTCGTTGTTATTTGCTTTTGAACGTTTAATGTTAAACCATTTAGTGAACGCTTACAACATGGATCTCTCAGAACTAAGAGACACTTTCGGTAAGTACTAATAATCACTATAATAATAAAAACATTCACTTTATTGCAAATATAATGTAAAGTATAAGATACACGAATTCATTATTTGATATTTGTTTGGGTTTCACATGATGGGAATACGCACGGTTACTTGTTCAAAAATGCCGTACGCAATTGCCACCAGTAGACGTTCGTGTCATATAACGTGGTAATTTTTTTCTGCAGACGATGGTATACCGCCTATGAAATTTTATAAGAATTTGAAGGCTGTAGCTAAAACGGTGACTTGGGAGGAGGCACAAGCTGCTACATACGCAATTTACGACTCCGACATAGAGGACGAAGACGGAATTGAAGATGACAAAGAGGTAGAAGATTTAGATGATAAACATCTTGAAGAGTCCGACGAAGATAATAAGGTACCATTGGCAGTTTTAGCGAAAAAGTTGTCAAATAAACAAAAATTTGCAAATAATAAAAAGAATCATGGACACAAAAGAACTTTTCACCCCCAAACGTATACTATGTTCCAACTCCAAACAGTGAAGATGATGTTGATGTAATTCAAACACCAATAAAATATTTTTGCAAATATTTTTCAAATTTTGTGTTTCAAGAATTAGCAGAAAAAACAAACATGTATTCAGTACACAAAATGGAATTTGCATCAATACAAACGAGCAAGAAATGAAAAAGCTTGTTGGTTTGCATATTCTAATGGGTGTAATTCAGTTCCCTAGGCTTCGAATGTATTGGTCACCTGCTACCAGAATTAAATTTTTGATGATATCCGACTTTCGCGTAATAGATTTGAGTCTCTAAGAAATAATCTACATATTGTTGACATAAATGCCAATCACGACAAAAATGACAAGCTTTGGAAGGTGCGGCCGATACTTACTTCATTTGAAAAGCGCTGTGAAGAATTAGAATTAGAAGAAAATCTTTGTATCGACGAGTCAATTATTCCTTTCAAAGGACAACTTATAATCAAACAATATATGAAAGGAAAACCTAATCAGTGGGGAGTAAAAATATTTATGCTTTGCGGTGCCTCGGGAATTATATACCGTTGCGTTGTATATCAAGGCTCTACTACTCTTCCAGCACAGTTTCTAGAAAAATATTCTGCAACTAATGGATTGGTGATCTACTTATCAAACCGAATTCCAGACCATCATGGTCACAAATTATTTTGTGACAACTATTTCACATCGCTTTTATTACTTCGGGAACTGTTGGAGAGAGGTATTTTCACTGCAGGTACCGTACGAAATAACAGGCTGCAAAACTGCCCATTCAAATCAGAGCGACAGCTTCAGAAAATTGGTCGCGGTAGCTGTGACTCTTGTGTCACAAAAGACAAAAAACTTGTGGCTGTCCGTTGGTACGACAACAAAGTGATAAACATGGCATCAAACTTTGTGGGTGTAGAACCTGTAGACGAAGTCAGAAGATGGGACAAAAAGAAAGGAGACTACATAATGGTGAAGCGGCCATCAATTGTACGTTGCTATAATCTTTCCATGGGTGGAGTGGATAAAGTGATTTCCTCATTGCACTCTATCGCACTTTTATTCGATCTCGAAAATGGACTTTGCGCATCATCTTCCATTATTTCAATCTTGCCGTGTGCAACTCGTGGTTAGAGTATAAGCGTGATACGATCCGCTGTGGTGGCGCTTATGAAATGGATCTCTTACAATTTACAATGGCAATCGCAGAAAGTTTAGCTTTTCTGGATTTCTTGTCAGCACTCCATCAAGACGAGGTCGACCGCTATCAAAGACACCCAGTCCTAGGAATTCTCCCATACCACGAAAACGTCAAAAGTCCCACGTAGTCCCTGTCTACGACGTAAGATACGATAACATTGGGCACTGGCCAATACATAAAGATGGTCACGAACAGCGTTGCAAACTGGAACGTTGTGGTGGACGTTCTCGAATACACTGCGAAAAATGCAATGTACCCCTATGTTTATCGAAAAATAGAAATTGTTTTCGAAACTTCCATATTCAATAAATAACATCATAACCTATGTTTATTTTTTTTAATTTTTACTTTGAGACCCGATGGTGGCAATTGCCACGACTTCCTAGTTTCTATAGCTCAAGTAGGAATTTGATAATATGTTGTAGTGGAGTTCTTGTAACACCTATAAACCATATTTTGCAGCCAAATATTTTTTCTGGGAGTTTAAAAAAATCCAGGGCTGAAAGGGTTAAGTATGTTAAAGTTTCATATCCAGGTCTTTGTGAAGAAGGTGATTCTTGGAAAACAGTAGTGCAAAATCTTTATAGAACAATAAGACAACTCCACTGAAAGTTGCCATGCCAGTATGTTCAAAACATCCAAGAGATTACAAGCTCAATACAATTGGTCTAAAATGATGACCGATACGACTAAATATGTTCGATTGTGCCAACTTTGGGCTCAAACTAAATAGGACCAAACAGTCCCAGCCGGACGTTTAAGAAAGCATTTTACGATATCGAGACTGTGGGAAATGATTAGCATTGATATATTTGGACCTTTGCCTTGTTCAGAAAAAGGTTACACAGTGATTTTGGTAATCTCTGATCATTTCACCAAATATGTTGTGCTTATTCCTTTAAAAACTGCTTTCGCAATAGTAATTTACGATAATGGGATACAGTTTCGGTTAAAATAGCTCCGAAAAATTTGCAAAGAGTTTAAAATCCATATACAGTTTACGTCTTTATATCATACACAAGCAAATCCCGTAGAAAGAGTTAACTGAAATGTTAAGCTCATATTAACCGCGTATGTGTTTGAAAACCACAAAAATCGGATCAGTATTTACCTAAAGTTGCTTGTGCATGGAGGGCTTTGGTTTATGAAACCATAGGAGCTACACCATACTTTGAAAATTTTGGAAGAGAGCATGTTCTATTTGGAGACCGACATCATACCATAATCCAACCAGTTGAAGAAGTTAGAGTATCAACTCAGCTTGAAGAAGAATTGCCAAATCGCGTTATGATTTAAGTCGTAGTCAATCTAAGTTTGTGGTAAGGGATAGGGTATATTGTAGAAATTTTGCTCTTTCAGATGCTACAGGAACTTTACATCGAAAATTGCACCACGTCATATAGGACCGTTTATAATTAACAAAAAGGATTCTGGCATATAAGAGACTTAAAAGAAGATGAACTCGATTTAGATATGTCTTAAGATAAGTTTTGTTGAGTTTGTTTGAGTTACTAGTATAATAGCGGAACAATACTTTTTTTTTAGTAAGAGGAAAACTGTTACAATTTGATTTTCAAGTGTTACAGTTGACTGTTGGCATTTTTAGTTTATACTATTACTTACGTGTTCTTTATACACGAGATGTCGTAAGACACACATTTCATTTTTTTATTACTTCTTCAAGTTGTTTTTTTCCTTATTTCGTGTCCCTTAGTTTCTCTTACTAACTCGCTGTTTTTAGTTTTCTTTGGAAATTATTTATCAATTTTTCAAAAATTTTCTTCTATTTTTCCATTGTTTCTATTTTACTCTTTGCCAAATCTCCGCTGATGCCTTTAATTATTCTTGTCTTCTGGGTCTTCTCCGAAGTCTTCTCAGTTTTTAATTTTTTGTAGAATACTTCTTTGTTTCTTTCTTTATTGTTTTTTTCCTCGAAAGTCTTTAATTGCTTTTTTTCGTAATTTGGGTCACGTGATTAGTCGTTTCCTGTTCTTTTTCATACAGTCTCTGTACATGTAGTACACGGACATTTGATATTTTCTTTAAAAATTCAAATTCCGATTCGATAATTCCTTTAGGTTTTTAGTGAGTACAATTTAGAAATATTTTTAATTATACTGGGTGTCTCAATTTCATAAACCATTGTCAACTTTTACATTTTTAATGGAAACATATGTGTATTTTTTATTCTGAATCAACTTAAAAAATATGGTGAATTTATGTATTTTTATTGAGATATCGATTTTTCAAAATTATGAAATAAATCATCAAAATTAGAACAAAATTGCTTACCAGATTATTTTAAATATGCATAACGAATATCTAAATAGTTGAAGTGTCAAATACAAGAAGAATTCCTACTAACGTTTCAGCATTCAAAATCTGTTTTTGTCACATATTGATATGGTGTTGTAGGTACACGATGAAGATAGAATATGTTTACAATTAATATACAATAAAATTGTGATAGATTTGACAATTATAAGACAACCGTGGCAACAATAAACTTTTGACGTTTGTATTTCATCGCCTACTTAATTTCTTGATGATAATTTTCGATAAAAACGAGTGTCACGCTAACAATGGATTTTTGGTAGACAAACATGCATAACAAAAATTGTAGAGAATTTAATTCTACATTGATCTTGCAAAAAATATACAGGGTGATTTTATTAAGTTATTCATGATTTCTGATTATAAAATTTTGACATATTTTTTCTCATACTCTGTATAACCTATGTCAACTTTTATTAAATCATGAACCGTTAGGGTTGTTATTGTCCTAAGTGCAAATAAAATTTGAATTTGATATTTCAAATGTTTAAAAATCGTTTTCTCGATAAGTATCATTTTTTGTGTAAGACTCGTATACGTAAAGCCTGTAACGTAAAATTAATGCGTTCTAAAATTAAAAATTGATAAATAGCGAGTTCCTTCAATTAGTTCCACCAATATATTAAAAGCAAATATTAGAATGAGTTTTTCGAATGACTTCCCGGTCAGCACGTATTCGCGGTTGGCGTCGTGGATTAGGAAAAAGGTAGATTAAGTCGTTCGAATAATTCTCAAATTCAATTAAACACAAACTTAAAATTTATTTCGTCTTTTTTTATTGTCGTACCCTATACGAAAAAAAGGCCGGCGCCACTGATTAGGTAATATGCGAGAAATCTATCAGATTTAATCAGTAATCTAATAGTGAACAATCAGTAGACACACTAATTCATACAACAAAATCGACTACGATACGATATAAATTTTATTACGACTAGAACGTATTAATACAAGCAACACAGTGTTAATTTACAATAATTGCAGGAGTTGAGTACTTCTTGCGCGTACAGAAAACGTTTTATTTTGCAACCGACTTCGAAATTTTATTTGGGCGCACGAACGGCTTTGGACTAACCGAGGGGTCAGTATATCTAAAGCAACAATTTATTTCGATAAGACACGCTTCTATTGTGTACTTTATACTGCTGGTAGCGTAAAGAAAGGTCCGCAATAAAAGTAGTTCGTGCTTCACGTTATAATACCAGTACTTGCAAGATAGTATACCCGTATTTAGCTGATAAAGATATCGGTGCTTAGATTGATATCCGTGCTTAGATTGATATCCGTGCTTAGGTTGATATTCGTGCTGAGATCTAAAATAGAGCAAAAACAAAGGTGTTAGTAACCACGTTGTATTAGGGGAAAAAGAAGTTTCAACTTACGGTGACCGTCTAGAAAAAAAAATGATTGTGAATCCAACGTCAATCACATCAGAAAATAGCATCTGCAATTACGACAATCTAGCATAAATACTTGTTTGCTGATGCCTAAGAACACAATGGGTTAGATTACCTAAATGAAGTCAAATGAAATGTAATCTTACAAGGCGTCTACAAAACTCTACAGGTACCCAACCGGGATTCAGTTTTAAAAATAATTTAAAAATTTAATCAATATGTACTAATTTAATTATTAGAAAACATTTCGAAATTGTCGCAACGATCGCACTTATCTTTAAAAGTGAATTGGCTGTGTCAATTAAAAAAAATAAATACAACCTTCAAGATAACAGAACATTCATATGTACTGGTTTAGTCAAAAACGATGTACGTAAATTTTGTTTGTGTGTGCTTTTGTGCAACATTAGTGCAAAGTGCGAGAATTTTAGGAATAATTCCTACGCCGTCCTACAGTCATCAAAATCACTTTCGACCTTTATGGAAAGAATTATTATTAAAAGGATATCACCTAACTGTTTTAACGACTGAACCAATGAATGATCCTCTTCTTTCAAATTTAACAGAAATTGACATAAGCAATAAAAATAATTTAACAACACCTATCGATTTTATTAAAATTAGAACGTCCCTTTATGGATATTGCAATACAAATTGGTAGAACTATCTGAAAAGTTGATCGATTCACAACTAAGTAATGCAGAAGTCCAGAAGCTTATAATTAATCCAAATGAACAATTTGACTTGCTGATAATAGAAGGGTCTCTTCAATCGGCATATTACGGATTTTCTCATAGATTCAAATGTCCTTTTATCTCGGTCCTAACCCTTGACGCAACTGCGTTCATTCACTACAAAATCGGTAACCCGACACATTATGCATTGTACCCTGATTATGATTTAGGTTTTCCAAGACACTTAACGTTTTCCCAACGGATTCAGAGCTTATCGTATAATATTTACTACCAATTACTGCATCAGTACTTTACTGTTCCTGCGCAACAACGTCTTATGGAAAAACACTTTGGAGTAGACTATCCTCCGATTCGAGAAATTTTCAAAAATTACAGCATCTTTTTCTTAAACACTAATAGCGTTATTCATCCCGTTCGACCTTTACTACCTAATGTTGTTCAAATTTGGGGAAAATTTCTCAATAAGAAAGTTAAACCATTGCCTAAAGTAAGAGTTTATTATTTTACTTAATAAATTTATTATAACGTATTTCAAATTATTGCGACAGGAATTGCAAAATTTATTAGATAGATCTACCCAAGGAGCAATTTACTTTAGCTTGGGAAGTGTCGTTAAAAGTGAACAAATGTCTAGGGAAATATTAGATTCCATTACTAATGCTTTCAAAGAATTGCCATATACTGTATTATGGAAATTTGAAAATGAAAATTTACCGAATAAACCAGACAATGTAATAATTTCAAAATGGTTTCCGCAACCAGATGTTTTAAGTAAGTTGTGCAGAAATTTAAACTTTATTCATTTGCAAGAAAATTACTTTTCTTTCTCATTTTTGAAATATATTTTATCTATACTATGTCAGCATACAATTGAGAATATTTTTGGTGACATCTGCTATAATTGGAATCAGTTAGACTTGCGCATGTGCCTTATGATAATAATTGTGTTACAATGCTTTGTTGGTTTAATATCAATTTTATACGTAACTGCATTTAGTTTTATTTCTGATGTCAATAATTCAAACAATAGAACATATTAGGTGTTTAATGACTACATAATTCAGATAAATAAAATGAGCTTAAATATGCTATAATTACATGTTATTGGTAATACAAAACCTGTATAAAAGGTAATACTAATGTCTACATACGTTTATAGAAATTAATTAATTCACTAGTTCAGAATGACTCAAATTGATAATTAATTTTGAATCGTTTTAGGACATCCCAACATAAAACTTTTTATCACTCAAGGAGGGGTCCATTCATTTGAGGAAGCTCTTGACGCCCATGTTCCATTAATAGGAATTTCAATAATGGTAGATCAACCAGCAAATTGTCAGGAAATGACTTTTAAAGGCCTCGGTGTCATGTTAGAATATGAATCAATTACAAAGATATTTTTAAATCTACCATATTGAGGTTATAAACAATCCAAAGTATGAGCCGTTTACACCGTAATGTACAAGTTTTTAATTCAAGAATGTTTAAGGTATAAGAATACTGTTAAGTTCTATGCACAGTTAGCAACAGATCAACCAGAAACAGGATTGGAACGTGCTGTTTGGTGGACTGAATATGTTTTAAGGCACAAAGGCGCACCTCATTTAAGAAATCCAGCCTACGATGTCCCATTTTATCAGTATTATTCGTTAGATGTAATTGGTTTTTGTTTAAGTTTAATATTATTAGCTGTTTATTTATCACTAAAAATATTTGGTGTTATGCTGAGACTAGTCAAAAGATTTCATTTAAAATCAAAACAGAAACAAATGTGAAGTAGTTACTACTGTCTTTAAATAAATAAATCCATAAATATAAGTAAGATTAAATAGTTGGTGTTGTTGAGGACTGTTTTATCAACATTTTTAGTTTTTCTTTAAATTCTGGAGTTTTACACAAACAAAAAAAACATTAGAAACATCGTCCAAGAGTGAAGCATTTCAAAGTTATAATCATAGTTACGAAGTCTAAGAAAAGACTTGAAAAAATCCAAATTATGTTACACACGTTTTAAACACTATTTAAGGCAGTTTCACATCTATCCAACATTCATCAAATTTTTAGTTTAATTTTTTTCTGTCAAATAAATTTGATAGTGTGAAATACCAGAATCAAGAATTACCAAATTAATTTGGCAAATGTGAAACATCGCCATTGTCAAACTGATTTGATTAAAATAATTTGAAGCAACATTTTCACGTTTGATTTGAACAATGATAGATGTGAAACGCGCTTTAAAGTTATTTAATTAAACGAAGTTGAAATTGTGATGAAGGTATTGACAATAATGATCGAGTTTTTTTAACTTCTATGGATAAACTAAATAAAAAAATGATTTTCCTGGAGAACTGATTGTATCTGAGGAACGAACCTCTATGTTGAATAAAACACAATACAATTTTCATCGTAAAGATGTACACGATTACAACTTTACCATCAAATAATTGTAGCTATAGTGTTTATTTCACCTAATAAGCACATGTAAACATAACAAAAATAGTTAAACACCCTGTATATCAAAATTTTCCGAATGAATATGTGGCAAAATTTTAACGATTTTATTCAACATATACTTAGATCAAATAATTAGATTGGGTCATCAACTTTAATTACGAACGTTTCCCACAAAAGATGTAATTGAAATCGTAAATTTACTTTACCTGCGTAAGAAACTTGAGATGCGTCACATGGACGGAGATAATTTAACTCATTGTCTGTGGTTACGGGTTAATTGTTTCATTCAAATAATTTAATTGAAAATTTTATATCAGTCATTTTCAACCAATCAGATGGTTTATGTAACATTGTTACTATGGTAACCAACAAATTTTCAGAAATTTTTTTATCCATATTAGCATGTAGAGTAAATTTAATAAGTGGATATTTCCCGGAACATGACAGCTATCATATACATAATTAGACAATAATAATATTGAAATAATATTGACAATATCTTCTATTTACTTTATAAGTTGGAAATATTACAACAATTTATTAAGGTGTACATTCTATAATATCATTCATTAATTTCAATTTCTTCAAAAATTCCATTTTAACCTCCTCTTTCCTAAGTGGTGAATAAAACGCAGAACCGGGTTGTTTCATAAAATAATACTAAGACACCAGTTTATTTTTTTGAGTATTAAGTTAGTATCCAAAAGCACAATATCATGCAGATAGTTGCCAATCTCTTTAAATAAGTTTTCTTGCTCAGGACATAATCCAGATTCTCCAACTAAGTATATAGATATTTTACATTTTATGATACATTTTAATGTGCTGTGATTCCTTGCAGAAGGAACACAATTCATACGATTGAAAGTTCATTTTATTATCACTTGTTTACTACCATATGATTGTATACAATGTTATAAGGAGCTTATAATGCCACAAATAAAATATTGATTGACTGGAGTAGTGAACGTCAAATCCATGGGCTAACTTTGCAAAATATTTTTTAACCGGCAACATACGCCAACGACATTCTATTTAGAATAAAGAATAAAACATTTCGATTTCCTGAATTATTTGAAACACAAATTGTTAAATTTTTCTTAGAATTAAACCTAAAAGAATATGAAAAATATTTTTTTCTATTTTGCGTATACAATGACGATTTTGTGACACTGTTTTGCAAAAAAGTAGTTACACAAAATTTACACTAGCGTTATTATTTTTGGTGATTTCTTTTTTTGAGGTTGGTGTAGGTGACGCTGATAAAAACTTATAACACGTCACTACTTTCGTGACACACTCGGGTGATGTTGATGCATATAAAAAAAATAACGGGCCTGGTTCAAACGTGTTCATTCGTTTATTACTGGTTACGAACTGTGGTACTTATTCACTAACATACAAAAAATGCCTTCACTAACAAATAACTTTAGTGGGAGTTGAACTCTAATGATTGGTTACAATTGCTTAATTGGTCATCGTAAAGTGTACCTACACATGCGGCCCCTCTTGAAATTACTAATTTCAATAAAACATACAAACTTATACTATATAAGCTATACATATAAGAACTAGATAATACGTGAAGTACACATACAAATAGACAATAAACGAAATTAAATCAAATTCATCAAAATAAAATACGTTAAGCATAAGTCATACTACTTATTTCCATATTATGGAATATGAAATTTTATTACATATCCACCTCCCTTTTTTCTATAGGTAACACACTTAATCGTACAGCGGGTCTTACCCCACCAGAAGTAGTTTTTACACTAGCTGCGCGCACAACACCGTCGTTTCCAGGATGCACAGCTGTCGCTAGACCAACCTTCCAAAATCTAGATGGAATGTTATCTTCAGCTATCAACACAACATCTCCAACTGTTATAGCTGGACCTCAAGATATTTTCCACTTTTGTCGTTTTGCATTTCCTGCAGATAGTCTTTGCTCCATCTGTTCCAAAATTCTTGATGTAAACGTTGAATGTATTGCCATCTACTAAGTTTGTTGACTGGCTCGGTTAATAGATTTACTTCAGGAGTAGATTTTAGATAATCACCAATTAGAAAATGTCCTGGTGTTAAGTAACTAAGATCATTAGGATCCATAGAAAGGGGAGTTATAGGTCGGGAGTTAAGTACGCCAACTACTTCTGTGATTAACGTGTACATTTCTACAAACGTGAGATTAGCTTTACCAATTATTTTATTAATGTGCCGTTTTAAAGATTTGACAGCAGATTCCCATAGACCTCCTTGGTGTGGAGCCTTTGGCGTTATAAAGTGCCACTTTATTTTACGTGCAGTTAGTTCCTTAGAAATCACAGTTTCGTTAACATTAATTTTTAAGAAATTGTAAATGTATTTCATTTCGTTCGAAGTACCTACAAAATTTGTCGCGTTATCATCAAATATTACACTTGGTATACCGCGCCTAGCAATAAAACGTTTGAGAGTTGCCATAAAGGATTCGCTAGTGAGACTTTCGACCAGATCACAATGAACAGCTTTAGTAGCCATACACACGAATACACATCCGTATGCCTTAATAATCTTACGGGATTTTCGCGAACTTTCTTTGATATACAATTGACCAAAAAAATCCAAAACATTATTTTTATCGAGGAATGGATTGAGCGCGAGAATTTTTGATTTTGCATTTAATTTTCCTAGATGGGTTAACTCTCGAATTTCGTTTTCAAAGTGAATAGTTTGCTCTAATCGAATTAGTGCCCTTTCGGCTTGGTTTATTTCCGTTATAGATAGTTTTTCGGGGGTTCTTAATTTAATCTTACAATTTCGATAAAATCTGATGCAAGTAGCAACTACTCTAACAAGTTTGCTAAGTGATGAAAATTTAGAAAAATAAAATTGCCAAATTCAATTTTGCTGTCAGTGATTGTTGATTACATACAAACAATGACCTTGCTTCTGTAATCCTATTTGCGGGTTCAAATTTGTTTAAATTGTAGTGAAGATTATGTAAAAACGTTGGACCTTTCCACCAAAGATTGCTTGCTAAAAGATTAGTAGGAGTCAAACCTCTAGATATTATATCTGCGGGATTGTCAGGACTTTTCACGTGATACCAAGAATTTACGTCTGACTTGGATTGAATTTCTGTTACCCTGTGCGCTATAAAACTTTTCCATCTACTTTGCACGAAAGTGCAATGGTTGAGTCGGAATAATAATTGACGAGAGATGGGCAAAATTCGACATCGAGTTTCTTGAGAAACTGTTATTTCTCTAACAAAGATGCATGCACCGTACGCGCGTTCGCTAGAATCCGCAAAACCGTGTAATTCAAACCGAGAATTCTTGTCATAAATAAGACTTCGGGGTACCGAGATTTTAGGAGCTTCAGATAATTTTTTACAAAACGTAGACCAATTTGTTTGAATTCCTAGAGGCACAAATTCGTCCCAACCACATTTTACTTTCCATTAATCTTACATGATTAGTTTAGCTCTTACAATAATAGGACCTAGTAAGCCTAACGGGTCAAAATTTTTTGATATTTGACTTAGAATATCACGTTTATTTACTTTGGCATGCTTATAATCTATTTTCCAATTATACGTAATTGCGTATAATTGGAAAATATGTGTATTTTTATTCTGAATCAACTTAAAAAATATGGTGAATTTATGTATTTTTATTGAGATATTGAATTATCAAAATTATGAAATAAATCATCAAAATTAGAACAAAATTGCTTGCCAGATTATTTTAAATATGCATAACGAATATCTAAATAAAGTGTCAAATACAAGAATTCCTAATAAACGTTTCAGCATTCAAAATCTGTTTTTGTCACATATTGATATGGTACACGATAAGGATAGAATTTGTTTACAATTAATATACAATAAAATTGTGATAGATTTGACAATTATAAGACAACCGTGGCAACAATAAACTTTTGACGTTTGTATTTCATCGCCTACTTAATTTCTTGATGATAATTTTTGATAAAAACAGTGTCACGCTAACAATGGATTTTTTAGTAGACAAACATGTATAACAAAATTGTAGAGAATTTAATTCTACATTGATCTTGCAAAAAATATACAGGGTGATTTTATTAAGTTATTCATCATTTCTGATTATAAAATTTTGACATTTTTTTTCTCATACTCTGTATAACCTATGTCAACTTTTATTAAATCATGAACCGTTAGGGTTGTTATCGTCCTAAGTGCGAAGAAAATTTGAATTTGATATTTCAAATAATAACCTAAAAACGTGAAATATCTAAAGGTGATATTGACCCAATCAAATGTTTAAAAGTCGTTTTCTCGATAAGTCATTTTTTGTGTAAGACTCGTATACGTAAAGTCTGTAGCGTAAAATTTATGCGTTTCAAAATTAAAAATTGATAAATAACGAGTTCCTTCAATTAGTTCCACCAATATATTAAAAGCAAATACTAGAATGAGTTTTTCGAATGAGTTCCCGCTCAGCACGTATTCGCGGTTGGCGTCGTGGATTAAGAAAAAGTTAGATTGAGTCGTTGAATAATTCTCAAATTCAATTAAACTTAAAATTTATTTCGTCTTTTTTTATTGTCGTACCCGATACGAAAAAAAGGCCGGCGCCACTGATTAGCTAATATGCGAGAAATCTATCAGATTTAATCAGTAATCTAATAGTGAACAATCAGTAGACACACTAATTCATACAACAAAATCGACTACGATACGATATAAATTTTATTGCGACTAGAACGTATTAATACAAGTAACACAGTGTTAATTTACAATAATTGCAGGAGTTGAGTACTTCTTGAGCGTACAAAAAACGTTTTATTTTGCAAACGACTTCGAAATTTTATTTGGGCGCACGAACGGCTTTGGACTAACCGAGGGGGCAGTATAGCTAAAGCAAGAATTTATTTCGATAAGACGATAAGAATTTCACCGGAGCACAGAAATTAATAATAATGTACAGTGCCTTGGAGTTCTAGTAGCAGCTGTGGATTAATAATTTCCCCACGCTTCTATTGTGTACTTTATACTGCTGGTAGCGTAAAGAAAAGTCCGCAATAAAAGTAGTTCGTGCTTCACGTTAGAATACCAGTACTTGCAAGATAGTACACCCGTATTTAGCTGATAAAGATATCGGTGCTTAGATTGATATCCGTGCTTAGATTGATATCCGTGCTTAGGTTGATATTCGTACTGAGATCTAAAATAGAGCAAAAACAAAGGTGTTAGTAACCACGTTGTGTTAGGGGAAAAGAATTTTCAACTTACGGTGACCGTCTAGGAAAATAAAATGATTGTGAATCCAACGTCAATCACATCAGAAAATAGCATCTGCAATTACGACAATCTAGCATAAATTCTTGTTTGCTGATGCCTAAGAACACAATGGGTTAGATTACCTAAATGAAGTCAAATGACGGCGAACCCACAACCTTTCACCATCACAACAACCACGAAAGTGTGCGTTGTATGTTTTCCCTAAAACCAATCAACGAAGGCCGTAACAGAAATTTTCAAGAGTAACAACGACTACTACCTATTGGCGTCGAGAAAACTACGACATCGACAGATTCTGTATACTTTGCGGAAAATTACCCTAACAATACATGAGTGAATATCAAACTATTCAGTTGGATACACGCTGCAGTTTGAGACAACCCACAAACTGAAAAATTTCTAAATTAAAATCACTTAAAGTTACAGAAACAAGTGAAGATCGAAACATCATTGCATAAGAAACCGGTAAAGTCGGTAAAAAACATTCATAATACATCACCCGATTCAAGAAAAATTTCAAAATTTTTACAGCGACAGAGCACGTTCCCCTGCAAATTAAAAGATGTACTAGTTAACAAAAATGTTAAAAAGACTCGAATATGAATAAAAGCAATATTCTAGAAAGTGCGAAATGTAATCTTACAAGGCGTCTACGAAAATCTACAGGTACCCAACCGGGATTCAGTTTAAAAATAATTTAAAAATTTAATCAATATGTACTAATTTAATTATTAGAAAACATTTCGAAATTGTCGCGACGATCGCACTTATCTTTTAAAGTAAATTGGCTGTGTCAATTAAAAAAAAAATAAATACAACCTTCAAGATAACAGAACATACTTATGTGTTTATTTATTTGAAATGATGTGCATAAATTTTGTTTGTGTGTGTTTTTGCTGTTGTGCAACATTAGTGCAAAGTGCGAGAATTTTAGGAATAATTCCTATGCCATCCTACAGTCATCAAAATTACTTTCGACCTTTATGGAAAGAATTATTATTAAAAGGATATCACCTAACTGTTTTAACGACTGAACCAATGAATGATCCTCTTCTTTCAAATTTAACAGAAATTGACATAAGCAATAAAAATAATTTAACAACACCTATCGATTTTATTAAAATTAGGAACGTCCCTTTATGGATATTGCAATACAAATTGGTAGAACTATCTGAAAAGTTGATCGATTCACAACTAAGTAATGCAGAAGTCCAGAAGCTTATAGTTAATCCAAATGAACAATTTGACTTGCTGATAATAGAAGGGTTTTTTCAAACGGCACATTACGCATTTTCTCATAGATTTAAATGTCCTTTTATCTCGGTCTTAACCCTTGAGGCAACTGCGTTCATTCACTACACAATCGGTAACCCGACACATTATGCATTGTACCCTGATTATGATTTAGGTTTTCCAAGACACTTAACGTTTTCCCAACGGATTCAGAGCTTATCGTATAATATTTACTACCAATTACTGCATCAGTACTTTACTGTTCCTGCGCAACAACGGCTTATGGAAAAACACTTTGGAGTAGATTATCCTCCGATTCGAGAAGTTTTCAAAAATTACAGCATCTTTTTCTTAAACACTAATAGTGTTATTCATCCTGTTCGACCTTTACTACCTAATGTTGTTCAAATTTGGGAAAATTTCTCAATAAGAAAGTTAAACCATTGCCTGAAGTAAGAGTTTATTATTTTATCTAATAAATTTATTATAACGTATTTCAAATTATTGCGACAGGAATTGAAAAATTTATTAGATAGATCTTCCCAAGGAGCAATTTACTTTAGCTTGGGAAGCAACGTTAAAAGTGAACAAATGTCTAGGAAAATATTAGATTCCATTACTAATGCTTTCAAAGAATTGCCGTATACTGTATTATGGAAATTTGAAAATGAAAATTTACCGAATAAACCAGACAATGTAATCATTTCAAAATGGTTTCCGCAACCAGATGTTTTAAGTAAGTTGTGTAGAAATTTAAACTTTATCGATTTGCAAAAAGAATATTTTTTCTTTCTCATTTTTGAAATACAGTGTCATTCTCAAAGTCCGCACCAAATGGGAAACTTCTTTATTATGGGTTTTAGATAAAAAGTTATTTTTTATAAAAGTTTGTGCATCCTCTAAAGCTAAAAATGCACTAACACAATGTGGCAAAACACGCGTAATATACGAGGTCTATTCAAAAATTTGATTTTGAGTCAAGAGTAAAGTTCCCTTATATCAGTAAATATCAAAAATTTTATTTGAAAAAGTTGTTTCTCATTAAAGAAAACATCAAGATTTAAAGTCATGGCTATCTAGGACAAATTTAAATTTTTTCCCATTTCCAATAAGAAAAAATCGAACTGTGCCTGTTGCGGGATGGACATCATACTGAGATGTAATTTAATTTTGATGTTTAGTGCCTCAATATTATAGAAAATGATATTCTTCTTTAGATGCTGACTTGTTTTGAGCAATTTTGGTGTCAACAAAAATCAAAAGAACTTTGCAATTTGTAAATTACAAGCTTTTTTAAATAAACTGTTGTATACAAGATGTCGTTTAACTATCATATAAAGCAAATCTTTTTTCTTATAGCCACTATTTTAAAAAAATTGAAAATCTCGATGGCCATAACTTCAAATCTTGATGTAGTTTTTAATGGTGAACAACTTTTTTAAATAAAACTTTTTGATATTTACATAAATAAGAGCACTTTACTCTTGACTTAAAATCAAATTTTCGAATGCACCTCGTATATTACACGTTTTTCGCTACATTTTGTTAGTGCATTTTTAGTTTTAGGAGATGCACAAACTTTCATAAAGAATAACTTTTTATCGAAAAACCCATAATAAATAAGTTTCTCATTTGGTGCGAACTTTGGAGATGACCCTGTATATTTCATCTATACTATGTGAGCATCCAATTGAAAATATTGTAGAATTCAAACAATAGAACATATTAGGCGTTTAATGACTACATAATTCAGATAAATAAAATGAGCAACATTTTATTAAATGTACTGTAATTACATGTTATTGGTAATACCGAAACCTGTATAAAACAGTCATACTAACGTTGACATACGTTTATAGAAATTAATTAATTCAGAATGAGTCAAACGCAACTTTATATGATTTTAACTATACGCTTCTATGATGTGTGTATTTGTTTAGTATGTGTAACAATTGATAATTAATTTTGAATTATTTTAGGACATCCTAACATGAAACTTTTTATCACTCAAGGAGGGGTCCATTCATTTGAGGAAGCTCTTGACGCTCATCTTCCATTAATAGGAATTCCAATAATGGGAGATCAAGCAGCAAATTGTCATGAAATGACTTTTAAAGGTCTCGGTGTCATGTTAGAATATAAATCAATTACAAAAAAAAATTTAAATCTACCATATTAGAGGTTATAAATAATCCAAAGTATGACTTATTTACACCGTAATGAACATGTTTTTTAATTAAAGAATCTTTAAGGTATAAAAATACTGTTAAGTTCTATGCACAGTTAGCAACAGATCAACCAGAAACAGGATTGGAACGTGCTGTTTGGTGGACTGAATATGTTTTAAGGCACAAAGGCGCACCTCATTTAAGAAATCCAGCCTACGTTGTCCCATTTTATCAGTATTATTCGTTAGATGTAATTGGTTTTTGTTTAAGTTTATTATTATTAGCTGTTTATTTATCACTAAAAATATTTGGTGTTATGCTGAGACTGGTCAAAAGATTTCATTTAAAATCAAAACAAAAACAAATGTGAAGTAGTTACTACTGTCTTTAAATAAATAAAACCATAAATATAAGTAAGATTAAATAGTTGGTGTTGTTGAGGACTGTTTTATCGACATTTTTAGTTTTTCTTTAAATTCTGGAGTTTTACACAAACAAAAAAAAACATTAGAAACATCGTCGAAGCATTTCAAAGTTATAATCATAGTTACGAAGTCTAAGAAAAGACTTGAAAAAATCCAAATTATGTTACACACGTTTTAAACACTATTTAAGACAGTTTCAAATCTACCCAACATTCATCAAATTTTTAGTTTGACTTTTTTCTGTCGAATAAATTTGATAGAGTGAAACACCAGAATCAAGAATTACCAAATTAATTTGGCAAATGTGAAACATCACCATTGTCAAACTGATTTGATCAAAATAATTTGAAGCAACATTTTCACGTTTGATTTGAACAATGATAGATGTGAAACGCGCTTTAAAGTTATTTAATTAAACGAAGTTGAAATTGTGATGAAGGTATTGACAATAATGATCGATACTTTATCAAGTTTTTTTAACTTCTATGGATAATCTAAATAAAAGAATGATTTTCCTGGAGAACTGATTGTATCTGAGGAACGAACCTCTATGTTGAATAGAACACAATACAATTTTCATCGTAAAATGTACACGATTACAACTTTACCATCAAATGATTGTAGCTATAGTGTTTATTTCACCTAATAAGCACATGTAAACATAACAAAATAGTTAAACACCCTGTATATCAAAATTTTCCGAATGAATATCTGGCAAAATTTTAACGATTTTATTCAACATATACTTAGGTCAAATAATTAGATTGGGTCATCAACTTTAATTACAAACGTTTCCCACAAAAGATGTAATTGAAATCGTAAATTTACTTTACATGCGTAAGAAACTTGAGATGGACACATGGACGGAGTCAATTTGACTCATTGTCTGTGGTTACGAGTTAATTGTTTCATTCAAATAATTGTATTGAAAATTTTATATCAGTCATTTTCAACCAGTCAGATGCTTTATATCAACATTGTTACTATGGTAACCAACAAATTTTCTGAAATTTTTTTATCCATATTAGCATGTAGAGTAAATTTTATAAGTGGATATTTCCCGGAACATGACAGCTATCATATACATAATTAGACAATAATAATATTGAAATAATATTGACAATATCTTCTATTTACTTTATAAGTTGGAAGTATTACAACAATTTATTAAGGTGTACATTCTATAATATCATTTATTAATTTCAATTTCTTCAAAAATTCCATTTTAACCTCCTCTTTCCTAAGTGGTGAATAAAACGCAGAACCGGGTTGTTTCATAAAATAATACTAAGACACCAGTTTATTTTTTTGAGTATTAGGTTAGTATCCAAAAGCACAATATCATGCAGATAGTTGCCAATCTCTTTAAATAAGTTCTCTTGCTCAGGACATAATCCAGATTCTCCAACTAAGTATATAGATATTTTACATTTTATGATACATTTTAATGTGCTGTGATTCTTTGCAGAAGGAACACAATTCATACGATTGAAAGTTCATTTTATTATCACTTTTTACTAACATATGATTGTATACAATGTTATAAGGTGCTTATAATGCCACAAATAAAATATTGATTGACTGGAGTAGTGAACGTCAAATCCATGGGCTAACTTTGCAAAATATTTTTTAACCGGCAACATACGCCAACGACATTCTATTTAGTATAAAGAATAAAACATTTCGATTTCCTGAATTATTTGAAACACAAATTGTTAAATTTTTCTTAGAATTAAACCTAAAAGAATATGAAAAATATTTTTTCTATTTTGCGTATACAATGACGATTTTGTGACACTGTTTTGCAAAAGTAGTTACACAAAATTTACACTAGCGTTATTATTTTTGGTGATTTCTTTTTGAGGTTGGTGTAGGTGACGATGATAAAACTTATAACACGTCACTACTTTCGTGACACATTCGGGTGATGTTGATGTATATAAAAAATAACGGGCCTGGTTCAAACGTGTTCATTCGTTTATTACTGGTTACGAACTGTGGTACTTATTCACTAACATACAAAAATGCCTTCACTAACAAATAACTTTAGTGGGGTTGAACTCTAATGATTGGTTACAATTGCTTAATTGGTCATCGTAAAGTGTACCTACACATGCGGCCCCTCTTGAAATCACTAATTTCAATAAAACATACAAACTTATACTATATAAGCTATACATATAAGAACTAGATAATACGTGAAGTACACATACAAATAGACAATAAACGAAAATAAATCAAATTCATCAAAATAAAATACGTTAAGCATAAGTCATACTACTTATTTCCATATTATGGAATATGAAATTTTATTACATATCCACCTCACTTTTTCTATAGGTAACACACTTAATCGTACAGCGGGTCTTACCCCACCAGAAGTAGTTTTTACACTAGCTGCGCGCACAACACCGTCGTTTCCAGGATGCACAGCTGTCACTAGACCAACCTTCCAAAATCTAGATGGAATGTTATCTTCAGCTATCAACACAACATCTCCAACTGTTATAGCTGGACCTCAAGATATTTTCCACTTTTGTCGTTTTTGCATTTCCTGCAGATAATCTTTGCTCCATCTGTTCCAAAATTCTTGATGTAAACGTTGAATGTATTGCCATCTACTAAGTTTGTTGACTGGCTCGGTTAATAGATTTACTTCAGGAGTAGATTTTAGATAATCACCAATTAGAAAATGTCCTGGTGTTAAGTAACTAAGATCATTAGGATCCATAGAAAGGGGAGTTATAGGTCGGGAGTTAAGTACGCCAACTACTTCTGTGATTAACGTGTACATTTCTACAAACGTGAGATTAGCTTTACCAATTATTTTATTAATGTGCCGTTTTAAAGATTTGACAGCAGATTCCCATAGACCTCCTTGGTGTGGAGCCTTTGGCGTTATAAAGTGCCACTTTATTTTACGTGCAGTTAGTTCCTTAGAAATCACAGTTTCGTTAACATTAGTTTTTAAGAAATTGTAAATGTATTTCATTTCGTTCGAAGCGCCTACAAAATTTGTCGCGTTATCACAAAAATTACACTTGGTATACCGCGCCTAGCAATAAAACGTTTGAGAGTTTCCATAAAGGATTCGCTAGTGAGACTTTTGACCAGATCACAATGAACAGCTTTAGTAGCCATACACACGAATACACATCCGTATGCCTTAATAATCTTACGGGATTTTCGCGAACTTTCTTTGATATACAATAGACCAAAAAAATCCACGCCAACGTTAGCGAAAGGTCGCGATGTAGTACTTCGCACAGCTGGAAGATCGGCCATTTTGGTTCACTAATAATTGAATTGTGTTTAAAACACAATACGCATTTTCGTATAACACCTTTAACGATGTGTTTGCCTTGAAGAGGCCAATATTCCAATCTAACGGCAGCCAAAGTACCTTGAACGCCACTGTGACACATTGCCTTATGGAAGTAAGTAACTATTAGGTTACAAAGTTGACCCTTAGGAAGTAGTACCGGATGTTTATTTTTAAATTTTAAATTTGAATTGCGGAAGCGTCCACCTACGCGCAAAACATTATTTTTATCGAGGAATGGATTGAGCGCGAGAATTTTTGATTTTGCATTTAATTTTCCTAGATGGGTTAACTCTCGAATTTCGTTTCCAAAGTGAATAGTTTTCTCTAATCGAATTAGTGCCCTTTCGGCTTGGTTTATTTCCGTTATAGATAGTTTTCGGGGGTTCTTAATTTAATCTTACAATTTCGATAAAATCTGATGCAAGTAGCAACTACTCTAACAAGTTTGCTAAGTGATGAAAATTTAGAAAAATAAAATTGCCAAATTCAATTTTGCTGTCGAGTGATTGTTGATTACATACAAACAATGACCTTGCTTCTGTAATCCTATTTGCGTGTTCAAATTTGTTTAAATTTTAGTGAAGATTATGTAAAAACGTTGGACCTTTCCACCAAAGATTGCTTGCTAAAAGATTAGTAGGAGTCAAACCTCTAGATATTATATCTGCGGGATTGTCAGGACTTTTCACGTGATACCAAGAATTTACGTCTGACTTGGATTGAATTTCTGTTACCCTGTGCGCTATAAAACTTTTCCATCTACTTTGCACGAAAGTGCAATGGTTGAGTCGGAATAATAATTGACGAGAGATGGGCAAAATTCGACAGTTGCTTCTAGAACCTTTTTCATTAATTCTGCCAACAACACTGCTGCACACAATTCTAGCCGAGGTAAAGTTAATGTTTTTAAAGGAGCAACTCGAGACTTGGCGCAAAAAATTCCACATCGAGTTTCTTGAGAAACTGTTATTTTTCTAACAAAGATGCATGCACCGTACGCGCGTTCGCTAGAATCCGCAAACCGTGTAATTCAAACCGAGAATTCTTGTCATAAATAAGATTTCGGGGTACCGAGATTTTAGGAGCTTCAGATAATTCTTTACAAAACGTAGACCAACTTGTTTGAATTCCTAGAGGCACAAATTCGTCCCAACCACATTTTACTTTCCATAAATCTTACATGATTAGTTTAGCTCTTACGATAATAGGACCTAGTAAGCCTAACGGGTCAAAATTTTTGATATTTGACTTAGAATATCACGTTTATTTACTTTGGCATGCTTATAATCTATTTTCCAATTATACGTAATTGCGTCTGTCGCTCGTGACCAAAAATACCTAATGTTTTTAAATTATTTAAAACCATATTACTATTAGATGACCATTTGCGTAAAGAAAAACCTCCACCACTTAACGTATTTTCTAACTCCTTGCGGATATTGCTAAGCTCCCGTTCATTATTATGTCCGGTTATCAAGTCATCCATGTAAAAATCGTTACAAATAATTTTAGGTATTTCGGGATTGCGATTTTCAATTTATATAGCCAGCTCTTTTAAGCACCTGGTTGCAATAAAAGACACTGGACGGGTTCCATACGTTAAAGTACTTAATTCAAATACATTTACATGTTCAGTTGTATAAAATTTATACAGTATTTTTTGGTATCTTCTGTCGTTTTTGTGCACTAAAATTTGACGGAACATTTTAGCAATGTCCCCTATTAAGACGTACTTATGTAATCTAAATCTTAACAGTATACTTATTAAATCGTTTTGAATCACCGGCCCTAACATTAGATAATCATTTAAAGATTTACCGCGTACGGATTTCGAAGATGCATCAAAAACGACACGAATTTTCGAGGTTCCACTATCAAGTTTGTACACCGCGTGATGAGGTAAAAAATAACCATCATCCCTACAATTCTCCAGCAAACCTATTTCGCGCATATGACCTAAATCTAAATACTCCTTCATAAATGTGTTATATTCCTCCCGTGCATACTGATTTTTTGATAATTTACGCTCTATATTAAATAGTCGTGATTTTGCAATCTCTATAGAATTTCCTATTAAACTTGGGTCGGATATCCACGGTAACGAAATAATAAACCGTCCAGAATTATCTCTGGTTGTATTATTTACAAAATGTTTCTCGCATTCTAATTCTTCGCGTGATCTCGAGGAATAATTTTGAATGTTTTCAATTTCCCAAAATTTAACTACGTTTTGATTTAGTTGTTGCATAATGCTTAAATTACAAATGACATGATTATTTAAAGATTTATTGTTTATTTCGCCTGACAATAACCATCCAAAAACAGATTTTTGTAAAATTAATCCAGCATGATTCGTACGTCTTTGACCAACACATAATAATTGAAAAAATACTTGCGCTCCAATTAAAAAATCAATAGGTCGAGAGTGAAAGAATTGCGGATCAGCTAAATGTATGTCTTTGGATATATTAATATTTTCAACGTTCAAAGTTTTTGCTGGCACGTTAGACGTTATGTGATCTAAAACGTAGCTTGCTAAGGATGTTTTGAATATGCCATATTTTGATCTAATGTCAACGGTTGTCATTGAGTTTGCTTTTGTAAAATTTCCGGTGATTCCATATACGGGTAAATTAGCGGGTTTTTCGGGCAGTTGAAGTATGTTTAACAATTTTTTGGTTAAAATGTTTATTTGAGAACCAGAGTAGAGGAGCGCTCGTACTGTGTGATAATTACCTCTGGAATCTTTAATTTCAATTAAACAAGTAGATAATAAAATATTTGATGAGTTGAAAGACGTGTAGAAAGATGAAGCAACAACTTCTTGTGTTTCGCGACTTGTACTGGGTTTCGGTTCAATTTTTTCGAGATTTTGCAAAGGTTCTGTTTTATCGAGGTGTAAAGCTGTATTATGGAGTCCTCCGCAGTTTCTGAAACGCGAAGATCGACATTCACGTGTGAGATGACCACGACGTAAACAATTTAGACACAACCTTTTTGAACGAGCGCCATCAATACGCTCTTGAATGCTTAAATTTAAAAATGCAAAACACTGACTTGTAAAATGACCGGTTTGATCACAATAATTACAATTCAAGTTTGGTTTGTTTGCGAGTACATTACAAGATGCTGGCCTAAAATTAGGTTTATTATCCCTTGAGACAGATTCAAAACAATTCTTTGTTTGAACTGCGTTTAACGTGTGACATTTATGCGTTAGAAACTCCAGTAATTCTTTAAACGTGGGTAATTCGGTGGATGTAAGTTTTTCTTCCCATTCTTTGCGTGTAAAAAATGGAAGTTTAGATAAAACAAAATAAATTAAAATATCATCCCATTGATCTACTGGACGTTTCATCGCGATTAAAGAACGAATATGCTGTGATACGACATCTAAAATGTTTCTAAATCCGTGATACGACTCTTTTGTTAAGGCGCTAATTCCAAAAAGTCCGCGAACGTGATTAGCAACAATTATGCGTTTATTTTCAAATCTTTCTCGTAATAATTCTCGAGCGTTATCATAATTTTGATCTGTGATGTCTAAAAATTTAACTGCGTCTAAAGCTTCTCCTTTAAGGCAGGACATAAGGTATTGCATTTTTTGTATTTTATATAATGTTAGATTAGTGTCAATTAACTAATTAAAAGAGTCTTTGAAAGATAACCACTCATTGTATTTACCATGAAAAACAGGTAAGTTTATGGCTAAAGGACTGCTGTCCGTTAGAACTTGTTTTCTGGCAAATCTAAATAATTTTTAAAATAGTAAAATTACGTTTTAGAAAAGTACGATTGTTTTTTAATTTTTTAAATTATCGATTAAAGTGGAGGGTACTTCATTCGTTGTATTAGGATCTTGGGCCATTACGGATATTAAAGATAGTGCAGCTTAAAAACATGATAAAAGGATATCTGACCTTATTACTCCTGTTGAATCGTTGATACGCTGAATTTATAGATGCAACGAGGAACAGTGAGCGAGTGAGCGAGCGAGCGAGCGAAGAATTCCAACGAGGTTCTTATGTTACTTGGGTTACGCGTACTGCGAAACGAGATAAATATTTTTAAGTCGGACTCTGAAGGACCATATGTAGGTGACGCTGATAAAAACTTATATCACGTCACTACTTTCGTGACACACTCGGGTGATGTTGATGTATATAAAAAAAATAACAGGCCTGGTTCACACGTGTTCATTCGTTTATTACTGGTTACGAACTGTGGTACTTATTCACTAACATACAAAAAATGCCTTCACTAACAAATAACCTTAGTGGGGGTTGAACCCTAATGATTGGTTACAATTGCTTAATTGGTCATCGTGATGTGTACCTACAGTTGGTAATGGTTGAAAATGTAATGTTCACTGATCTCTATTACTGTAATGTTATTTGTTTATGTCATTTGTGAAACACATGCAAATTTTTAAGGAATTAATTATTTACTTTAATTCTCTCTTTAAGGAAAATTATGCCGAACTAATTTCAGAGTGAGTATGTTTTATTTTAATGAATGAAAATTATATTTTTTAGGCTAGTGGTAGTTATAAACTTGACAATAAACAAAAAACAGGTAAACTTAACACGCCTTAGTAACAAGCAATGAACAAAAGTTAAAAAAAACAAGATTCTAACCTAATTTATCCGAACAACTATGAATGCACTTATCCATAAATTTGTGACTTTTTTATAATAAATTCGATACTTTTGCACGAATCCTATTTATTTTTCACTTATATGGCAGTGACTGTATATTTTGACAATCACCGTTGAAGTTTCACTATCCGAAATATAAATCGGTGGAAGTGATTGATCGGACACAATAATATTTTGTTGTTTGCTAACACTTGCTTCATCGACTCTTTCCACTTCAATTTTGTTACTGTTTTTAGAATTTGATTCTGGAGAAAGCACCACACTATCATATTGATCCGTGTGTATGGATGTACACACAGTGAATGTAGAAGCTTCAGATTCGTCTTGTGTTGAAAACATGTTGGCAATGTCAATTTTCTTCTTTAAAGAAGCATCCACATATTCCTCAGCTACAGCTGAAGACTTCCAGCCTCCATGTTTCTTTATTGTGAGTAAGTCTCGACCTTGGTTTGCCATATGTGATGCCGATGAACGACGAAAGCAGTGTCCTGTATATTTTTCTGGACTAGGCAGTTTTAAAAATGCTGCGGTATTCTTAAAAATTTCTCCTATTTTGTTGATCCCTATGGGAGATGTCGTGCATTTACCGGAACAATAATTTAAACAAAATCTGTTATTGGAAGCATGGGAAGGTCGCAGTTTAATGTATTTATTAATGACATTAATTTAAGGTACTTCTGTGATTAGAAATACTCTAGTTACATTTGTTTTTGTTTTAGGTACAGTTACTACAATTATGTCTACTTTTAAGTGTACATCGTTGATTGACATGTGGGTTAATTAATCCCTTCTGCAAGCCCCACAATAGCCTATAATTAATATGATCTAAAATTATATGAATCTGTATTAACAAACAAAATTTTATAAACTGAAATATACCTTCATGACCAAGAAAATATTGTCATCAGCTTCATTAATGAATCGGTTAATTTCTTCAGACTCAAGAATGCATGATTTTTTGGGATGATAGTTTTGATTCTGCCTTTTTAAAAATGCTATTAATTTTAAGTTTTTGAAATGTCAATGTTTTTGTAAATGGAAAGACATGTCTTCAGCGTCGAATAACTCGACCACATTGTCGATGCCTGCCCATGATCTCGAAACAGGCCAACAATACGTTTTCGGTTATTTAACCGACTTTATTTTCCTCACACTATTTAGAAAAACCTTTATATTTTTTGATATCTTTAGTTTTAGATTTTTCCGGTAGTAAGTAGTCAATCGCATGTATCGCTACTTCTTTTAGTTCTGACGGGGTACACGAAAAGTCATTTGCATCCATAATTTTAATTTAAATAGTTATTTATAATTAATTTTAACCAATTCAATACAAAAATTTTAGCCGTCTAACTTTAAACTTTGAAAAATTTCAGTTAGTATTACCAACCGTAAAAATTAAATTTCCATGCACAGCAATTTTTTTGCCCAGATAGGAGTAGTAAATATTAATTGAAGCAAAATAGAAAAAATAGTATGTTATAGTTGTTTTATAAAACAATTTGTTGTACATACCCATGCAGGCGACAAAATTCGTCTTGTAAAAGTCGTGTAACAATATACTAAAGTATATTTGTAAGGTATAGATATATATTTTTTGCTGTAAATCACTTTTGTTCGAGTCAATATTGACATTTCCTTGAAGCATAGTAAAAAAATTATATGAAATCATTTATTTTTATATAATAATGTATCTGATATTATAAATTTTATTTTTTACTAGGGCACGGAAAAAAAAAACAAATCTCCCGCAATTCAAACATCCACTTTCATTTTTAATCAATATTGATATTTTCCAGAAACTCAGTAAGAAAATTTTATAAAACAATCAATTTTGTATAAAAATTTATCTGATAATATATATTTTATTTTACCAAAGCACGGAGAAAATAAAAAAACTCCCCGCAACACGAACGTATCCACTTTCATTTTTAATCAATATTGACATTTCCTGAAACAAAAAATTGTATGTTAACAATGCATTTTGTATAAAAATTTATCTAATATTATATATTTTATTTTACTAGGACTTGGGGAAAAAAAAAAATATATCTCGCAATACGAACATCCACTTTAATTTTTAGGCAATATGTATTAACATTTCTCTGAAACCTTGTAAGAAAATTGTATGAAATCAATTAATTTTTCATAATAATTTATCTGATATTATATATTTTATTTTATTAGAGAACAAGTAAAATCAGAAAAAAATTCTCCCATTATTGACATTTCTTTAAAAATGAAATAAATTATTTTTATACAATAATGAAAAACTATGGTGATTTTATGTATACGAGTCTTACTCTAAAAGTGATATTTATTTAGATATCAATTTTAAACACCTTCTTGGGTCAGTTTTTCAGGCTATTATATTAAATATCAAACTCAAATTTTATTTACATTTAGGGCAGTAATGACCTTAACTATCCATGGTTTAAAAGTTGACATTAGGTAGATAAAGTATGAGAAAAAATGTCAAACTCTGTAATCGAAAATGATGAATAACTTGATAAAATCATACGGAACACCCAGTATATTTTTCATAAGATCGATGTTAAATTAAATCAGCAACAACTTTGTTATTGATGTCTTTCTACCAAAACTCAAACGTTAGCCGTAAAACTCGTTTTTAAATCAAAAATAGACGTTTTATCAAAACATTTTTATTGACAACTCGAAATTATAAAATAAATTATCAAAATTAGAACTAAATTGCTGGACAGATTATTTTAATATCCAAAACAAATATCTGAATAAAGTGGAAATGTCAAATACAAGAAGAATTCCTAATAAACGTATCAGCATTCAAAATATGTTTTAGTCAGATTTTGATATGGTGTTGTAGGTACGCGATAAGGATGGAATTTGTTTACAATAAATATACAATAAAATTGTGATCGATTGGACAATTATAACACAACCGTGACAACAATAAACTTTTGACGTTCGTATTTCATATTCGTATTTTTTGATGATAATTATCGATAAAAACGAGTTTCACGGCTAACAATGAATTTTAGGTTGACAATCATGTATAACAAAATTGTAGAAAATTAAATTCTACATCAATTTTAAAAATAATATACAGAGTTTTCCTACTTGATTTTATTAAGTTATTCATCATTTTCGATTAAGAGTTTGACATCTTTTCTGTTTTTAAATCATGTACTGATAGGGTTGTTATCGTCCTAAGTGTAAATAAAATTTGAATTTGATATTTCTAATAATAATCTAAAAACGTGAAATATCTAAAGGCGATATTGACCCAATCAAATGTATGAAAATCGAAATCTCGAAAAGTATCATTTTTTCTGTAAAACTCGTTTAAGTAAAGGGGTCACTTTACAATTTTCAAAAACAGATGTCGTTGTTTGGTAAGAATTTACTGGATTTTTTGCACAATATGGCAACGTAATTGAAAAACAGGTCCCTATCGTAGCAGCTACGCAACTTCAGTTACATTTTAAATAAAAGAAATGGCACATGCAAAATCCCTAATCTGCGGCATCTGTGACGCCACCTATTAAGTCTAATAGAAAAAGTGGCCCCCATTTTCATAAACGCACTGTAGTTTTTCATGTACATTTAAAATAAAAATTAAAAAATATATGTTTCCATTTAAAATGTTAAAGTTGACAGGTAGTCCATGAAAGTGGGACACCCTGTATAATTGAAAACATTTTTTAAATTGTAACCACTGATCAATACGGATTAAAAAAAAATCTACCTTTTAAAGGTAATATCGAAGGTCCGCGTATTACAAGGACAGGCTACATATATGTTTTATATTTCTTCAGTCTATCTTTTTTTTAATTTGTGTCTTAATTTATTCTGCCTACCATGGTTGTTTGGTATTATTTTTCTTTCTTGCGTTTCTGAATATTTCTTCTGTTGTGCTTATTACTATGTTCTTGTTTTGTTTTCATATC
Organism: Abscondita cerata; assembly: GCA_030710515.1. Classification (NCBI taxonomy): domain Eukaryota; kingdom Metazoa; phylum Arthropoda; class Insecta; order Coleoptera; family Lampyridae; genus Abscondita; species Abscondita cerata. The sequence continues at coordinate 1,133,485 of JALBCR010000113.1, read as the reverse complement.
CTTTCCAGTTTATTGATTATAGTATCGTTGGATTTATCTCTGTTCTATAATTTATAATATCTAATTCAACGCTTCCTTGTTTCTATTCTTAACACTAGACTCCTAGGAATTTATATTAATTGTAGCTTCCCAATTTATTGTTGGGCTCTTTTTTAGGAGTTAGGCTTCTGAGGATGAGTCATCAATCATAACCATACACTTTTTCTTTGCCGACGATTCGACTGGAAAAATCCGGTCTAGAGATTTAAAGACAATGGTCAACTGGGTGACAGCTCTTATTAGGAAATCCAGTAAGCATCTACATAAATGCTAAATCTAAGTAGACTGAAATATAATTCATAAATAACAGAAATACCATGACAATGATAAAATAATAAAAAAACACACGTTCTATTCGGACGAACTAACATGTAATCGTTGTTTCCTTTATTTGTCTTCTCTTGTATATTTCAGTCTCCACCATATATAGTGACAGGTGCTAATTTTCGAAGCACTGCTTCTCCTTTCTATTAATAAACAGACTATTAAATATCTTTTATTTCTACTTTTTTATTAATTTCTTTATCCGAAAATAGTGTATTTGTTATTAATAAACTATTTACAACGCACAAATCAAAGGTTGATATTGTTGCTATATCTCACTTTTGATTATTTTTAAGACAAAACTGAATTGGCAATAATAATAGTGACAAATGTAACTGTCAAGATTCAGTACGCATGTATTGAATATCAAACTATTTAGTTTGATACACGCTGCAGTTTGAGACGAACTGAGAAATCTCTAAATTCAAACCATTTAAAGTTACAGAAACATTCCATAAGAAACCGGTAAAATTGGTAAAAATATCCTCTCCAATTTATAAGATGTACTGGTTAACAAAAAATTGTAAAGACTCGAATATGACTAAAATCAATATTCTAGAAAGTGCAAAGTGTAACCTTACAAAGCGTCTACAATAATCTACAGGTACCCAACCGGAGATCATTTTTCAAAATAGTTTTAAAATTTAATCAATATTAATTTAATTATCAGAAAACATTACGAAATTGTCGCGACGATCGCTAAGTTTCTTATCACAATTATCTTTAAAACTGAATTAGCTATGTCAATAAAAAATATAAGATAACAGAACATACTTATGTATTTATTTATTTGAAATGATGTACATAAATTTTGTTTGTGTGTGTTTTGCTTTTGTGCAACATTAGTGCAAAGTGCGAGAATTTTAGAATAATTCCTATGCCATCGTACAGTCATCAAAATTACTTTCGACCTTTATGGAAAGAATTATTATTAAAAGGACATCACCTAACTGTTTTAACGACTGAACCAATGAATGATCATCTTCTTTCAAACTTAACAGAAATTGACATAAGCAAAACAAATAATGTAACAACACCTTTCGATTTTATTAAAATTATGAACGTTCCTTTATGGATATTGCAATACAAATTGGTAGAACTATCTGAAAAGTTGATCGATTCACAACTAAGTAATGCAGAAGTCCAGAAGCTTATAATTAATCCAAATGAACAATTTGACTTGCTGATAATAGAAGGGTTTCTTCAAACGGCACATTACGCATTTTCTCATAGATTTAAATGTCCTTTTATCTCGGTCATAACACTTGAGGCATATGCGTTCATTCACTACAAAATCGGTAACCCGACACATTATGCATTGTACCCTGATTATGATTTAGGTTTTCCAAGACACTTAACGTTTTCTCAACGGCTTCAGAGCTTATCGTATAATATTTACTACCAATTACTGCATCAGTACTTTACTGTTCCTGCGCAACAACGGCTTATGGAAAAACACTTTGGAGTAGATTATCCTCCGATTCGAGAAGTTTTCAAAAATTACAGCATCTTTTTCTTAAACACTAATAGCGTTATTCATCCTGTTCGACCTTTACTACCTAATGTTGTTCAAATTTGGGGAAAATTTCTCAATAAGAAAGTTAAACCATTGCCTGAAGTAAGAGTTTATTATTTTATCTAATAAATTTATTATAACGTATTTCAAATTATTGCGACAGGAATTGAAAAATGTATTAGATAGATCTTCCCAAGGAGCAATTTACTTTAGTTTGGGAAGCAACGTTAACAGTAAACAAATGTCTAGGAAAATATTAGATTCCATTACTAATGCTTTCAAAGAATTGCCGTATACTGTATTATGGAAATTTGAAAATGAAAATTTACCGAATAAACCAGACAATGTAATCATTTCAAAATGGTTTCCGCAACCAGATGTTTTAAGTAAGTTGTGTAGAAATTTAAACTTTATCCATTTGCAAAAAAAATATTTTTTCGTTCTCATTTTTGAAATACAGTGTCATCCCCAAAGTCCGCACCAAATGGGAAACTTATTTATTATGGGTTTTTAGATAAAAAGTTATTCTTTATAAAAGTTTGTGCATCCTCTAAAGCTAAAAATGCAATAAAACAATGTAGCGAAACACGCGTAATATACGAGGTGCATTCAAAATTTGATTTTAAGTCAAGAGTAAAGTGCTCTTATTTCTGTAAATATTAAAAATTTTATTTGAAAAAGTTGTTTTTCATTAAAAAACATCAATTTAAAGTCATGGCCATCTAGGACATATTTTAATTTTTTCCAATTTCCAATAAGAAGAATCGAACTGTGCCTGTTGCGGGATGGACATCATACTGAGATGTAATTTAATTTTGATGTTTAGTGCCTCAATATTATAGAAAATGATATTCTTCTTAAGATACTGACTTGTTTTGAGCAATTTTTGGTGTCAACAAAAAATCAAAAGAACTTTGCACCAAAAAAGTTGAAGTTTTTTCTAATGAAGAAAAAATTTTTTAAATAAACTGTTGTATACAAGATGTCGTTTAACTATCATATAAAGCAAATCTTTTTTCTTATAGCCACCATTTTAAAAAAAATTGAAAAAAATTTAAGTTTCTTCTAGATGGCCATGACTTCAAATCTTGATGTAGTTTTTAATGGTGAACAACTTTTTCAAATAAAATTTTTTGATATTTACAGAAATAAGAGCACTTTACTCTTGACTTAAAATCAAATTTTCGAATGCACCTCGTATATTACGCGTTTTTCGTCACATTTTGTTAGTGCATTTTTAGTTTTAGGAGATGCACAAACTTTTATAAAGAATAACTTTTATGGAAAAACCCATAATAAATAAGTTTCCCGTTTAGTGCTGACTTTGGGGATGACCCTGTATATTTCATCTATACTATGTGAGCATCCAATTAAAAATATTGTTGGTGATCTCTGCTATAGTTGAAGTCAGTTAGGCTTGCGCATGTACCTTATTATAATAATTTTGTTACAATGCTTTGTTGCTTAAATATCAATTTTATAAGCAACTGCATTTAATTTTATTTGTTTTCAAGAATTCAAACAATAGAACATATTAGGCGTTTAATGACTACATAATTCAGATAAGTAAAATGAGCGACATTTTATTAAATGTACTATAATTACATGTTATTGGTAATACCGAAACCTGTATAAAACGGTCATACTAACGTTGACATACGTTTATAGAAATTAATTAATTCAGAATGAGTCAAACGCAACTTTATATGATTTTAACTATACGCTTCTATGATGTGTGTATTTGTTTAGTATGTGTAACAATTGATAATTAATTTTGAATTATTTTAGGACATCCTAACATGAAACTTTTATCACTCAAGGAGGGGTCCATTCATTTGAGGAAGTTTTGACGCTCATCTTCCATTAATAGGAATTCCAATAATGGGAGATCAAGCAGCAAATTGTCATGAAATGACTTTTAAAGGTCTCGGTGTCATGTTAGAATATAAATCAATTACAAAAAATAATTTTAAATCTACTATATTAGAGGTTATAAATAATCCAAAGTATGACTTATTTACACCGTAATGAACAAGTTTTTAATTAAAGAATCTTTAAGGTATAAAAATACTGTTAAGTTCTATGCACAGTTAGCAACAGATCAACCAGAAACAGGATTGGAACGTGCTGTTTGGTGGACTGAATATGTTTTAAGGCACAAAGGCGCACCTCATTTAAGAAATCCAGCCTACGATGTCCCATTTTATCAGTATTATTCGTTAGATGTAATTGGTTTTTGTTTAAGTTTAATATTATTAGCTGTTTATTTATCACTAAAAACATTTGATGTTATGCTGAGACTGGTGAAAAGATTTTATTTAAAATCAAAACAGAAACAAATGTGAAGTAGTTGCTATTGTCTTTAAATAAATAAATCTATAAATATAAATAAGATTAAATAGTTGGTGTTGTTGAGTGTTTATTCGACATTTTCAGTTTTATTTTTAAATTCTGGGATTTTACACAAACATGAAAACATTAGAAACATCGTGTAAGCGTATATAATAGCAGTTACGAAGTCTAAGAAAAGACTTGAAGAAATCCAAATTCTGTTACAAACGTTTTAAACACTATTGTAAAGTTTCACATCTACCCAACATTCTTCAAATTTTTAGTTTAACTTGTTTCCGTCAAATAAATTTAATAGTCTAAAACACCAGTATCAACAATTACCAAATTAATTTGACAAATGAGAAACATCGCCATTGTCAAACTGATTTGATCAAATAAATTTGAAGCAAGATTTGAGGCATGATTTCAACAATGATAGATGTGAAACGCGCTTTAAAGTTATTTAATTAAAAAAGTTGAAATTGTGATAAAGGTATTGACAATGATCGATACTATCAAGTTTTTTGAACTTCTATGCATAATCTAAATAACAAAATGATTTTCCTGTAGAGCTGATTGTATCTGAGAAACGAACCTCTAGGTTGAATAAAACACCATATAATTTTCACCATAAAGATGTACACGATTTTATTCACAACCCCACTCTTCTTCTATCTTTACAACTTTACCATCAAATGATTGTAGCTATAGTGTTTATTGTAGCGTCTGTCTGATGGAAAAAAAACACAAAAAATTGTTTAAAAACTGTAACCGAATACTTGTTACAAAAGCTCTTATTGTAATCAGCAAAATTATATATCAAGAGCATCATATTAAACGACCGTATTCACAAAATACAATTTTTCAGAAGGAATTTGAAATATGTGTACATTGGGTTCAGACAGGCGTTCGAAATACGCGAGGCGTTGTTTGGCTTCAATGTACTGATGCAAAAATGCCGAGACCAGCGTAGAGACGTGTTTGTATGCTTTATAGACTACGAGAAAGCATTCGACAGAGTGAAACACGGGAGAATGGTTGAAATGCTTCGAGGAGCCGGCATAGACGGAAAAGATGTCAGAATAATAGAGAACCTATACTGGTAACAGCGCGGAAAAGTCAGAGTTGAACACTACAAAACGTCAGAACAGAAGATCCAGAGAGGAGTGAGGCAGGGATGTGTCCTCTCTCCACTGCCGTTTAATTTGTATTCGGATAGGATATTTAAGAAGGCACTGAATGAACTCGATCTGGGAATCAAAATTGGCGGGGTCCGCACTAGCACAATTAAGTACGCGGACGATACTGTGGTCCTGGCGGAATCTCTCAAAGATCTTCAGCTACTGCTATGCCAAATAAAACACGAAGGCGACCAACTAGGACTAAATATCAACATCTCCAAGACTAAATTGATGGTGATCAGCCGACAAGACCATAAAGATGCGAAGATCTGTCTCGATGGTGAACAAATAGAGCGATTGAAAATATTTAACAATTTAGGTTGCCTAATCACGGAGGATCTCGACCCGGATAGAGAAGTGAGATGCCGAATCGAGACCGCTCGAGCCATTTTTAATAAAATGAGGTCACTATACTGTGACAATAATTTAAATTTTAAAATAAAACTAAGAATGGTTAAATGCTACGTTTGGTCTGTTCTGCTATATGGTGCGGAAGCATGGACTCTTAAGGTAACCACAATGAACCGTCTGGAGGCCTTTGAGATGTGGTTGCTAAGAAGAATGCTCCGAATATCCTGGTAGAGAGGATCACAAACGAAAGAGTCTTGGAAAAAGCAGGAACTGATCTTGAGTTGCTGAATAGGGTAAAATGCAAGAAAGTCGCTTATCTGGGACAAATATTGAGGGGAGAGAAGTACCAGCTGGTTCAACTGATAATGAAGGAAAAAATAGAGGGCCGCCGCGGAGTAGGAAGGAAGCTAAGATACATTCGCAAATGGACTGGCATCCGGGGGGCAGAAGAGTTGTTTAGAAAGGCAGAGAACAGAACTGCTTTCGCCGAAGTGATCGCCAACGTCGGGAAAACCTGACACGGCACATGAAAAAAAAAGTACATTGTACAGGGTAAGCAAAACCGAATGTAAGAAAAAACTTAAACATTTAAAGGAATCCAAAACAAAAGTCCCATTTGTAACCAAATTTGCATTTTTTTCAAAATTTGGATAAAGATGTCATTAATAACTTTGTTTTCCAAAAAAACATACAATATTTTTGATTTCCTATATTCTTTTATTAATGGAATAAACAATCCGGCAATTGCGGTTTTGCACTGCGATCGTTGCATTTAAATTCATATAAAACAAAATTTTTAAATAATGACATTCAAATTATTTAGTTAAATAAAATACAAACATTAAAATTTTGGAAATTTTAAAATTTTTAGTCTGTTTTACCTCAGGGTTTTGAATTCGGTTTTAAATAAAATAATAAATTTCACTTGTAAACATAACAAAAATAAATAAACAACCTGTGTAACAAAATTTTCCGAATGAATATCTGGCAAAATTTTATCGATTTTATTCAACACAAATGTACGTGAAATAATAAAATTGAGTCATCAATTTTAATTACCAACGTTTCCCACAAAAGATGCATTTGAAATCGTAAATTTGCTTTACATGAGTAAGAAACTTGAGATTCGTCACATAGACGGAGTCAATTTGACTCATTATCTGTGGTTACGGGTTAATTGGGTTAACTGTTTCATTCAAATAATTTCATTGAAAATTTTATATCAGTCATTTCTAACCAATCAGATTCTTTATATCGACATTGTTAGTATGGTAACCAGCATATTTTCTTAAAATTTTTCATCCATATTAGCATGTAGAGTAAAATTAATAAGTGGACATTTCCCGGCACATAACAGCTATCATTTACATAATTAGATAATAATAATATTGAAATAATATTAACAATATTTTTTATTTACTTTATAAGTTGGAAATATTACAACAATTTATCAAGGTGTACATTCTATAATATCACTAGCAAACCCGGCGAACTCCGTTTCGCCACCAGATGGCTTCGTTTTATGTAACATTTCGTTTGGTGATTAAAAGATGAAGAAAAAATTTTTTTTATGTTTTATATTTGAAAAGGAAAAATTTATTTCATTTCACTACAGTAATGAATTCATTTCGATTACAAAAATGAAGTGTTATTTAGTTGAACTTCTCTAAGTAAATGAAAGTGAATCCAAAGTAAATACTGAATCGAAGCGTTATACGTGTCCGCAAATTATCCGTTTCATTGAAGTGCACTTTGGTAAACCACATTTTTTGTTTTTTGGTCTGACGTTAACACAAATAAAGCGGATGGTTTCCCAACTCGTGAACACGCAACGTATAACTGCCCATGTGAAAAACAATGTTTTTCTAAATTTATCCCGCAAACACTAAGCGATTGGCCTTGCGACTTGTTAATTGTCATTGCGACGCACCGGCGCCATCTACTTAAAATATTGGTTTGTAGTACATGCTATGTATCAGAGATGGCGCTGTATGTGAAAAAAGATTTTCCTGCTTTTCTGTTGACATTTTTCCTGAATTTTCTTTGCTATAAACCTCACGAAACCCGAGACCTTTCCAACGAATGCAAAACCGTGGAAATCGGTTAGTGCGTTCTGGAGTTATAGGTTCAGGAAGATTTATTAATTTCCAGTTCTTCAAAAATTCCACTTCAATCTTTCCTAAGTGGTGAATAAAATACAGAACCGGGTTATTGTTTCAAAAAATAAAATTAATACTGAGACACCAGTTTATTTTTTTAAGTATTAGGTTAGTGTCCAAACGAAGGCACAACTTCACGCAGATAGTTGCTAACCTCTTTGAATAAGTTTTCCTGCTCAGGATTTCATCCAGATTCTCCAAGTAGGTAAGTAGATATTTTTCATTTTTTGGTACATTATGTGCTGTGATTCTTTGCAAAGGGAACACAATTTATAATATTAAAAGTTTATTTTATTATCACTTTTTTACTAACATATGATTGTATACAATGTTGTAAGGAACTTATAATGCCACAAATAAAATATTGATTGACAGGAGTAGTGAACGTCAAATCCACTTTGCAAAATATTTTTACCGGCAAAATACGCCAACAACATTCTATTAGAATAAAGAATAAAACATCCCGATTTCCTGAATTATTTGAAAAACAAATTGTTACCACTAATATTAATTTTTGTTAGAATTAAACCTAAAAGAATATAAAAATATTAAAGTATATACCAAGTGTCTCTGGCAAGACGCAACATAGGAATTTCACTATAGAAAAAAATTAAATTGATCCACAAAGGCTATGGAATTTTCGTATTGACGTATATCTTACAATTAATTGTTATTGCGTGTTCCTTATTGTAATATTCTCTAATTTCATTTTTGAAAATGAGTGTGTATAAAATCCCTGAGAAAGTTTAAATGGTTAAGGGGATATACAGAGGTGAAAGCTATAGAAACACTTCTGCTTTATTTGCTGCACCTTTTCCGGATCGGCAGAAAAACCGAAGTGTACACAAGCGTCCGAAGCAGGTTCAACAAAACCAGAAGATGGACAACGATGAAGAAATCAATGTACTCAGAGCTGTGAAACTTAACCCTAATATTAGTATTTGACAACTAAGTATTGACTGTAGTGTAAATAGGTGTCGGGTTCATAAAATTTTAAAAAGCATAACTGACAAAAAGCAAGAATTTTGTGAAACACTAATGGAGATACGCAATAATAACATGAATTTTGTTAAGAATATTTGCTTCACCAATGAATGTTTGTTCAACCTTAATGTAGTTTGCGGAATCAGCATGATGGGTGTCCAGCATATAATGCTGTTACACCCACAAAACCGATGCTTCTTTAAGGTGTAATTACCAAGCTAGCTCAAGTCGCGATTGAGGTGGATTTTGTCTATTAAAACTCTCACCTTGATCGTAATTAGAGCGCCACCTTTTTTGAAACTAAACTCACACCACATGCTGAGGAAGTGTAAAAAAAGGAAATTTCTCCCTCAATTATGTTTTTAATAAATTTTAATAAACAAACCCGGAATTAGAAGTTGTTCTATTAAATTATAAGGAAGGCAGGTACAAAATTCAAACTGTCTCACAGAAAGATTTAAAACACATATAACTAATTTTTAATAACAAAAATAAGGTTGATCGATCAATCCCGTGACGCAACTTATCAACTAAACAAATCCTAAAACTATTTAATATGCGCTACACAAAAACCCTATACCACAAAAAAAACAGGCACTCAATTTTGTTTACGGAACTTTTCAGAATTTCTAACTATTAATACGTAAAATTTAGTTCTACTCACTGCTAAATGTTGTTAATCGATTACCACGATTTCCTAATACTTTAATTCTCTGGCTTGATCATCGTAACAAATCCGCATAATGCGATAGTTCTTTCCATAAACGAATCCAATTTGTACCAAAACCAAGCACATGGAAACACTTTTAAAAATCCGCTAATTTTTGTGATACTGCCTTTGCACTCAGTAAGGCTGAAATAGTTCCACCGCAATAAGTTACACACGATCTCAACAACCCGAATCAAAAACGTCAACCCTTATTATTTTTTTCACAAATTCCCAAACAAAAAACCCTTTTTTTTTTATAATTACTCCGACTTTCTATGAACTAAAACTATAATTAAAAAAACGTGGTATGATTTACAATTACAATAAAAAATAAACGCATTATATTTTATTTAATTAATCCCAAACATCTATAAACAACACAGACAATTTGAATCTTGCACGGAACTTTGGAAACCAAAAAAATACCCGCGAAGTAAAGTAACAATGCGAATCAAATAAAACAACTTTTTAATGAAGCACTTCCTAGAACCTAAATTAGAAGAGGCGAGGAAGTTACTTGGCCACCAAGATCACCAGGCTTGTCCCCCAATGACTTCTTTTTATGGCCTTACATATCTTTGAAGGTTTATACCGACAGAACCCACGACACAATTGAGTATTTAAAAGATAAAATTGTAGAAATTTGCTTCAATATACCAGCAAATATGATTGCAAATGTGCAACGAAACTTCTATTTGAGGCACTGTTTAAGCATTTTAACCAGTTACTATAAGCCAAGTACTTCGCATGTAATACCTATTAACTTTCACTTCTGTATATCCACAAACAAATCGGTCCTTTTCAGGACCACTAACACATTTATAAAAAAGAATTGTTAATACGATGTAATTAAAACTTAAAACGACAATCAATTTTATTAAAAAACCGTATTTGAAATTACAACGTTTTTTACAATTGTTCTTGGATGTTTTAAAAATAATAATCTTGTTATCATGTTTGTTGACTCCTGGATTCTAATGAAACCTGAAATAGAAAGCCAAAAGAGAAATAGCAAATTAAATAATTTAAAGCACAAACCTTTACGCTCTCATTATTCATAACATTAAAAGCCTTAATCGGACATTTTCTAAAAATCTTCGTTAATCCCATGAGTTTCAAATTGTTTATCGGTAAAGACCTGTGGTAGAGACAAACTACTTGTTCCATACTAATCGAAATATCTGTCTTTTCTATAATAACAACTGTAGTGACTTACCAAAAATTTTAGCTTTAAAATACCTGCATATTCTTGCAAGCTGCAAGTATTATGTCTAATAGTTTACACACAGGGCTACAATACAAGAACACAAACGACTCATTTAACCTCTAATTTAATACAAACAGGTTTTATGCAAAAGTATGCTTGCTTCAATAGCTATATTAAAATATGAAAGCAACTGAACATTGATTAGAATTTTCGGAAAATCACAAAATACTAAATACTCACTTTTTACAAACTTAAAGAATAATATTTACATTTGAAGAAAGATTAGACATTCTACACTTGCTCTCTCTTTCTAACTTCAACAAAAATCCGTAACGAATTGAGTATATAACAATCCGGAATTTTCATAGCAATAGTAGATCAAATCAAATTTTTTCTATAGTAAAAATCCTATGTTGCGTCTTGCACACGGTATGTATAGCTATAGATATATATTTTTTGCTGTAAATCACCTTTGTTTGTGTCAATACTAACATTTCTCTGAAACATAGTAAGAAAATTATATGAAATCAATTATTTTTGTATAATAATGTATCTGATATTATAAATTTTATTTTACTAAGGCACGGGAAAAATAAAAAAAATCTCCCGCAATACAAACGTATCTATTTCCTTGAATCCCGATAAAAAAATGTATAAAAACAATGCATTTTATATAAAAATTTATATTATTATACAGTGCTTCTCAAAAGTCTCCTCCCTCCTCTTATCTTTGGAGCAATCATACATAAACAAGTGACATTTGGAAACTAAATATTAAAGGTTGTAAAATTCGCCACTAGTGATGACGAAATCGTCAAAGATGACGTCACAAGGCCATTGTGACTAATAATTTTAAGCCAGTTGCCAAAACTGCCATAAACACAAACAAAATTAGTATCATTGAATAGGTTTTTTGATACCTTTTGAAAGAGGTGTCGCTTGCCATAGGGTTCCATTTAAAATTGTTGGTCACAATGGCCTTGTGACGTCATCTTTGACGATTTCGTCATCTATTATCACTAGTAGGGAAGTTTACAACCTTTAATATTCAGTTTCCAAATTTCACTTGTTTATGTATAATCGCTCTAAAGATAAGAGGGGGGGACTTTTGAGAAGCACTGTACATATATTTTATTTTATTAAGACTCAGGCAAAAACAAAAAAAATTTATCTTGCAATACGAACATCCATTTTAATTTTTAGTCAATATTAACATTTCCCTAAAACCTAGTAAGAAAATTGTATAAAATCAATTAATTTTACTTAATAATTTATCTGATATTATATATTTTATTTTACTAGGAAACAGAAAAAATCAGAAAAAACATCCCCAATATTAACATTTCTTTAAAAATAAAATAAATTATTTTTATATAATAATGTATCTGATATTATAAATTTTATTTTACTATGGCATGAGAAACATAAAATAAAATCTCCCGCAATACAAACATCCACTTTCATTTTTAATCAATATTGACATTTCCCTAAAACCCAGTAAGCAAATTGTATAAAAATAATCAACTTTATATAAAAATGTATCTATTATATATTTTATTTTACTAAGGAACAGAAAAAATCAGAAAAAAATCTTCCCCAATACGGACATCCACTTTTATTTTTAGTCAATATTGATATTTTCCTAAAACCTAACAAGAAAATTGAATTAAAATTTTCCGTTTTACATAAAAATTTATTTGATATTAAATATTTTATTTTACTAGGACATGGGGAAAACCAAAAAAAAAATATCATCCGCAATACACTATCTTTAGTTTTTAGTCAATATTGACATTTCCCTGAAACCTAACAAAATAATTTTATAAAATCAATTCATTTTATGTAATAGTTTATCTAATATTATATATCTCATTTTACTACGGCACGGGAAAATCAGAAAAAAGTCTTTCGGAATACGAACGTATTGGCTTTCATTTTTAGTCAATATTGACAATTTTCTGAATTAAAAAATTTGTATGAAATCAATTAATTCTATTTCATAATGTATCTGATATATTTTATAATTTTAGTAGGGCATGGAGAAAATAAAAACAAATCCCTATACGATACGATGTGCCTCCCCCATAAATACTAAAAACAAATATTGCATAAAAAAATAATGCATACAAAAGTATAATCAAATGCCTTTTTACACGGGTTTATTGAATCAAGAGACAATACACTGTGTCAAAGATTCGAATGAACATCATTGGGATCTTGAAAACTGTAGAAGATACAGGTTGCTCAAATTGCAAAAAGTTTGGCAATTTAGAGTATGTTTTATGGTGTTTGAAAAAGTTCAATAATATTTTTCGTTTTCAAGATTTTACCAAAAATTAATTTTTTGGTTTTTATTTTTCGTATTTTTACGCTTATTTTTAAAAATATTAAAAATCTAGAAACACTTTTTCATTAACACTTTTAAAGCTTTAAAAAATTGTCCTTTTAAATTTTAATCCAACATTTCATCTCGGAGAAACCATTAACAACTGTAGATTTTAATATAGCGGCATACAAAAAACACCTTGTATTTGATAGTGTTTTTTTATTACAAATTCAACAATGTATCACACATGATTGTTTAGAACCTAATGTTGTAAAAAATAATTTAAATTGCCCAATTTTTTGCAATTTGAGTGACCTTGCATCTTTTACCGTTTTGAAGATTCCCATGCTGTTCATTCTTATCTTGGACACAGTGTGTATTTAAAAAAAAAAGAACACAACTCCAATTAATTATAAGAACCAGAAATATTATTTTAATAAATACCTACGTAATTTCTAACACACTAGACCAACAGAAGAAGCATATTTTATTATTTTTTAACAAGTAGTATTATTTTGACTATTATAATTATTACTAATATTAAAAACACAATTGTTATAAATAATACTAATTGCACTTTTGTTGATTCTTGCCGTGGTTCAAATTTTAATAGTCATTATATTTGCCATATATTTTTATGATGACCCACATCCATCTGAAGATTGGTTAGATATAACGAGCGTTACTGTAACTTGTAATTTTTATAAGTTATCGCGCTTGAACAACATTTTTCACCAAGTTGCTCTAACTCTCGCAGAGTGATTTGTAATTTTTACCTTCGTTACATTAACTCCTATTTTACAAACAAATTCTTTAACCATGATGAAATTGTATTTTTACCGACAGAGCAATTTTTATACCATTTCTTCGAATAGTTTGCATTTCAATGTAAGGTAGAGGTTACTAACAATCTATCTACTTCCACGTTTTTCATAAATTTCTGAAAGAGTTGTATGGAGATTCATTAAGATTTTGCTATTTCTTACTAAATATTTATTGTCTGCAAGTCCTTTTGACCCACCTTGGGTTGTTTTCGTAAAAACTGGATTCTATTCAATGTGATCTGGAAAGTCTTCCTTACAATCAATTTCCTTATGGAAGTGCTCAACTTTAGCAATTGTTGCTTTCCTAGCTAGTTCATGCAATGTCACATAAAAAAGTATTTTCTGTAACCCCTAAGGTGTATTTTCTTTCCAAATTGTTAAAATTTTCCTATACCTTTCACTAGTGAGAGCAGCAGTACTTGTTTTTCTTTTGAAGGATTTTTTTTGTAACTGTTGCCGTTTTGCATCACAAGCAGCTCTTGCAGATGCAAATTCAATAACTGCAAAGAGATCAAATTTTACATGTAATTTACAACAGTACATTTCTTGCAGTTGCTTTGCAGTTGTATTCCACATGACCTAAAATAATTAATTTCGGAGTCTAAAAATGTGCCCATATAAATAACGAAAGGGTTTTACCTTTACTACAGATTCTTATAATCTTACAAGTTTCTTCTTTTTATATTAAACCCCCATTCCTCTACTATTGCAAATAATTCTGCAAAAGATTTTTTTTCTTCTATCCGATAAAATATTTTTGCAAAACTCCAAAAATTGAGTCCACACTGTTGCCTAGACTTTTTGGTATTTGATGGAGTTACATTTTCCACCATTTTCTAATTAACTCTCTAGTTTCTTTTCCAAATCGCAACATTTCTTTTCAAAGTAAAGCAAAGCCTTCTATTTATTTGTAAATAATGTCCAAATAAATATTTACTTAATGTTTTCTTTTAAATATAATTTTGGTCATATGGAAAGTCCCTTCTGGACAGGCTTTTAGTGAACAAGGGCTGAAGCTATTTAACATCGTAATCTTCTTTGGCGCTCATTAGACTTTGACAAATTTGTCAATTGTTATTGACAATATGGCAACCATTTACTAGGACCACAATCATTTTACGAAGGCAAATCATCTGGAGACCCAACCCCTCCCAATTGCCGTTAACTTGTTTTTGCATGTAACAAGCTACAAAGGTAATTAGTACAACTGATCGACAGTACGTTCGGAACATACTCTAATTCAATTCAATTTTACTAAAACCAATAATATATTATTTTTTTTTAATGGATGGTGATGCCTTGAAGGCCTAGAAGATAGAGTTGGCTTCATACATACTCCATACGTTTAGAACGAACCGTTGGCAAAAGCTTTCCTAATAAAAGCAATTGTTGTTTATTACACCTCTGCCCAACGACGGTCTTTAATAAAAAGGAAAACTTGTTAATAAGTTGTTTTTATTTATTTTTTATCTATTCCGGTGCATGATAGTTCATACGTGTCCAAATTCTTTTGACTTCGCGGTCCTTGTGCATAGATAAGTGTTTGTGTAATGACGTGGTTAGGTGTATCTCAAAAATTCTACTCCAATGCTCGTAGAACTGTCGCCATTTTTGTCAGTAATGACACTTATTTTAATAACTTTTAATTTTTGAGGTTTTGTTTGCTTTCTTTTCTGTGACAACAAAACCCCGCTTTTTTATATATTCCGCTATTAAATATAATTTACTTATTATTCTTTTCTAATCCTTGCATTTACATACTGACTTTTTCAAGTGATGTTTTGTTGGATGTTTTTTTTGTTATTTAATTTATCCATTTGCAAATATCAAAAACCACAAAATTAATTAAATCAATTAAAAATAGATCTGCTTTACGTAAATAAAAATAAGTGTGAAAAACCTTAGTAGTTTAAGAAACTATTACATTGTTAGTGATTCCACATCTTTTATTAGATTCTTTACAAGGGCTTGGTATTAGCCCATTTCACTTCCAGCAAAATGTATTACCCATTTTTAAAGAGTTATAAAAATTTATTAACGTGGATAAAATTA
This sequence comes from Abscondita cerata, assembly GCA_030710515.1. Lineage (NCBI taxonomy): Eukaryota > Metazoa > Arthropoda > Insecta > Coleoptera > Lampyridae > Abscondita > Abscondita cerata. The sequence goes on along the minus strand of JALBCR010000113.1, from coordinate 1,117,482 downwards.
AAACATAATACGGATATTTAACGAGTAGGCTTTGGAAATTTTGTGACAGTTGTTAAAATGGAGCGTTGGTTAGTGGAACATCGTGTGTTTTGTGTTAACAAATTTGTTCAGTTTACTTCAGTTGTTGTTGTTCAAAGACAATTTCGTCGCAATTTATGTAAGATTCGCCATTTCCCTCAACGTAAAATAATTATGTCCTGGTACCGTAAATGGGTAGAATTCGGATCAATTTTAGACAAAAAGTCAAGCGGAAGACCAAGATTTGCTTGCAATGAAGACGGTCATTTGCTAGACGCTATTTTCAAGAAATAAGAATCTCCCGTACTTGGTCATTAAAAATTTGTATTGTTTTTTAATTTGATTAAAGTGTTAAAAATGTTTAATACATTTTGCCGGACCCGGTATATTTAATTGCCACCATTTTCAATATTCGATAATCTATATTCTAAAAGCATTGAAAACACTTCCGACTACCTTATCAGAAGAACGTTTCGAATCTTTTCAAGTTGTTGTAATGATTAAAGATTGCTTATCACACTTATCATTAAATACAAATTGCTAACATCCACATAGAAATGTAAATGTTTGTAATATACATCAAAATGATGGATGTTAAAGTTTGTTTGTGGGTGTGTGTTTTTTATGCAATATCAGTAGATAGTGCTCGAATTTTAGGAATCACTCTTATTCAGTCCTATAGTCATCAAACATTTCTTCGTCCTTTATGGAAAGAATTATTACAAAATGGTCATCACCTAACTATTTTAACAACTGAACCATTGAACGATCCTCTTTTTACCAATTTAACTGAAATTGACTTACGGAAAACGAAAAAAGTGATATCACCAGTTAATTTTATTAAAGCCTTGGACGTTCCTTTATGGAAATTGCATTACACATTGGTAGAAATACTTGAAAAGATTATTGATTCACAATTAAGTAACCCTGAAGTTCATAAAATAATCAACGACCCTAAAGAAAATTTTGACTTGTTGATAATAGAAGGATATCAATCGGCCCATTTAGGATTTGTTCGCAGATTTAAATGTCCGTTCATTTTATTTATAACCCTTGAGTCAAATGCTTTTATTCATTACGAAATTGGTAATCCTGCACATTATGCATTATATCCTGATTATACTTTAGGTTTTCCAAGACACTTAACGTTTTCTCAACGGCTTCAAAGTTTATCTTATAACATTTACTACCAATTATTGCTCCACTACTACATTATTCCTGTGCAACAACGACTTGTAGAAAAACATTTTGGAGAAAACTATCCCCCGATTCGAGAGATATTTAAAATTATAGTATCTTCTTCTTAAACACAAATAGTGTTATTCATCCAGTTCGACCTTTGTTACCTAATGTTGTACAAACTTGGGGAAAATTTCTCATTCAAAAAAATAAAGCGTTGCCTAACGTAAGTATTACTATTTCATTTAATGAAACTATAAGTATACATTGCGGTTATTACAGGAATTACAAGAATTATTAGATAAATCTATACAAGGCGTAATTTACTTTAGTTTAGGAAGTAACGTGAAAAGTGAACAAATGTCTAATGAAATTTTACATTCTATTATGAATGCTTTCAAAGAACTGTCGTATGTTGTATTGTGGAAATTTGAAGGCAAAAATTTGCCTAATAAACCAGACAATGTAATAATTTCAAAATGGTTTCCGCAACAAGATGTTTTAAGTAAGTTTTTTGCACTTGTAAAACTAAGGCACAAGAAAGTCTGTAAGTAATAGGACATTACGCATCTGGGAGAAATTTAAGTTTTTTTACGATAGTTCTGTCACACTAGCCTAAGAATTCTGATAATATCTTTTCTACTCTTCATATTTAAAGAAACTTACTAATTGCTAAATTTTATTTTTCACGCTGACATTACTTTAGTCATATTTATTTTTTGGTTTACAGAAGAATTGATATTAAGTTTTAAATTTTTTAGGACATCCCAACATGAAATTATTTATCACTCAAGGTGGTGTCCATTCATTTGATGAAGCTCTTCATGCCCATCTTCCAATAATAGGGATTCCAATAATGGGTGATCAAGAAGCAAATTGTCGTGAAATGGCTTTTAAAGAACTAGGTGTTATGTTACAATATAAATTAATTACAAAAGATCTTCTTAAATCTTCCATATTGGAAGTTATAACCAATCCCAAGTAAGTATCCGTTTACGCTCTCTATAAAATAATATAATTGAAATACTATTTTTAAGGTATAAAAATAATGTTAAGATGTATGCTCAATTAGCAACTGATCAACAAGAAACAGGATTAGCACGTGCTGTTTGGTGGACTGAATATGTTTTAAGACACAAAGGCGCCCCTCATTTAAGAAATCCCGCCCACGATCTTCCCTTTTACCAGTATTATTCGTTAGATATAATTTGTTTTTGTTTAAGTTTTATCTTAATTTTTGTTTATTTATCATTTAAATTAATTAGTATGGTGTTTAGACAAGTGAAAAGACGTTATTTCAAATCAAAGAAAAACAAATGTAATGTAGTTATTATTATTTTTAAATAAATGTTTGCCCAAGTATTATCAAAATTTAGTGATTGTGTTTTATTGGTGTTATTCAGGTTACATTTTATCAGTATTTCTTAACGCCTAGTTATTCAGACAAACATAATAACACTGACAATTCCACTCATATGTAAAAATTGTCATTTGTTTATACAACAGTCGTAGGTTGCTATCGGATAAATAGGATGGAACACAATTGCAAGTGGATAAAAAATCGGATTAATTACGTTACTATGGTGAATCCATATGTAAGCTATGTAGAAAACATCGCGTCAGTTTGAAAATTATATCTGTCTACTGTATATTTGACAATTAAAATACTACAATAACGTAGGTATATTTGCAAAGCTAAAATATTAAGTGACAATCGTTTTTCAGACGGCGTTGTTATAGAAAAATAGTGCTTTTACCAATTGACCCCATAAAATTTAATCCCCAGATAAACGCAAATTTGCCTTACAATTTAAAGCCGCGTAAAAACAAGTTTTTGGGTCGGTTTCAAATACCCTCAGATATTACGTACGACTGTAAAGAGTTGCAATCACAGGAGCACGTAATTGTTTTACAATTAAAGTTATGTACTAAAATTTATCTACAACCACCTCAATAGTGTTTCTGTTTAAAAAAAATAACACTAACTGTTTTTGATTATCGCAGAAGCAGTTTTTATTTGGTATGCACAAAGCTATTTAGACATTTTCACATAGTCTACCGTATCATCTGACGGCTGTCACCCACCAAGTCTTCTCGATGCTAGCAGATCATCACCAGCACCTGTAGACTGGTGAGATGTAATGTTTGAAACAATGTTATGTCTGTGGTCCTGTAAACTCTCTGGTGTAAGATAATTCTAGATTCATCAATTTTTGACTGGTGCATTTTTGACTTGGTCACCCACCAAGTCTTCTCGATGCTAGCAGATCATCACCAGCACCTGTAGACTGGTGAGATGTAATGTTTGAAACAATGTTATGTCTGTGGTCCTGTAAACTCTCTGGTGTAAGATAATTCTAGATTCATCAATTTTTGACTGGTGCATTATTGATTTATAATTTTAAAAAAATGGCGAACGTTCGACGTCTGCTTCTTTTCTTAAAAATATATAAAACGTTTAGGTGAAAGTGTTAATTCATAGGGTACAAGTAAAGTCAACATAAAAGACTCCAAACTGTGCGAAAAAATAGCTTCAGAGTGTAAAGCCCAACTCAAAAATATACACTTAGGTACTTATCGTGTTTGTTGTCAGAGAATATACTTTTATATGTAACATTTTTTAAACAATTACCATGCAAAAGAATAATGTAAAATCATAGTTTATTGTCGTTGTGACTAACTACATTTAGCAATTTTAGGATTTTTTTTTATTTACAAAGGCAGTATTTTCACATTGTCTTGCATTTTCTTGTCAATTAATAATCAATAAATTACAAGTTTGTTAATTCATCAGAACAAAAAGTCATGTAGAAGAAATCACCGTTTCTTGAATTATGAGTTTGTCACATATGCTGTCCATTATGCTTCTTTATTTAAGTATTCAAGTTCAACTTCGACAAACTTCTCTTCATTTCTTCTCATAAACACTTCCAAAGTCTAGATAGATTTTTAAAAATATGAGCTTAAGTATGTATATATGTTTTTGAACTCACTACCTCGAAAACAACGTCTGACGCACTGTGTAGTCAACCAGGAACGCGTGTTTCCCGGTTTAGTCGACCGGGAAACACACAGTGGTGCCAACCCTTTCAAAGTAGAGGTTTCATGTTACCGCAATTATTTCATAATAAGATGTCTATAATTCATTCGTTTATTGCATTAGCTAACATAGCGTATCGTTTTATATGTTTCTTATTAAGTAACTGAAAGGATAACATCAACAACAAATTTCGTTTTATTGTACGATCGCACAATTTTGCAACCAACTTAACGTAAATGTCAAATGTAGTATTCCCTTATTATAGTTCATCTCGTGAAAGAAAATTGGTCTGATAATTTGACTTTTGGAAATTGTTATCGGTGCACCTCTAAAGTGGTTTCGACATAATTGTGTGGATTTTGTGTAGACCATGTCCAATAGTCGCAGAGCAAATGTAACCTCAATAACAAAATCGAGCCAGAGAAGGAGACTGTCTGTTCCGTTTCAAAACAGATTAATAGTAGATTATTTTACTAGGTGTTAAACAATATCATTGTTGAGCTTAAAAGTTTGCTGGCGAGGCGTTAGCTGAGACAGCAAATTAAGCGAAACAATTATATTCGTTAACTCCAAGTAAAATATATTATTTTTTCTTCAGGCGTTTATTGCTAGTTTTCATGTGTAGTTTTCAAATTTTCGAGATTCTTGAGTGTTATAGTGACGTTTTATTCTCGACGAATCAAGTTGTACTTTACTGGTACATTCACAATATGACATAAGCAAGATACCAACCTCTAAATAGTTGTGAAAACAAAAGAACTGTTGCTTTTTAATGTTTAGACAGTAAAAAGCATTTTTAACGTCTCTCAGTAGTTCAATAATGTGCCGTTTTATTGTCGCTTGAAGAAAAACATATTTTATTTGACTTTAAATAAAGTAAGTGACATTTAGAATTAAATTAATGTATACAGTATCTTAAACAAACAACTTAAACAGTGTTACTGTTATATATATTTATCGTACAGTTGGTGCAATTTGAAATTGTTATTCCAGAAGTTCCTGGAGGGTAAGAATCAGATAACGACTGTGCCACATTTACAGTATGGATTATATGAGATGGTCCCGGTGCTGGCTCCATTAAACGATCGGCAATACTAATTTTACTTTGAATGGAGTCATCAACGTAACTTTCAGCCACGCTTGAAGATTTCCATCCTCCAAATTTTTTAAGTGTTAGGAGATCTCCATCTTTACCACCCAACAGAGTTGCTGCACTTCTTCAAAAATAGTGGCCAGTATAGTCTTTTGGATTCTCTAACTGAAGGAATTCGGCTACTTGGTTAGGAATTCTACCAATTGTATTAAGCCCTACTGGTGAATTAATACATTTGCCGTTTAAGTAAGTGCAAAAAAAAACGTTTGTTTGCTTCTGGTCTTACATTTCTATATTTTAGCAGCAAGTTTATCCATTCGGGTATAGTTACTGCAAAACGTCGAGAAACATTTGTTTTTGTTTCTGGTACATTGACGAGAATAACTTAAGATTTTAACTCGATATCATTATTTGACATTTTGCACAACTCTTCACGACGACATGCACCGGAAATACCCATTATTACTACTACCTATAAAATGAGTTAGATACTTAGTTTATATGCATTTATAAAATATATGTTGCTTATTTATTATTTTCTCGCGTTCACGCAGAACATTGTGTTCCGCACTTATATCGTAAATAACTATTTCCCACTACTAGCTGTGAAGTGGACAGTTATTGCGTCTCTAGCCAACTGAAAAGTTGAATTTCTCTATTAGTGGTTAATAATTTTTTCTATTGTTGACCTAGGTTAATAATGGACAAATTCAAATTTTTGAGAATTCAAGAATAATTGTTTAACAAAAACGAGTGAAACATAATTTTGTATATCCAGGAAATTATCTTTAACGTATTTGCTGCTTAAAATTACCTAACACGATAAAATTATTTGAATAAAAAAATGCCATTAGTTTAAAATTTGCGTCCCCATCCCATAACCGCAAATACATAACCTGAATTTATTTATTTGTTAAATATGATGGTAGAATCAGTTTTTTTCAGGTTTCCCAAAGAGGATTTAACCAGGCGAGTTAAGTTACATGAAGAATTTTAAGTAAATTACAAACATTTTGTTGTCGGTGGTTTGAAAGGTTAACAGAATGTGGAAGGTCCGATCTGTTGCATAAAAATGTCGACTATAAAAACTTAACGAGTATGTGGCGAACACTTGCCATTTCTAAATGAATTACAAGTGTCAATTTCTGAAACCTAAGATTCAAGTGATGCAAGGTATATTGGCGAAGCAATAAATGAAATTTTTAGATGTTTTATACAAGTGTTTTCAGAATCGATATAAATAAATAACCGTTAACATCTCTAGCTATACCAAAACTACTCAAGCTTGCAGCTCAAATACTCCTAGGTAAAGAAAGTTACGGAGGAACATTCTTAAATTGCAACGTGAAAAGAAAGCACTTCAATTAAAGTTAACATCTCTCAACGATTACTTCTCGAAAGCGGAAGTGGACTTAAAAAATAAACCACTAAGAAGCAGGAGATATACAGAGGAATACAAACAATTTTCACTAAAATTATATTTTTATAATCGATAAGAAAATCTATTATTTCTTCGATATCCTCTATTTATTGAAGTCAGTGCAAAATAACTTGATTAAATACGATATAATCTTTAATAACAAAAGCATCTTGGAAAGACATTAAAAATTTTTACATGTCAGACAAATCTAAACCGCTGCGATTGGCTTCTACATCAACTAATTTACATATTACTCCAAATAATTTTCAGAAAATGAAGGTGAAATATGCCCCACGCAAGTGTTTAGTGAATCAGTTGCAGTTGGTTTATCAACGTATGTAGCTTTATTCTTTTGATTTATTTGCATTCCTGTGCTACTTGATTTTACAAAAGAAATGTTTATTTTACTATTTGCCTTACATTTGGCTAGTAGTGGAAAAAATAGTATATACACCATGGTTGTGAAGTCTATTATTGCTTACGCACCTTATTTCGGTTGGGGCTACCGCCCCTCGCAAAATAAACTGGCGCTAAGCCAATAATGACAGACTTCACAACCTTGGTGTATAATATACTATTCATCTAGAATTTACATAACATAGAGTAGAATATATATAATTATTATTATTCTAATTTTTAATTACTGTTCGAACGTATGTACAAAGAACGTAAAAGACCCATTTCATGTCTTTTTATTATTATTTTACAAAGATCAAATGTTTTTTCTATCTATATAAAACACAAGATAATATATTATTGAAAATTACTACTAAACTTACGTATCCCATTGTAAAAGTTAACTTCTAAATGTCATTTTCTTTCCCGGATATCCAACATTTTTAATAATATTGAGAAGAAAGTTTAAGTGTTGGGTTGGAGTTGCATTTGCAAATGTATTTCTGTTCTTAATCAATGACCCGACCTTGACTCTACATAGAATTGCTTTTCAATGCTCCAGTTGCTTGCACCATTGCGTGCAAAATGTTGCCTATAATAATGCAATTAAATATAATAAATAAAATATTTTGTGTACAGTTTGTCTTTTCGAGCCCTTCTAGGTGGAGGTGAATGAAATAACAACTCAACATATTGAGAAGGGCTCGAAAAGAGCAAACTGTACACAAAATTTATAATCTTGGAGGAATACTCACCTGATTCAAAATAAAATGTTGTTATCCAATTATTGTACTACCTCAATTTGTACTTTTAAAAAAATTGGTATTTTGTAGAATTACTAATAAACAAATTTGGTACCTACGTCGCAAAACAACTTTACTAACCCACTTTACTTTGGGGCGCGCGGGCGCAGTAATATTTTTCAATTTTTAAATCGTTACTGCATTGTTTTCTATTTAATAATGCGTTATTGCCTGGTATACTGCTGGTATCTTAAAGTTTTGATTTTGATCGCACTTCTAATTATTTAGTTAGAAAAGTTAAATTCCTAACTGTACGATTTGTTTAGGTAACACACAGCAAGTTAACGTACACTTAGAATAGCTATCTTTGCAATAGATAAATGTTTTTTATTGCAGTTCTAAGAGTTTGATGCAATTAATCCTTAGTCTAGTTCGCATTTTTACATATTATTGTAAACCGCTGCTAGTGTTTAGTCTGCTTTTGTACTTCAAAGTGTCAACTCCGTTTTTGCATATTTTTTAAAAAGGCTTTTTTTCGTAAAAAAAAATTTAATTTGCGCAGTCGGTAGGATTGTAAGTGAAATTCTGCAAATAATGATTGCGTTTTTCGTACTTTTTAACGTTTTACTTGCACTCAAAAAATTGTTTTGATCTGGCCCCAGGAAGAAATCCGAAAATTGAATAACTTCCAAAAGAACTTGAAGAAAATTATTTATTATGTTTGAGATGGACAACATTGCCTTAGTTCGTCAAGACAAATAGGTAGCATAATTGTTAGCCTTTTGCTATTGCATCTCTTAAAAAAAATAATTTAATTGTTACGACACGTATAAAAATTTTCCAAACGGAATTAAAAGTAATCCTCATTTTTTTTTCTTTTTCACTTAAAATAAATAATAATAATAGTGCGTTACTTTTTAAGTTAGAATTGTACTAGTTAGAAACAGACGCACGTGCGTCTAAAGCAACTTAAAAAACTAATATTAAAACCGTCTAAAGTCATTTTAAGATCTAAAATGACGAAAACCAATTTAACTCAAAACGCAAATTCAACAACCCCAGTCGTCAACTGGATACTCTTTAGAATTTCATGTCAGTTTGTTAAACGAGATTCCTACATATTATGGCGATCTTTCAGAACTTTCTGCATACCTTAGAGCTACTGAGATCTGAGCTAAACATTAGAATTGACTTTACTAGAATGAGACAATTTCCGAAAGAATCCCGTTAACTTCTATAATAGAATTTAATGACTTGTAGCTATACGCGCATTCCAAAATTTCTTTAAACACGGAACTATAAGCAATCAAAGAATATAAAATACTTGATTCACTAACTCTTAAGACATTGATAGATAGATGTAATCTGGGGTGTGTAGCACGGAATCAGTACTGATTATTGTGCTCCCCCTTTCTGAACTTATAGCTCCCCAGTAGGTTAAATTCTCTGAGAAATCCTAGGACTGATCCTGGATTAAGAGGAGTATTTTTTTCCAGTTCGAGGAAAAGTTTTCCAAAACAGTTCCACCTTTTGGAAAGCGTGACTTCACATTCCGTAAGTAGGTGAGTCGGGATCCCCTTCGGCTCGCAGCAAAATCTGCATGTCGAGTTAGTTGTTCCACCAATCTTAGCAAAACGTCTGCCAAGTCGGCAGTACTCTGTCAGGAAACCAGTGATTCCTGCTAACTGCTAAGTAACCCCTATGCTCTTTACCGATAAAGTCACTTAGTTGAGCTATGGATGCCTCAGCCCTAGTAAATTGACCCAGTTTTCTGAATGTTTCTTCCGTTCTTCAGCCCGGAGTACTTCACGTATTGTGTGCTTGCCAATACCACAAAAGGGTTTTGGTTCTACAAACGGCGTGGCCGCCCCTTTTCTGGCAAAGGCACCCACTGCTAGGTTTGTGTTTTTCTCCAAAGCCTCATTTGAAGATGAGGGAAGAGGTGCCTTTGTTTCCGTTGGTTTAGCTAAGAGGAAAGGCTGTTTCTCCGTTTTCTCCCTGCGAAGTCACCAAACCGGGATTTTCCGAACCGGTAATGCAGATGTCGTCCTGCTGCTTCGATTGCTGCCGCCAACGCCTAGTCGATTCTAACGGCTAAAACACTTTTGTTGCCCTCGTTCTTTAAGACATACTTAGGCGGACTTTCTAAACCCCAGGAAGTTTTCTCAAAAGCAGGGCTCTAAGAAGCTTTGAACTTGTATTAACTTATTTAAAAGACGAATTACACATTTGATATTTCCAAGACATAAATCGTAGTCAACCACAACAAAAGAATTTCATTAATCATCAATTCAGATAAAATAAAAATTTTGCTATGCCCCATATTTTCAACAACGATCTTATTTTCCAATTAACCAACAAGTGGTACAAAATCAATTACCACCAATTAAGTTTAATTTTAAACCATTTCATCTATTAAACTTTAACACACCCTCTCAGAGGTTTCAAGAAAACCAACGTAGACCAGGAATATTTAATTTAAACGCTTTTGCTCCTAAACAAAAACTATAAAAACAAGACCGGCTTTACACCAAGGCCAACGTAGTAGTCCACTTTAAAAACCGTTTAATCAAAATCTAGAATTAAATCATGTTGACTGTAGTACCAAAAATTTCCAAAATTGAAATTACGACATTGAATATAATCAACAAGAAACAGAATATAGCGACAACAACATTCATAATGACAGTTCGGAAAAATATAATTTTGAACAAACAGATTGTATATATTTTTGTATACCAGCCTTGGAGAACAACTAGAATTTTTTTTAATTAACCCCAAATCTTCACTGCCTTTCATTCTTATACCCCAAACTAACCAATTTAATAGATACAAGAAGTTGTAAAACATTTTTTTCTCCTTAACTGGCAGAAATTTATTTCCAGAATCCATTTAAAATACTATTTTAAAATTATAACCTTACACGGTAAAACAAGTCACCAATACATAGCTAAAATTCCCGTGCCAAGTCTTGTTAAGGAAGAAGGAAATTATCTAGTTTACCTTTTCAACTTCCATAACGAATATGTAGGTCTAACTGGATCTGATTTACTATTGCAATTACAAGCTAATGTCAACTATCGATGGAACCACATTCGAACAGAAAAAACTGCCATCCGTATTAAACCTTGATAAAGACGCTTAAAGAGTAGTTGATAAAATCCGCAGTTTGATGCAATCCATGATTATATTAACTTCATTAAAAAAATATTTAGGAAGCACACAGACAAATTCAGTACTTTAAAGAAATCCTACTTAATATTCTATTGCTTCCGAAGCCCAATATCAAGAATTAGAGAACGTAGTCAAAGGCATTACTTAGTCGGAGTGGCTGAATTAAGTTGAAGACTCGTAGAAATTGTGTGAAATGGTAATGGTTTTGATATTTTTGATGATGTGTCTACTAGGTCAATGTGTCAATGTAATCGACATTTATTATTTTTATACTTATGTACTTATAATAAATATTACAATAGGTGAAATTTAAACGGGAGAATGTAATGATCGGTTTAGAAAAAGTTTTCGGTTTTGAAAATTGGGAAAAATTTGGATTTCAAAATTAATTTAAATTAGTGACGTAAGTTAAGAAATAAATTTAAAAAATCAAAAAGTCTTGTAATTATTACTGAAATTGAAATAGCAATAAAGTATAAATCTCTTCTACTTGCAGTAAATGTGAAGATCCTTTCAGTTCTTCAGAGCTGTTCAATGATTTATTTGAGAATGTTTTCTAGTAACTAACATTAATGTTATTACATTAATGTAATTTAATACGATTTGAATAAGTTATTGTTTTTTAATACTTAAAGTTTTATCGTTATTTATGATTGATTAATGAAAACTATCTAGTGCAAACAAAACTTAAGTAATGAAATATAAACAAATTAAAATTTAGAATTCAATTGGTTACTAGTACATAAGGAAACTTTTTTAAAACTTGTGATAACGAAGTGCATCTTTTTCCTTATAACGTAAATTATTTGACTTTTTGACATACTTACTTATTAATTATTTAAAATTTGACTTTGTGTCTGTACAACAATTTTGCTAACGATCATCGTTAAACTTTTAAAGTTTAAAAGTACGTGCCAAAAATAAAGTACTAAGAAAAATAAATGTCTACTACATTGTTATGTATTGACCTAGTAAACACACCATCTAAAAGATCAAAAACCATGACCATTTCACACAATATCTTTCACTCTTTAACTGAATTCATCGACTCCGACAAAGTTATGCCTTTGATCACGTTTCTTACTTTTTGGTTATGGGCTGAGGAGGTAATAGAATATCAAGTAGCGTTTCTTTAAAATACTGAATTTCTAGGGATGCTCTCTAATATATTTTTTAAACAATGTTAATATAATCATCGACTGTATCAATATGCGAGCAAATATTATCAACTACCCCTTAAGCGTCTTTATCAACTTTATGCTTTATATACTTGACTGCTGGAGTTTGGTATCATCGTGTAGCTTTACCGGGCTTCAAAATATTAATAGCTGTCTTTAGGTATTCCTGAATAAGAAATTTTTGTTTGCTAGATATTTTTAAAATGTAGAAAAATAATTCTTACAAGTTTTAAATATCTTTTCTTAGTTAAGCCATTGATTATAAATTTCGAAAAGATACGCAAAATTTAATTTTTTTTTGTAACTCCCACAAGCAACGGATGCCCCTTTCACCCTCAATCTCTAAACTGTTCATTGGTAAAGTGCTGCACTCAACTAATTTAGCTTGCTACGAATTTATTCTAGTGCATCATAATAGTTGGATTTGCAATTTGTTTTTAAATTTTGTTTCAAACTTTAATAAAACCATTGATTATAAATAAAACCACAATTTAATTTGTAAGAAATAAAATTTATTTGCCTCAACACAAATTATAACATTATATGATACGTTATCATATAAACTGTTACGCTTCTAAATTTTTGAATTAAACGTAGGTCCTAAGCCGTGTTAAAAACGTAGGGCGTAGGTTGCGCGTTACGACGGAAATCCAATCTACCGCGCTACAGCAAATTTTCCTATTGATGAACGATAATCATTAGCTAAACGACGAGTAGACATCTTGGCACTTTCATTTCATTTCCTTTTGGGTGGTTGACGGTAGCTCATGAAGCAAGTAAAATATAAACGAAATTTCAACGTGGCTTCAATAATTGCACCATAAGTGAGTGCGGAAAGATAAATGCGATCAATTTACACCGTACTATTTTTTTGGTTACTTTCGAGGTTGTATTAATTGTTAATTGCAACGTTTGCTTTAGCACGTGTGTTAACCACACACTTTCATCTTATCTTACACCTGAAAAACTCTTGGGGATGCTAGAATGGCTATTTAGGATCCTATCGCTACCTAACTGTTCGAGTACCTCGGTTTCGCCTACACTTAAGCCGACAACAGCTGGTGAATGCTGAAGATCGACCGACTCGTTCATGTTGCATATCTATTATTTTGAGAGACTTTATTTGTCATCTGCTTTTCAATCTAAACGTCCCCTAAGAAAAATTCTGGAATTAACTACGTTCGGACGCTGTCCAATACTCCAATACTGCCGTTAGCAAGAACGTATCCTCAGAGCTGCATACTACTAGAACACAGCTAAGTTTTAATGTTTAATTATCCTACTCATTATCAATGCCTAAGAAACTCACGTACACGTGACATCAAACGGTCTTATAACTTTAGTACTTAAGTAACTTTTTAGTCGAGGTGAACTCGATTACCGACATTCGGTTTTGTTTTCATTGGCTCTATCAGAACTTAGACGTTGTAGATAACGGGGGCGACGTTAAAAACAAAAGGCCATTTGGGTTGACGAGACCTGTTTATCGTGTTTCTTCCGAGTTTAAGTTAATATTAAGGCACGGTTGTGTAAGTGACGTGTGTACGTCAAGTTTTCGTACAAAGCAATCTTTAATTGGTACGCTCTCTTTAAATTTGGGAATGTAACTATAAAACTTATCTGAATTTGATACATTAATTACGAGTTTTAATAAAACCGTAGTTGCTAACGCCCGTAAAACTTTATGCGACAGTCTCGTTTACTTCGTACCTATACTCCTAGTATTTTTAAGTCGTTATTTGCTATATTTAAATTGTCTGTGTGTTTCCTTGATATTGTGTTCGTTTTAACGTGTTAGATCTTTTAGTAAAACCAAGTTGTACTCCTGTTGGTCGGTTTTATTTCTGTCTATTAATCAGCAGGTGTTACCCACGTTACGCAACAGTTTATTTCTTTTCAGATTCTTTAAGAACCCCCCAAATCTACCGACGAAGCCGGACACAGTGCAATAACACTTATAAATTCGGGATCTTCCATGAATTTAGTGCTTTAATTCGAGCTCAATAGTATTATTCTTTTTATCTAGGTTGTACCGCTAGAGCCGTCCATTCTTTTATGTATTTGTAATCTACAACCGTTACAAAACGACGTCGTTTTTTAAGTAAATCGAAGTTCAAAGAAAAAAGTTGAAGCTATTTGAAAATCCATATTTTTTTAAAATTAATTAATTTTGAGAAATCATATCTCAAAGTGTAATTTTAAAACAATAAAAATTTTATATTATTTTACAAAAATTGCATCAAACTAAACAAAAAAATGTATATAGCAAAATTATTTCAAAATAGGTTAAATTACCTAAAAACTAGTTACAATCTTCTCCTGAATGATCTAAAACACGACCAAATTAAGGTCAATCGGTTAAATACACTCATTAAATTTTTAAAAATTGTTAAAAACTTTTGAATTTAAATGAATTTTCCTAAAGCCAAATTTACTTGGATTGGACTTAAACTAAATCAGGATAAAATTTTTAATTTTCGGTGTTCTGTTCTAAGAGTAGCCTATATTTTAATTTAATTAACAAATTGTTAGTAAATGTCTTATCTTCAATACAAACGCGAGAAAATTGTTTGCTTTCTGATATTAAACATATTTTCAACAATACTGTTTGTACATTTATAAATAGCGAATGACGAATTAAACACTTGTAATAAGTGAGATACAAAATGTACAAAAGAATCTGATGGTCTTTTTAAAAACGGAATCTGCTCAGCTCCATAAACTTTAAACATTAAATAAAGTTCATTTTCAGAAAATAAATCTTCCTCGCACTTAATTATTTTTTTTCTACATATCTCACATAATACTTTTGACCTGCTTAAATGCTAGATAACCAGCTAAATAAACTATGTTACAAGATTCTAAAGCGTATATCTGTAACAAAGGAAAATCACTAAAAACTGCACAAAAAACGATTCAAAAACTCGTTTTTTGTACACTTTGTTACAGTTAGCACGTGCATAATAAAAAATAATAATGAGCACTTAACTCAATGTATCCCAGTGGGTCCTAATAGTTGAATTTGGAAATTGATTTTAAATTTTGTTTCAAACTTCAAGAAAATAACAATTTAATAAATATTAAAATTTATTTGCATCAATACAAGTTATGATAAAAAATCATTTTTATATAGTTTTATATAATTATGGTTAATATTTATATACACAATTTATTTGCTTCGGACCCAGTTAGAAAAGATTTATCTGCTGAGTTTTTTTGAATATTTTTTTTAAATTAATTACACTCAAAACTTTTAATACTTTCTAATGACAACTTTGAATGTTCCAATAAGAAATAACAAAAAGTTGTTAAAGGATTTTAATTTTTTTAGAAACCCTTTTGATCGCTTTATACGTACGCTACATGAATGCATAAGCATAAACTTTATTTCATCAATTTGGAATTAAAAGAAAACCTTAACGGGTAAATAGTAATTTGCTTACCCTCTTTCTAGAATTTTACAGGCACTGATTTAAAACTTAATAATTTACGTTTATTGTTTATAATAATTTCGGAGGGTAACAAAAGTTTAACTTATTTCCTAAAGAGTCAAAATCCACAACCGCAATACAAATTTTTCCACATTTTCACTACTCTCTTGTACGCTTTACATATTTTGTAGAAAATTTAAAAAAAAAAACATATATCTACGGTGTCTACGTTGTTCTTTTTTATCATTTGTGCAACTGACGTATTTATATTTACTAATTGTAACTAACTTTATAATCAATGCAGTGTCTTGTAACAATGAAGTAACTTCGAACCTCAAACCACTTTCATATTCCTATTCAAAAAACACGCATTGAGAGAGGTACGGTGAAACTGACATAAAAAAAGGAGAGGAAAACTAAGAAATCTCGTCGCAATTGGACGGTAGAGCCATCTATTTTTCATTGTGCTTTTGTGTCATACATATTTTGTCTATAAAGGATGCGCATCTTTCCGAAGTTAAGAATCAATGGTTAAGCTCTAACTGAAGATATGATTTCATCAGGTCCGTGAAGTTAGCGGCCTCATCAGAAGCACAAAAAAATTTTTTTTATGATTCGTTAGTCTCCGTTTGAGCCTGTTTGTGTTTCAATAAAGTCGATTGCGAGTACACAAAAAATCAGCACTTGCAACTAACTTTAGACATCCTAAAGTGCTTGCGTACTACATATTAAACTAAATGGCAATAACGATAAAACACAACAACTTTATTATATTTACTTAACCTACTTACTTACTTACTTAACTTATAGAAAAGAATTATTTTTGGAATTGAAACATAAGTGGATATGAGATTTTTCACATTTTACTCGTGATTTTCCAATACACCCATTTTTTCCAACGTTCTCTTTCTACGGTTTTTCCCAATTTTCAAAACCGAAAACTTTTCTTAAACTTATCATTACACTCTCCTTTTTAAATTTTTTATCTTTTGTAATCTTTATAATGTACTTATAATAATAAAAATACAAAATTAGTTCTGTAATTGTTAAATAGGTTAGTTATCACACTTATCTTTATATATAAACTAACGATATTGACTAAAAAATGTAAATGTGTGCAACATAGATTCAAAATGAAGCAAGCTGAAGTTTTGTGTGTGCATATTTTTTTGTGTGTGGCTGTAGTGCAAAGTGCTCGAATTTTAGGAATAATTGTTCTCCCGAGCTACAGCCATCAAACATTTCTTCGTCCTTTATGGAAAGAATTATTACTAAAAGGCCATCACCTAACTCTTTTAACATCTGAACCAATGAACGATCCTCTTCTTACCAATTTGACTGAAATTGACATAAGGGAAACAAACAATAAAACTCAACCTATAAATTTTATTGAAATTATAGATCTTCCTGTATGGATGTTGCATTACTTATCCATAGACATATATGAACAGTTAATAGATTCACAATTGGGAAATCCTGAAGTTCAAAAACTTATAAACAACCCAAATGAATATTTTGATTTGTTGATAATAGAAGGATATCAATCGGCACATTACGCATTTTCTCACAGATTTAAATGCCCGTTTATATCGTTTACATCAATTGAGGCATCTGCGTTCATTCACTATGAAATAGGAAATCCGACACATTATGCATTGTATCCTGATTATCACTTAAGTTTTCCAAGACACTTAACATTTTTCAACGGCTTCAGAGCTTATCTTATAATATTTACTACCAATTATTGATTTATTACTTTTATTCTCCTCAGCAGCAACGGCTTATCGAAAAACATTTTGGAGTAAACTATCCTCCAATTCGAGAAGTTTATAAAATTACAGCATTTTTTTCTTAAACTCTAACAGTGTTATTCATCCTGTGCGACCTTTGCTACCAAATGTTGTGCAAATTTGGGGAAAATTTCGTATTCAAGAAAGAAAAGCATTACCAGAAGTAAGTGTTTAGTATTCTATCCAATAAATTTATTATAACGTATTTCAAATTATTATTACAGGAATTACAAACTTTATTAGATAGGTCCACACAAGGAGCAATTTATTTTAGTTTGGGAAGTAACATTAAAAGTAATAAAATTTCTAACGAAATTTTAAGTTCGATTATGAATGCCTTCAAAGAATTGCCATACACAGTATTGTGGAAATTCGAAGATGAATATTTACCGAATAAACCAGATAACGTAATCATTTCAAAATGGTTTCCCCAACAAGATGTTTTAAGTAAGTTGTATAAAAATTTAAACTTAAAAATTAATGAGCGAGAATCGCTATTTATCTAACAAGTCCATAATCTACGTTTTTATGGACAAGTCCCAGATTGGACGAGCGACAAAGGAGCAAAGCCGTAACTGTGGCGAGACCATAAAACGAGATTTTGGACAAGTTGCATTCAAATATTTTATAGTCAACTGTATGATTTTACTCAAACAAATATGAACTGCAGAAAGAATTTGTCATACCGACGTATATCTAGTAATTTTTGCTTGTGTTTATAAATTGATCGCTTTTACTCTTATAATTCACACATTTATT
Source organism: Abscondita cerata (assembly GCA_030710515.1). Classification (NCBI taxonomy): domain Eukaryota; kingdom Metazoa; phylum Arthropoda; class Insecta; order Coleoptera; family Lampyridae; genus Abscondita; species Abscondita cerata. The sequence goes on along the minus strand of JALBCR010000113.1, from coordinate 1,099,261 downwards.
CTGACATTTACGTTTGTCTTTGGCAACCGTCCATAAAGTAACAAAAAAAAGACTAGTCCATAAAGAGGCACATCATGGCCAAAAAACTGTACTGTACTCTTTCCGGTACAGAAATTTTACTACAAATTCATGTTTTTGTTACAATCTATCAAAATTACTGGACCAAATACTTGTATTACACTTCCATTTTTTTCTCTGCTTCTCACTCCCTGCTGTTACGACCATAATAACTTGAGAGCAAATGTACGCATGCGTATCTTGCCAGTTTATTGCGGCTAAACCTGTATTGTTAGTATACCAATCGTACTCTCTATAATTCAAGACTTTATCAGACTTAAATAGTGATAGATTTTTCTAGACACGTTTACAGTTCTACAAGAAAAAAAACCAACATTTTAATTTTAAATAAGAAAAGTGATGTAAAATGATTAAAAAACATTTTATAGTTTTTTCGAGTGATATTCGCTGTTAGACTTTTCACAGCCTCAAATTTTGTTTGACGATTTAATAGTGCAAATTTCAAAATTCCAACAATATCCCGTCTGATCCGCCAGTACCCTCTTTAGATCGATTTCTTTGGCAAATATTGTTTGAGGGTTGATCTACCTTTATATTTAATCATTGATTCGTCTACGAAAGTATATACTCTAAACCTTCCTTTTAGAAACTCCAAGAATTGTTTTTATTTCGTTGGCATTAGTGTTTATATAATGCTTTCCTTTCCGTAGTGATTTTTGTTCTGCATAAACGTTGGTTTAAAAACTATGTAATCGACAATTTTATCAGTGATAAATAGATTAAAAATTACAATTGGGTTTTGTTTGTCAAGATTTTAAAAAAATTGTGGGAGCTCAGATTGAGAAGTGAAACTAGAAGCTAAACTAGACAAATATTATCATCCAAATCTCAATCTGCTTCAGAATCGTCTACTGCAGGTAGAACAAAATAGCCTACCGGCATATTTTCTATACCGCCGTCAGTGTCGTTTTGACTCGGAATTGGATGGAATTGAAGCAATATCATCCAGAAATGTATAGAATTCTTCATAAAATTCATCTTTGGTCAGATTGACCAGTTTGAAAGGTAACTGCTCGCGTCGCCTAATCATTGTCGTTTATCAACTCTATATTTACAAAGGCAGAAACGTAATAATTAAATAGTTATTTATAATACAAGTGTGTGAACTAAAGCTTTTATGCAAGAGTTGCGCAGTGTAGAACAGGTTATCAACTAATTTTGACAAATAGAAACAGTTACTACAACAGAGAAATGCATGCGGTTTCACTTTTGTTTATTTCGAGTATTGGTAACCGGCAACCTTGACAACAAAAATCGTTTAATAATGAAAGCCGTATTTAATTTACATTGCACTTTTACACACGATTTTATTTTTTTACGCACGATTTATATCGAAGTAGCATTTCACACACAATTATTTAGTAATTAATGTACTGGTTATAGATTAGACGTAGATAATAGTTATTTATGTACCAAGGCAGTAAAGACACTTTACTGACGTGGTGCATACAAAATTTTATCGCCAACTGTTTAGAATTCGGAATATAAGAAACTGAGGTATATTTAATTGCATTTTATTGAGACGAAGTAAACAGCAAATCTACTTATTATTTGTTATATTGAAATTAAACGTACACCCTGATGCATTAAAAAGTTAATCCCTGAAGTCGAAGGAGTTCCAACTGAAAACGTTTGAGGGTTATTATCTATATTGAAAATGTGCAAATCTTCTTTTTTAGATTTGGTGATAACTGAGTTGTCAGTTGGATCATCGCCTAAAATTTTCTTCGCAATTTTTGTTTTATTGAGCACAGATTCTTCAACATAGGACTCTGCAATCGTGTCACTTTTCCATCCTCCGTGGCGTTTCAAATTTTCTTTACTACCGCCTGCGTTGGCAAAGAGTGGCGGATGTTCGACGGAAACAATGTCCCGTGTAAAGTGATGGTTCTGGCAGATGCAGATATTTGGCAATTTTGTTTGGAATACTTCCGATAGTATGGATTCCAATCGGCTGAATAGTGCATTTACCGTTCCTGTAGGTTAGGAACAATCGATCGTGAGACGTGTGCTTAGGACGCAGAGATAAATATTTATTAAATAGTTCTATGGATTTTACTTTTCCTTCAAATTCTTCAGTGACTACAAATAAACGAGGCTTGTTGGTCTTTGTTTTGGGTATATGAACTACCAGAATTGTTTCTTTGTGCTCTATGTCACATACTTTTAAATTCCAAAGTTCTTCATTACGTAAAGCTCCAGCAATTCCAAATAAAACACAAACCTAAAAAATGCAACATTATATCATTTTGGTTTTTGAAAGTTTGTAGAAATTACTTTCATCATCAAGTAGATTTCGTCCGGTGCATCTAGTAAAAACGTAAGTATATCTTCTTGTGAAAGAGTTTTGGATTTCTTTGGAACATGATTCCATGCTTTTTGTTTTAAAAAAGCCGTTAGTTTTATATATTCACCGATGTTGACGTCTTGCTTCACTGAAAGGGTTGCCTTAAGCATGGAATAATAGGACCACATTGAAGGGGGATAATACTTCTTTGATAAATCAGAAAAATATGCCAGTAACACGTTTTCACTATATTTCCTTACTTTGTTTCTATTGCACCACTCCATAAAAATGTCGTACTGACGATTGTATTTTTCCCTGGATTTTTCTGTCAGAAGTTCTAAAGACGTCTCTAATGACTTCTCTTCAATTTCAGGTGGCGTGCACTGAATATCTTCCATAATTTGTTATGAATAAATTACAAGAAAACTATTATCGAGCCGTAATAGGGAGAAGCGTGACACTGACAGATAATAATTTTCGAATAATGTCAAAGTCAAAATACTTTACCTGACGCATATGTCACTTTACCAGACTCATATTGGTATAGGATAAGGTAAACTGTTTGTTTACTTCCGGAAATCAATCTGATAATTGACGGCTTTACTGACGGTTGGCGATAAATTAAATTAATGTAATGTTTCAGTGTACTATTTTTGCTAGGTCTTCTAACCTTAAACCATCGAAATAAACACTTAAAAATAAAATAATTTTGAACTAATGAACGCACTTATCATTCACGTTTGCACTAAATTCCTGTTGAAACATGCAAGCAGGCCGGGGTGGGAATGGCGTAATGAGTCCTACGGGCAGATAGTTTCAATTGTAAACCAAAGTATAACTGGTATACTTTTTGTATCTCCGTACGTCGAAGGTATAAAATTAGGTGCTTTAATTTGTAATTCACCGCACCTAAAAGAGATAAAAAGCACGAAGTTGGCCGGTTGACCACAAAACTATTTTTTCTTTTCTATTTTTGGACCATATTTCATTTGTGCTATGTGAAGATACAATTGAAAATATTTTTGCTTTTTGTGTTTTCAATTTGTTTTGAGTAGTTTGCATAACAATTATTATTTCTGAATTTATTTTAGGACATCTCAATATAAAACTGTTTATCACTCAAGGAGGCATTCATTCATTTGATGAAGCTCTTGTGGCAAATATTCCAATAATAGGCATACCTATAATGGGTGATCAACATTCCAATGTACGACAAGCAGCTTTTAAAGGACTCGGAGTTATGTTAGAATATAAATCAATTACAAAAGATATTTTCAAAGCTGCCATATTGGAAGTTATTAACAATCCAAAGTAGGATCCATTTACACTCTGTGTATAAATATAATTAAAATGTTTTTAAGGTATAAAAATACAGTTAAGTTCTATGCGCAGTTAGCAACAGATCAATCGGAAACAGGATTGGAACGTGCTGTTTGGTGGACTGAATATGTCTTAAGACACAAAGGCGCCCCTAACTTAAGAAATCTCGCGTACGATCTTCCTTTTTATCAGTATTATTCGTTAGACGTAATTGGTTTCTGTCTAAGTTTAATATTAGTATTTGTTTATTTATTGTTTAAAGTACTTGGTATTATGATGAAACTAGTCAAAACTGAAATCTAAGCAAAAACAAATGTAAAATGTTATAATTGTTTTAAATAAATTATAGCCCAAACACTTTTCTGAATGACAAAACATTGACTATTATCACCTTAGTTACGATATCTCATAAGACATTCATATATCCCTAGGAAAATATTGCTCATATATTTTCTTTGTAAATCTAAAAGTCCTTATTTCTAATTAAAACAAAAATAATAAAAATATTTATTCATTAATAATAATTTTTACTTACCTAAAAATGACAATGTTTAAAATTTTCGTTAAAGTGAACAGAAACTTCAATATTCATTTACATTATTTTTGCAGTTCTTACAATATCCGATCAATCAGAAAAAAACTATTGATTATAATATGAGTAGTATGAAAATATGTCCCACGGTTGCCGATACTTATGCACAACTTAGTGAAATATTTTATTCAAATTTAAAAACATTAGTAACATTTTGAGGGAGTGAAAATGTCAAATTTATAATCGTAGTAGACTCAGTTCTCACATTTGTAATGTTGGGTTTCGACATAAAAATTAAATAATAAAAGAAATTATGTATAATTAAATGATTTTTTATTGCAAACCATATTTAATTTTGCTCTTTTGCACGTTTCTAGTGTTTACCTTTTACGTTCATTTAAACCCCAACTAAAGTAAAATTAACTAATTATGAACCTCTGCTAACGTAGTTTCTTTATCTAAAAATTTACAGAGTGGAAAATTGTCTCGCACGTATTTTTTTTGTAATACGCACTTATGAACCGTTTGTCACCGATTTATGCAATGTTTTTTTCATTTTATTAAAGTTTAATTTAGATTAAGTTTATAATGCTATGGGAAACAATCGATGAAATGTAAGTTAACAATAATTAGTTTTTGATTCTATTTTTAGAACATATGGGAATATTTAGAAACAATGCAACAAGATGTGGAACGTAACAAATTATGATTTGTTTTAAACTGTTTGTTTTAATGGTTTTTTACATCCACTTGAATTGAATTAATAAAATTATGAGTTGGCAAATGGTTAACACTGTGCCGTTAACACTTGCGTTTACATTCAAGTATACACACAGAAAATTAACGTAGTATATGGGTCAACTTCAATTTAAGAAGGTACTAAATAATTTAATATGTTTGTGTGCAGTTTTTATAATGAGTGATAGCAAAGTAATGTTCAACGATAACTTAAAAGTGTAAACGAAAAGCTTCGTTTATTCGTGCGTTAATTCTTATTTTTTTGTGTCTGCATTGGTTTGGTTTAACTGGATGTGAACGATACTTTACTCATGAGTTTGTTTGTACATTAATTCTAATTATTATTCATAAAGAGAGGAACGCTTTTGAATGATCGCTTCTTACCGATGTCGTTTTTTGATATATTAATTTAATTCGATTAGGATAGGTGCATTTTAAATCGCTTGGTAACAGCCGTTGGTTGACTTAATTGTCTTACCTTGGTTTGTTACAAGTGGAGTCGTTAATGAATTATTTGATATTTTTTATTCAACAAACATTGGGGAGCGTGCATCAGAGGGAGAGATCAAACCGCCTAGCAACAACCGTTGGTTGACTTAATTGACTTACCTAATTTGATGCAAGCGGAGTAGTTTATCTCTCTCGTCGACTTAACATCAAACTTTTACTATGACATTTACTGTCATTGAATTTATTATTTACTTGCTGATACAAAGAATATCAAAGTAGAATTTAAGGTTGATAGTGACGATTGAGCTGTAGTCTAATTTGGATAGCACAAATGTTGAAAGTTTCTTTTGGAGGTATTTAAAAGGTGAATCTAATTTTAAGATAAAAAGCTTTTTGCTTATATTTTTGTTAAGTAAGAAGAAATTGGACAAATTTGTTGATACTGGGTATATTGATGACAAGAAACTCAAGTACTATCTTAGTTTTCTGTTTAATGTTAGAGAGCGCCACATACAGTGTTGTGTTACAAAATGACTTGTACACAATATTATTAAAATTTCGGAAGCACAACATTGTACTTTCGGCAGATATTGAAAAATTGTTTCGACAGGTTTTAATTGATGAATCGCATCGCGACTTACAAAGAATTCTATGGCCAGACAATCCTATTGATCCAATTGGATTATATAGATTAAATACTGCCTCGTATAGGTTAAAACCAGCCACATTTTTAGCTACACGATGTATTAAAGAAATAGCTTTAAAACATCAAGAAATCTATCCCGACGCTTCACGGGCAATTATTAAAGACATGTACACTCATGAAATTTAAAACTTGGACACCACAATTTCTGTAAACAAAAGTTTGCACATTGTGAAGCGGGCTTAGGGGTATCATTTACAATTCTAACAGCAGGTAGTATCAGCAGGGGTTATCTTATAGAAAGGCTGTAGAATGAATCATTACACTAAGCACGTTTTAGAAAATAGGTAATTTACGTTGCTTACTTAATTTTTTCTTTAAAGAATATATTTGAAGGTATCGCTAATTAAACACCATAGCTCGATTAATTATCGAATCAAAATTTTGTTTAGGAAATGTTTACAAAATGACCAATGTAACAACCCTTAGAGCAATATGACTCAAAGGAAGTAAATTAAACAAGCAAGGATATTCTATTGTTATTGAAACTTATTCATAAAGTAAAAGCCATTTCCTTATAATGCTAATAGACAGGATTTTCTTTTAAGTATTAAGCTTACAATAGAGGACTTATAAACTTACGAAAATATCTAATTATAAATATTTACACTGCAATTGCGCTTTTTCCTTAATAATTTCTTAGCAATAACATACACATTCTTGGTTTTAAGTTGTCATAAATTTGATATGATATTAATTTGTGTTTCTAATATTACATCACAAATTTTATGAGTGTACGTATGTAATAGGATCATAACGTTTTCCTAGCATATGAACTAATTTTAAATATAATTTTTCTGATGGTTTAGCGGGCGCAGTCATAGCAGATAATTGTTGAAATTGTGTACGTTTTAAACACCCAAGTAAAATACTACGTTTAGTCGAGTCGTATGTTTCTGTAGATCTATAGAGCAGATGAAGGAGGATTTAACAAAGTAGAGCTTTAGAAACAAAAATTCAAACATTATCTAAAGTCTGTATACTATTGGCGCGGAGTGATAAATCATAATTGCTTGAAATAATTCTTTATTTTCTTGTGAAAGCGGTACTTCTACGGTTAAGTAAAACCAATAAATTCTAACCAAAATACGATCATTGTGCCGCTCTTGCAGCATATCGACCCATCTAGGGTCTGAGAACAATAGTTTAATCTGTGCAAACAAGTTGCCATCAGCTCAGGTACTGACGAAATTAGAATCATAGCCGTAGATGTGGGTATTATACCAAGATACAAAAATAATGGTATATAATACGTAAGAAGTAAAATTTGTAATGTGATCTATTATACAAATAAAATAAATAACATAAATAATATATGACATAAATATAAAATAAAATAGTAATGCAAAACAGTGTGATTTTACTATTATAATATATTTACCTACTAAAAATATGATTTTCCAAACGTATCAGGTACCTACGCCACTGCAATACGGGAGATACGGAAGATTCGATAATTCTGACAGGTTTATTACTCCGCGCCAATAGTATACTGAGTATAGTCGTTGCTTCTACTAGCAAACCAACCTATTGGCCAAGTAATCTGATCAAAAACTTTGAAATTGAGAAAATAAAAACAGCATTTACAAAATTACTAATTAAGGAAGTTACTGGATACAATTTCATAACATGGAGTATCCTAAAAGAGTTATCCAACAGAATGTCTCAAATTTTTAACACTTATATTAATGTCATAATATATAGACACTTTCTATTACAGTGGAAAGTTGGAAAAATCATTCTAATTCCAAAACTTGCTTTGCGAGTCATATGAAACTTACTATCTAGAACCTCTAAACTATTTGAACAATTGCTATTAAAAATATTAATAGTCCGGAAAAATTGTCCTAAAAAAGGGAGAAAGTGGGTAGTAATCGAGCAAACGGAAATATGTTTGTAAGGGTTTTTGCTGAATATAAATTTGAGTTTTTGGGATTACTCCCACCCCACTGTGGTATAAACTCAAAAAAGTGTTTTTTAGAATAGCAGAATTCTTTTAGATTGTCGGAAATCCACGAGTCAAGTAGTCTTTGAAAAACACCTATCTGTTTAGTTATTGACGTCCGACTTGCAAGAGTCAACGTGGGTATCCTTGATGTACCATTCCGTAACAACTAGCAGCCTCACTAACGCAGTCTTATTAACCATTCCAGAAATCAGCTAAGGATTGAATCTGTAAAGGTCAAAAAAGCGGCCTAGACAAACACAAACGAGATCAGACGGGAAAACAGCAACTACAGACATAATCGAACTTCAACCTCTCAACATTAGATCTCATTCTGACTAGGTTGAATTATTATTCTCCTAATTTAAAAATAGTTTAACCTAGTAATAATTGTAAAACAAGTGCAATGAAATATAAAATAAACTCAGCAAAACAAAAATATAACCGGGAACACATTTGTCTGATGAGTTGTGTTGTGTTGTGATGTGTTGTACTGTGTTGTAATCGGACATGAACACATTGTTCTGATGAGTTGCGACGTGTTGTGACGCTACGTAATAATAATTCCTCTTTAGTAGGCGTAGGTGCATACCCTTCTCAGTGGAATACTTGGTACTGAACTGATACGTGCTGTCAACATAACCTAAGACTCATCACACAATTTTGAAGAAGAAATTGAAGAATGTGCGGCACCGGTTATTTGTATGACGGCTACATCAAAACTGAGAAAAATGTGGATCCACAAAATAAATCTAAATAGGAAAACTTTATTAAAAAAAGAAAACAATCGTGCGCGTTTTCACATTCACTATAGAATATACAGAGAGCAATTCGAAAGTTTACATGTCAAAATAGCCGAACGCATTAAAATAACACCATGACACTTGCTTTTGTAAAGGCATTAACTTACATAGGTACTAACATTAAATTAGAATTTTTTTAAATTAAAATAAGTGAATAAAAACAATTTTATTTTATAATTTTTATTATCATACAAAAGAACCATTCTTTACAATAGTTTCTTAACAATAATTGCTTTGAAATGTTGGCCGTAACTAGGTTTGACATGGTCCATTCGGAAGTTCCAATTTTCAATGGCGCGTTTGAGTATTTTGAGTGGTATTTGGCCAATGACTGGCTTATCAATGTATACTTTAGAGTTTACATACCTCCAAAGGAAAAAGTCAGAAGGTGTTATGTCACATGATGTAACCTGCCAATTTACTGGTCCAAAGCGTAAAATGATCTGTTTACTGAATCGTTCTCGCATTAAAGCTATGGCTTCACGGGCCGTATGACCCAAATTTTGTCGAGATCACAGGCTTCAATTTTAGGTATCAAATACTATTTTAATAAGAAATATGGACGAATTTTTCCACAAGCTGTAGGCGCTGTGCCGGACTAAGTCTTTCCATTATGAAATGTCAAACACTACTGAGGAAGAATGCCACTTTAGTTGACTCGACGCATGCGCGATCTGTAATTAAATATAAAGTACCTCTAAATGTACAATATTAAATATTGAGACTGAGTTTCTTGTCCTACCTGAGTACAGTAACCGGTGCAGCATGATGGAGTAGTTGGGCTTACTAAAGAAGACGGTTGCTGAAACAAAGATAAAAATGATGACTGGGGTTGGGAATAAGGAATAGAATTACGGAAATTTAAGAGGTATTGCGAGATAGACGGAAGTAAGAAATTCATATTGTATCTAATGCTGTGCTCGGTGATCATTGAGCTATTTACGTCTAATTGACGTATTTCTGCTGCAGATACCATTCTACATAGGTTCATGCAAATTTTTACCTGATCAGTGGGAGGTAGACGTTTAACCGTTTTTGCCTAAAACATGTTAACTTCGTCATGTTTTTTTGTTTGCATGCGCTTTGCCTGTCTAGTTTCAACATTTTGCTTCACGAGCTTTACTATTTCCTGTATTGGATTTTGGGCAACTTGTTTTGACAACTACTGCCGATTTGTAACTACAGGTTGCAAATTTGACTGATATTCTTCACTTGTAGGAAAGGGATCAGAACTATTTTGAATCTGCTTCACACTTCTTGTTGGTGAAGCGGGGACCGGGGAGGTGTTTACAATACCCAATTTTTGAGCACTGTCTTTGGTTATTTTTGTGACAAGTTACTTAGCGTGTCACGACTTTCCAAAAATAGCGTTACAAATGACTTCTCTATTTCAAATTTCGATGGAGAAATTTTTGGGGATTTTGGTTTTTCTTCGTTTTTTTTGGCATTAATAAGGGAATTCCTCAACTTAGTTCAAATTTTTGGCCACGGGCAATTCGTTTTGCTCTCTTGGATTTAGTTATAAAATGAGGTTTAACACAATACAAGTAATTGTTTAAGATGTTTGTAAAGCTATATGAGAAATCCTCGGACCAGAGGTAATGCCAAAGGCCACACAAGAGTTTTGGAAAAAAGTGCTTGAACGATATAAATCTATTTGAAATTTTCCGAGCTGCATCGGAGCTCTCGATGGGAAGCACGTTAATATCCGATGTCCTATAAAAGTGGCCCAAATACAGGGGATGCAATTCAATTGTTCTCCTTGATTGATGTTGGTGCATATGGCCGCAATAGTGACGGAGGCATTTTTGCAAAGTTTACTCTTGAAATAGCTGTAGAAAATGGACAATTAAATATACAAATCATCAAACCTATCAAAAAAAAAAAAAATGAAAAACGACTACTGCATATTATCTTAGGAGATAAACCTTTTCTACTAAAAAGATACCTCTTTCTTGCTTTCGGTTGTTTACATAATATTCTCACTGTAAACAATGATTTTGAACCTGACCTTAATTATAGTGGTAGTGATGATTCCTTATTTTCTTCAGTGAGCGGTTTACGACAAAATGCTGCTCAGGATGCATTCAGTATTCGCGACAAATTCAGAAATTTTTTTCTATCGCATGCTGACATTGTTTCATGGCAAATTAATGCTGTTCATAGAGGTCGAGTGTTAACTAATTAAAGTAACGATAACGATATACCGTGTGTTCCGGGAAATCTGAACCATTGGATTTAACATGGGGAATTTGAAAAGTCCGATTTATATGTCCCCAAAGTGTTTTTAGGATATTTCCAGTATCAGAACACATTACAATATGTACCAGAAAACGTATTTTTAAAAATTTATTAAATTCAACAAAAATGTATTGCGTGATAAAAAGCTTTATTTAAATAAACAGGTAAGAGCTGCGTTGTTGATGTTCGGAGTGGCTCAGTTGTTTTAACGCATTACCACTAATTTATCACCGGTTCTAACGAAGGTTCAAATCCCCAGTCTGATTCCTTTTTTTTAAGTTGGGTTATTATTTTAAATGATCACCATTTCATTTAGGTCAATAACGAGAAATTAGTTTAAATTTTTTAATTGAACTGGCAATAGATTCATAACCGGTTGCACAAATACAATTGAAACTTAAGCAATGTTTAAAAACTTGAGATGCAAATGTTAAAACCATAGCAACAATAGTTTTTAAGCATTGTTTACGTTTAATCGCATTGGTGCAACTAGTTCTTAGTAGAATATGATTCATTATTAAACATTTTGTGCCGTTTGTATTCACACATCTTAAACTTAAGCAAGACTTAAAAACAATCGTTGCTGTGGATTTAACAACTGTGATTAAGTTTTTAAGCATTGCTTGAATTTAAGCTGTGTTGGTGCATACGGCCTAGTTTAAGCGGTATTGGTGTAAACGGACACGCAATGGAATGATAACTAACTCAGTTGTACAACTGGGCCTAACTAACAAAATTAAAATGATTTTGGTACGTTTTAATTGTAACAATATATGAATTTTGTTGTTGACATACTAACAACAGCGACTAGTGCACAATCATCGTCGTGTTTAAATAACTACTTTAACTAAATATTCGTGGTGGTTCTGAAAAGAACCGATTATAATGGTTTGCTTAAAGCAAATGTTCAAAAATGCCTCCATTTTGTACCAAACAGTAACCCAGCCTATTATAAAACTCCCGACGCACATTTGATAACTGTCGAGCATTGATTTGCTGACATTCTTCGCGGATTGCGATCTTTAAATCGTCTAACGAATTGGGTCGGTTTTGATAAATCCTGTTTTTAAGATGACCCCACAGGAAAAAATCTCAAAGTGCCAGATCAGGAGATCGTGGCGGCCACTGAATTTGTCCCCGTAAACCAATAACACCATGGAAGGTATTTGCTAAATATTGTCGAACTATCAACGAGTTGTGTGCTGGACTGCCATCCTGTTGAAACCAAACTTCTTGTTGCCGATCTTCCACCGACCGAGAATTCTGTCGCGAAACAATCCAGCCCACACATTCACCTTTAAAGGAAACTGGGTTCGCACCGCCACCGCCATGTTAGGGTTTTCACGCGCCCAGATTCTGCAGTTTTGACTGTTAGGTTTATTGTGCAAAGTGAATGTGCTCTCATCAGTGAAAACAACGTTTCTCAAGAAATCCCTGTTGTTGTTGCAGGTCTCCTGCATTACTTCGGAAAACTCTACTCTGAAATTATCATCGCCAGCTCGCAACTCCTGGCATCTTTGTAGTTTGTAGGGGTTGTATCGTTGTTTTCGAAGAATGCGTTGTACCATTGATTTCAAAACCCTTGTTTCTACCTGAATAGTACGCACTGATGTTTTATTTGTAACAAAAACTGCAGCTAAGACAACTTCGGTGTTTCTCAATTCCAACTCCCGCGGTGGTTTGGGAATATCGTCACTACGTATTCTAACAGACCCAGTTGTTATAAACTTATCTATAATTCTTTTGAAAAGTCGAATAACTCGGTACTTCTGCAAGCATTTCTAGAAAATTCTGTTGTATTTCACGGCAACTTCTTCCACTAAAATGCAAACGAATAACCAATATTCGCTGCTCCAATGTTAAATTTTCTATTATTTATACAAATGTATAACAAACTAATCGCAAAACTCAAACAATTATTTAAGAAACAAACAATGAAATCTTGACACAAAGTACAAAATGTATTCTGATGTACCATTGTTTTTTGACGCTTGTAGCAGCCGCCTTACGTTTTGTTTTATTGTTAAAATGCTTCATTAATCACGTAAACGTAATTTCAAATTTTTTGTATCTACCTACAAAACAATTACAAGCAAACGTTCGTATGCAGTTTTACAATAATGCTATGCTACTGACTAGTACAAAACAGACAGCATTTCAAACATTCATTTAAGGACACTATCCCAATCGGTTCTTTTCTGGATCACCATAAATATTTATTTATTATAAAAGATTGATTCAAACAAGATGATAATAATAATAATAATAATAATAACATATTTATTGCCCCAACAGAAAACTCCATACATAAGGACAATTACAAGTTAATAAAATACAATAAAAGTGTTAAAAAATAAAATTTGTCTTTGATAATACTATTTTTAGGTTGTCGTTAAATATATCACATGTGTTATTTATACGATTAACGTTATTGCAACTATAAACAATAGGTGAGCGATACATAACCGTTGTATTACAAAAAGTGATATAAAAAAGAGTATTGCTATACAACTATTTGACCTTGGAACAAGAAAGGGCAGCTGACATAATAAGAGCGAGCAATCAATGTTATTGTTAACCAATTTATGAATAAATGATATAGAATTAAGTGCCCTTCTTTTTTCAAGGGATTGAAAACTAAACCTACTTAATAACAAAACATGATCAGTTCCATTCGCGGGATAATTACCATCTATTACAAAAAACAAAAAATTTAAAAATCTACGTTACCTTTTCGATCGTTTGAATATGACAATGATGTGACGGTGACCAAACAAGAGAACAGTATTCTTATTTAGAACGCACTAGAGAATAATACAAGCTAACTAATGAATTGTTTACATTTTGAAATCTCTACAATTTCTATATATAAACTTTAACGTGCAATACGCTGAGGAAACAGTGCGATCGATATGTGAAGTAAAGTTTAGTTTTTCGTCAAATAGAACACCAAAATCATAAATATTACTACAACGTTCTAACTTTATTCCATTAATGTGATAGCAGTGTTTCTTTTTTCTACTAAAAGCCATGGCATTACATTTCCCTATATTAAGTTGTAGATGATTTCTATTACACCACTGATGTATTAGATTAATATTACTCTGTAAAAAGGCACAGTCATTTGAAGATTGTATTTCACAATATATTTTTAAATCGTCTGCATATAAAAGTTTCTCACAAAGAATCAGATTAGACAAGTCGTTAATAAATACTAAAAATAATAATGGTCCAAGATTAGAGTCTTGAGGTACTCTAGAGTTAATTTCATAAAAATGTGATGTATAGTGATTGTAAGTGACTGATTGCTTCCTATTCAGTAAATATGAATAAAGTAATTTACAAAGCGGATTATTGAAACCAAAGAACTTTAATTTATTAAGCAGTATATAAATGTCAATCTTGTCAAAAGCTTTTTGCATGTCAGTGTAAATAACATCGACTTGGCTCTGATTGTCTAAAGCGTTGGATAGAAACTGTGTAATACAGACGAAATTAGATGTAGTCGATCTATTCTTCATAAACCCATGTTGTTAATGGGACAATTGGTGGTGTATGTTGTTGTATGTATGGAAATAAAGAATTGATTCAAATGCTTTAGAAAAATTACACAAAATAGAAATTGGTCTGTAATTGATAATCAATGAAGAGTCATCTTTTTTTAAAACAGGATACACTAAAGCTTTCCTCCAAACAGTCGGAAAAGTTGAAGTTCTAAGTATAAAATTAAATATATGTAGCAACGGTTCTGCAAACACATATGCACAATCACGAATTAAAAACGATGGAATATTATCTACACCCATAGTACTTTTGTTTTTCATTTTTTTTTAAGCCGAAACGACTTCATCCTAGGAAAGTGTAGGTATGTCTACACAAAGCGAAGTATTAAACTCTAAAGGGTGATTAGATATGTTACTAACATTAGAGTTGATGTACATACTACTAAAATATTGACTAAACGCATTTACAATTTGTTCCGACGAGTTGAGCTCAACGTTATTAAAATACATGGTACCAGGAATTCTAGAAGTTTTGCCTTTCTTGGAATGTATAAATTTCCAGAAATTTAAAGGATCAGACGACAACTCGGTTTCAATTTTTGTAGTGTAGTTTTCGTAAGCTTCTTGAATCTGTGCTTTTATCAAAGTTCTAAGATACTTAATATAATTATAATAAGAATTTCTGTTACTGTTTCTAAATTTTTATGTGCAAAATCTTTTTTTAAGATTGTATATTAATTGTTTTGTAAACCAAGGTGGATACTTACTACCTTTCTTACAAGTAGATTTGGGGACTGTTTTATCAAAATGGAATAAATGACAGAATAAAAAATATCGCATGCTTCATCAACAGTATGGCAGTTTTGGAATAAATCCCAATTGACTTACATAACATCTTGTACATATTAATAAAGTTTGCTTTTCTGAAATTGTAATAACACAGTTGAGAGTTAAATGCAAACGCGACGTTTGAGTAACCGAATGGTAAACACTTATTGAAATACAGGGTGATCATTATCTTCTGGAACCAAAGAATGCGTACATCTAGAAACGTTACATATAAAATTAGCCAAGACCAAATCAAGCGTTCGATTATTTATTTATTTTTTTTTATTGATTTACATTTATTGTTGTTAGTAATGTTAATATAACATTTTACAAACGTCAAAGTGGTTTAATAGAATAAAATAACAACAAATTTGCATGAGTAACGAGTACAATAAAAGCAGAATTTGTCAACAGAGGATTAAATGCTTAATTCAGATGTAAGAAATTCTTGGCAATTGTAGAAAGCCTTGTTCAACAAAAAGATTTAACTCTGTTTTTAAATTGCCTAATCCCTAACGATCTAGTTTCAAGAGTTAGCTTATTATACAATTTTGTAGCTAACAAATCTGAGCATTTTTGAGAGCACGTTAGTCTATAATAGTTTGAACGTATATCTTTTTTCCGCCTACTATTATAAAGGTGAATGTCAGTCTGTAATTTGTAAGTTTCTATATTATTATAGATTGTTATCAAAGCGTTTATTATGTAGATGCAGGGTAGTGTAAGGATACAAAGATTCCTAAAAGCATTTTGACAATCCATCCTGTAGTCCAAATTTGCTAGGATACGAATTGCTCTTCTCTGTAATGCAAATATTCTATTATAATTAGAACATTGTCCCCACAGCACAATTTGGTATGATAAATGTGAGTCACATAGTGAGTAGTATGCAGATCTTAGTACCTTTGTCGATAAAGTTGAGGATAGGTTTCGTAGAGCAAAAATATTAGAGGCCAATCTGATAACTAACTTATTAGTGTGAGCGTCCCATGATAATTTTTGATCAAAATGTAATCCAAGAAAACAAACAGGCTCAACATTTGTTGTATCATCACATACTCTAAGAGTGCTTAGAAGTTACTTGGTTTTGCTAATGTTAATAGTAAGCTTGTTAGCTTGGCACCATTCCAGAACGAGTGACTGCGCCTCATTACCCATATTACATACTTATTGTAGATTTTACTGTTACATAGCAGAGTTGTGTCGTCAGCATATAATATGCTACATACATAGGATTTCATATAATTAGGGAGATCATTAACATATATTAGAAACAGTAGGGGACCAAAGATGGATCCTTGAGGAACACCTGTGTGTAATGTTATTTCTTTTGATACAGACCCATTAAATCGCACACACTGTCGTCTATTATTCAAATAAGATGCCACAAATTTTGTACTTACATAATCAAAATTATATCTTCTAAGTTTATTGACAAGTATGCTATGAGATACGCAGTCAAATGCTCTAGAGAGATCCAAGAATGTAGCTAGAGAATATTTGCGCTCTTCAAAGCACTCTATTGTGTAGTTCGTAAATTTTCGTAAAGCATGAGCCGTACTTTTGCCTTTTCGAAAACCAAATTGATTTTTATGGAAAAGATTGTTAATTTCAAAGTATTGTGAGATTTGTTTATACACAACTTTCTCAAAAATCTTTGAAAATACTGGTAATAGAGAAATTGGCCTGTAATTTTTCATATCGTTAGTATCACCTTTTTTAGGGACAGGTATCACCACAGCTAACTTTAGGCTTTCAGGATAAGTTCCATCTTTTAAGCATTGATTGATCAATTTAGTCAATGGTACTATAATTAAATTAATGTTTCTTTTATTAATAAGGTGTTAAATCCATACACATCCTTACATCTACTATTCTTTAATGAGCTAATTGTATCGCGAACTTCAATGAGTGTTACTTCATGAAAACAAAATTTAATATTGTCGGGTACTTTAACATTACATATTTCTAGAGGATTCTCCGCATTGCTTGGGACATTACTGACAAGATCAGATACAATTTTGATAAAAAAATTATTAAAATCATTAGCAGTATGTTTAATTGATTTAGGAACTTTTCTGCTTGTTAACCTACTATTAATTACATTCCAGGCTGCCTTTGTAGGATTACTTGCACTTTTAATGTAATTGTCATGTGCTTTCGATTTCACTTGTGCAATAGCTGACCGATATTTCGAACGAAAACTGTTACGAGCTTTTTTTAATGATTCATTATCATCTCGACAAATTTGAGCAAGGTCATCAAGCATCCTTAACTTGGACCTCATATCTTTTAGATTTTTATTAAACCATCTTATGTTTGCATCTTTCTTGCTTGCTTGGTAAGTTATTAATGGGAAACAAATATGAAATGCATCAAGAAAATTATTAAAGAATATTGTGAATTTCTCATTTGCATTATGATTGGGTATGTCAATAAATTCCCAGCACAACTTCTCCAGAATATTATAGAAACGATACAACCTTTTTTTAGTAATAGGTCTCGAAATTACTACAGTTAACGATATTGTTGTACTGATTTAAATTTAATAACTGCTGAAAATTATGCATAATTTGAAACTTTCGGTGGCTGATAAGTACTATACAAAGAAATATTAAAATCACCTATCAAAAGAACATTTTCTTTATAAAAGTAGTCACAATTTTCACACATTTCAACGAATAATTCAAAATCACTAATTGTTGTATTGGGAGGAATATAAACATTAAATAAATACAATACAAAATTTTTATCTCCAATCTGCAACCAACAATATCGACAGCAGGTACTGCTGCTCTAAAATTAGGTAAAGTAAGACATGACATTTTGATGTTGTTAGTTGCAGCTATCAAAACCCCGCCACCCTTAGACATACCAGTAACTTCAAAGTCACGATCGCAACGAGCTACATTATACACAGGTGGAAAAAGCTCAGAGCTCATAAGATCTTCAGAAATCCATGTTTCAGTTATACATATTATGCTGTGTTCGCACATCATAATTTCATTACAAAAAACTGAAGTTTTAGTTCTGAGGCCTCTTACATTTTGATAAACAATACCAATATTATGAGAAGTTGTATATAATGCGTTATGGGGCATCTTTATAAGTTTTTTGAGTCGATAGTAATAATTTCGGGAATACCATTTTTGTATTTTGGCTTTATACTATTTTCGTTATTTTGTTTACGGTTTCTAAACTCAGATCGAATCTTATAACAAAAATTACGTTGTTTGGTTGTCAAATCATGATTTAGAAATAAATTGTTTTGTACTTTATAATTAGCGAGAACATTTTTAGTTTATCTCGTTTAGTGAAAAACTCAATTTTTAGTGGTCGATTTTTGCCATGGATGAACTTTCCTAACCGGTAAATATTTAAGATATCAATGGTTTTATCAGCGTTATTTAACTTTAAAATATCCACAATACGAGACTTATCATCGGCACTTCTGCTGTCTTTATCGATACACGTAGATTCAAGTAGATTAACAAGAATTAAATTATTTGCTCGCGAATTCCTGTCTTCCATCTCGGCTATAATCTCATCAAGTGGTAGTTGAGCTTCAGCATGTAATGTCTCTTCTTGGACTTCTTTTTGAATTTGGTTGTTTTTTATTGCGTTTCAAATTAGTGTCAATTATATCACATTTTTCACAATAAAACTGAATTTTGCGTCTTTTAGAGCGAAGACAATTGACCTCGTCTTTAGATAAGCCAGCGCATGCATTATGAAGAAATTTTCTACAGATATCACATGCGATAGAATCACTATCGTTACATTTTTTAACACAAACACTACACTCGGACATTTTAATAAAAGTAGAATAGGCAAATTAATAATTATTTAACTTTTACGGGATAATTACGTGATAATAACAACGGATCAACATATACGTCGCGACATTCAAATAAATAATAATGATGATAATGATAATAAAAATGATGATAATGATAATAAATGATGATTGAACACTAGTAATTCTTGTTATTAATGTCAACAACTAAATTCATTTATTGTTACAAATTAAAACGTACTGAAATGGTTTTAATATCGTTAAGTAGGTCTCGTATGTAAGTAACGCGTGATTCAAAAATTTTTTCATTAAAGTGGACCATGAAAAAATTCACGTACGTCTATTCTAAATACATAAAACTAGATGTGTTGGACCTACCAAAGTACTATTGAACTATTGAAGTCATCTGAATTATTAATTAAAAAAAATTGAAATTAAGTCTGTCAGAATTGACAAATGTACAAGCTAATCTAAGATACACCTGTTATATCTTGCTTTGTCGTTCATGGCAACGTTTGATGAAACATTTTTTGAATCACGCGTTATATTTAATAATTTGAATAATATTTTAGTAATTTGTTGCCAATTCAAGTAAAAAATTTAAACTTTTAATAAAATCTCTTTATTGATAGAAATTAAACGCTGTTCATTTAAAATAATATTACAACTTAAAAAAAAGAATCAGTCTGGGGGATTTGAACCTTTGCCACGCCGAACATGAACGACGCATCTCTTACTCGTTCATTTAAATAAAGCTTTTACCATTACATTGTTACATTTTTAAATTTTTTACAAAAAACGTTTTCTGGTACACATTGTAATGTGTTCTGATACTGGAAATATCCTAAAAACACTTTGGGGACATATAAATTGGACTTTTCAAATTCCCCATATTAAACCCAATGCTTCAGATTTCCTGGGACACACGGTACCTATAGGACTATTTGTAAAGTATACTGTACTTTGTGTAATAACCAACTATTCGTGCAATGACAAATTTAATTACCAATTTATATTTAGTTTTATGCCGGATTATGTTACAAAAGACACCGACAAAAAAAATATGAGTAAAGTAAACACAAATTAATTATATAATATATTTAAAATCGCGACACTTATTAACTTTTACTGTTGGCTGGGAGATTCTACGCTCAGCAAAACTGACTAGAAAAAAACTAAATCTTCATCATCCTCTTAAGAGGTTTTTCGGTTTTCTAGAATTTGGAGTAATTTATTTTTGAAGGTTTATTTTTGAGTAAATTTTGAAATTTTTCGATGACAGTTAGAAACTGTGTGGGAATTTGCATGTCATTATTGTCTTCTTCATTTACATCATCGTTGTCACGTCCAACCTCAACTGCATCTGCGTCTGCTTCATTTTCTTGAACGTTTAATTCCGTCC
The DNA here is from genome assembly GCA_030710515.1 of Abscondita cerata. Lineage (NCBI taxonomy): Eukaryota > Metazoa > Arthropoda > Insecta > Coleoptera > Lampyridae > Abscondita > Abscondita cerata. The sequence continues at coordinate 1,078,635 of JALBCR010000113.1, read as the reverse complement.
TAAAAGTCAAATGAATATAGTATATATACATGTACAAGCTTATTCACTATAAATTACCCACCCCTTATTATCGTTATTATTGCTCGTAGAAAAAAAAGTTATACATGAAAGTTGAATGGTTCTAACTGATTTTTTTTAAAATGCCATCAATAGTTTAGTTACTCGCCGTTTACAGGGCGCAACAAAAATATGATGTATTTTTTTAATGTAACAAAATAAGTGTAAAACATTTTAGGGGATAATTCCTCATCGAAAAAGAAGTATGGTAGAAACTTTGTTGGAGCATCCTTTGTTAAGATACAGCCCCTTAAAGAGAGTACATAAAATTTGTTTTGCAATTTTTTTCACAAACACTAAAAAAGTTAGAAAATTGAAATTAAGGTGACATTTTCTACTATTAAAAAGACACTTAGCCAGTAGTTTATTTGGTTTACCCCATGGTTGTAAGAGGTGGAAAACGCAACCCCTAAAATTTATTTTCAATGTAACTTTTGTCTTATTATTTGTTTACCAATTAAATTATTTGTCATTTACATGGCTTACTTTGACAATATTAACAATTCCGTATTAAGTAACTGTGATATTCTATGATTAATAACTCAATAACATATTATATTTTTTGAAATCAGAAAAAAGATTTCTTCAAAAATATAATAATTTACAAGGTGTTACATTATAAAAATACATCATATTTTTGTTGTGCTCTGTAAACGGCGAGTAACTGAATTATTGATGATATTTTAAGAAAATTTAGTTAGAACCATACATAACTGTATAACTTTTGTTTCTATGAGCAAGAATAACGATAATAAGGGGTAGGTATTTTATAGTGAATAACACTGAACATACGAATTTGTGAAAGGTGGTACGTTCTACGCTCTGTTTGTGGCACAAAAAACTGCATTATTTCAAAGTAAACATATATTTTTTTTTTCATTTTTAGCAGTGCCACTTCGAACTTCCTTTTCTGCTCGCACATCCTTCATAAATTTATATTTTAAATTCTTTCAGCCTAAAAATGTTTGCTCGATTTCATGAAGTTCATTGTTTAGTTCATTAGACAATTTGGTTAGAAAATCTAAAAAATATCAATTTATCTTTATAGTTCTGGTGATAACATGTACTTTTGAATTTTAGATATTTAGCTACAGGAACTCATTTCGCCGCAATGCAATATTTTTTCGATATGGGAAGAACTACTATAGCAAGTATAGTTGAAGAAATGTGTGTATGTCTATGGAACGTACTGCAGCTGATAGAAATGCCAGAACCAACCATCGAAAAGTGGCTGAAATTGCTCAGGGATTCTACAGCCGGGCTAAGTTTCCTATCTGAATGGCGCAGTGGATGGAAAACACATTCGTTTAACATCTCCACAACACAGCGGTTCGGAATATTTTAATTATAAAAAAATATTTTTTGCTAGTACTCATGGCTGTTGTCGATGCTAATTACTGTTTTGTTACTGTGGATGTCGGTGCTTACAGTAAATTGATACATTATTTCGTCCATTCTTTTTGTTTTTGGAATTTTTAATTTTTTTATTAAACAAATAGCAGCTATTGCTAATAATTGTGATTTTCCTAGACTATCGTACTTGTGTATTATTTGCGCCAATTGCGTGAGCACCTTTATTAAAATGTGAGATAATAATGATTAACGATTACTTATCAATATTTCTTAGAAAGCTTTTGCGGTTATTAGGATAGTAATCTAAATGATTTTATTATCGACACTTGCGTTAACGATGCACGTAAATAATTTTTTATATGTATTTGTATTTACTTGTGATGCTGTAGTGCAAAGTGCTCGAATTTTGGGAATAATGCAAATTCCATGCTACAGCCATCAAACTCTTCTTTGTCCGTTATGGAAAGAATTATTACAAAGGGGGCATCATCTAACGTTATTAACAACCGAACCCATAAACGACCCTTTGCTTACAAATCTAACTGAAATTAATACAAGGAAAAACACAGGGAAAGATCTTAATTTTTTGAATTAATCAATGTACCTATTTGGAAATTGCACTACGTTTTCTCAGAATTAAGTGGCGCATGGATTGATGGACAATTAAGTAATGCAAATGTTCAAAAACTTATTAATAACTCAAAAGAAAGTTTTGATTTACTTGTAATAGAAGGATTTCACTCAGCGCATTATGCATTTGCTATCAGATTTAATTGCCCGATTATTTCTGTCATAACACTTGAAGCATCAGCGTTGGTCCATCGTGAAATTGGGAATCCAACAAATTTTGGGTTATATTCAGATTACAATTTAGGTTTTGCAAACCAACTAACATTTTTTCAAAGGCTTCAGGGGTTATTTTATCACATTTATTTCTTAGTTTTACATAACTATCACACCATTCCTATTCAAGAAATGCTTGTGAAAAAACATTTTGGAAACAATTATCCACCAATACAAGAAATTTTTAAAAATTTTAGTGTATTTTTCATAAACACAAATAGCATTTTACATCCTGTTCGGCCTTTATTACCTAATGTTGTGGAAATTTGGGGAAAACTTCTCATCGCAAAAAATAAAGCATTATCCAAAGTAAGTGCTTGAAATATTTTGTAAACAAAAGGATAGATACAGACTAGAAATATTTGCAACATGAATTACAAAATGTGTTGGATGTATCCATGCAAGGGGTAATTTATTTTAGTTTAGGAAGTATCGTTAAAAGTAACCAAATGTCTAAAGAAATTTTACAATCTATTATCAATGCGTTTAAAGAACTACCTTACACGATTTTGTAGAAATTTGAAGACGAAGATTTGCATGATAAACCAGAAAACGTTATCATTTCAAAATGGTTTCCGCAACAAGATATTTTGAGTAAGTATAGTGTAATGAAATTATGATTTATTTATAATATTAGTCTTTTTATAAATTTTCAAGGTGGGGGTTAAAAAGAAAACAGTTTATTTATAGTGTAAAATTATGAAAATTTATACAGACTTGTACTTTGCAATAGAAATTTCAATTATAATTTTTTGACAATCTTGTTTATGTGTTCTATAGGTAGTGTATTTGTTCTTTCATTGACAACATTGGGCAAAAGACAGTTTTAACCTTCGAAGAAGTCTCCATTTGTTAAAGGCGAAACGTCAGGCAATTATGTACTAAAAAAACAGTGTCTTCTTTTTTAACCTCTACCTTGAAGATTCTTAAAAGGAAAAATATTATAAATAAAACCGACACCGGAGGAGTATACCTACTTTAGAAATTGTTCTTTTTTAAAGTTGACAAGTTCCAAACGAACCTACCGCGCACTGGCGTGTAGATATCAGGCGTGGTTCTTTACGGTATATAATAATAATAATAATAACAACAATAATAATAATAACAATAATAATAGTAATATTCTTTATTTTCTTGTAATATACATATTAAAAGAGCATATTACAGAAAATCTCAGGGAGAGATACTATTTTTAACTCTTTGTTTCAATCTCAATTTTAAAAATAAAGTTTGAGGTATTTGTAATAAACTATTATGTCGTAAGTTAAATAATACGATTAAAGTAATCTTTCCACTTTTCATAAATACAATCAATTTTACAAACGCCGTTGTTGCAAAATTTTGAGTTGATACTTCAATTTCTTCTACCTATGCTACATCGTTAAGTTACATTTTTAATTTAAATTATACAGTTACTACTTTTAGGACACCCCAACACAAAATTATTTATTACTCAAGGAGGAGTACATTCATTTGAGGAGGCTCTTGATGCCAATGTTCCATTAATAGGTATACCTGTAATGGGTGATCAATATTCGAATGTACAACAAATAGCTTTCAAAGGACTCGGTGTTATGTTAGAATACAAATTGATTACAAAGGAAGCACTAAAATCTGCTATATTAGAAGTTATAAACAATCCGAAGTAAAATTATTGTTGTCTCTAAAAAAATTAATTTAAAATTTTTAGGTACAGAAATACTGTGAAGTTTTATGCCGAGTTAGCAACTGATCAATTTCAAACAGGATTGGAACGTGCTGTTTGGTGGACGGAATATGTTTTAAGGCACCAAGGCGCACCTCATCTAAAAAATCCAGCTTTCGATCTACCATTTTATCAGCACTATTCATTAGATCTTATTGGCTTTTGTTTAAGTTTATTATTTGTTTTTGTTTACATTCAATGTAAGGTAATTTTAGTTAGAAAGCATTAAAAAATATATTTATTTAAAAATTGGTATGTTGTTATACAATGTCTTGTTAACTTTTCTATTTTGTCTATTAATTTAGTTGTTAAATCAAAATTTCCACTTACTTACTTTTAATAGTTTGCGTTGTTTTTGCTGAAAGTTCGTGAAACACTCGATAATTTAGTTTAAAATTTTCTTTTCAATATTTTGTTTTAAGGATTCAAACACTCTACAAAATTAACATAGGTTCAAGTTTCCAAAATATTAAAAAGGACACACCTTGTGTAAAATTGAAACATTATGTGTTTTTTTTGTTATTATTGATTTTATAAAGAAACCGTTTACAATGGGCATTAAATCTCAGCATTTGCAACCTTCGTTGCTATTCTAGTTTTAGATTCGCCTAAATATGTCCGCTTTTGCATCAAGTTTTTGCTTTTGCTTGTTATTTTGTGTTAAAAATATTATTTAGAGACAATTTGATGCCTATAACACATTTCAAAATTGTACTTTTTGTTTAGATTTAGGCATTCGTCCTCTAGTCCTCATAAACGTAACATGTGCCCGGCGTTGCTCGCATTGTGCTCGTGAAAATTTGTAAATTAGGGATAACGTGGTCGATAAGATTTAATTGTAGATTCTTGTGAAAAGGTAAGTTTTAGAAAGTACCCTTTCAAGTCGAGCTTCCAAGGGCTGAAAGTTATTCACCACGTCATCCTCGTTTGGCGACCATTTAACTTGGACAAATTTTTTAAATATTTGACGATCCAACGACCAAAATTCAAGACAGGTTATTTTACAAAAGCAGACTTTTTGCAAACCACAGCTTAATTTATAAGAAATGCTGATGATTTTTTTGACTGTGGAATTAGATTTAGTTACAAAAATTCTATTTCATATTAATAATTTGATGATGTAAAGACGAGAGAAATATTAACAAAATTGTCCTCGGTAAATACAATTTAGACTGACAAGATTATAATTTCTATTCCAAATACCAAGACCGAGATGTGCACGGTTGTTTATATGTTGCATCAACAAATTTTCTCAAAACATAGGTAGTAGATGTACACTTAAAAAATAAAAAAGTGGAAAAAGACGGTTTCTTTAAAATAAAGCTTTTATATTGTAAAGCGGGCTTACGAGTATCGCTAGTATTTAATATAAGTATACAAACGCGATCAAAATCATCGAAAGTAATAGGTTACATTTTTTTGACATTTTTACAATAAAATTCAATTACTATTCAACTATTACTTGTTGAAAATATAGTTTTCATTAATATACAATACTTCAACTGAAGGTTTCATAACATTTTCTAAAATGTTGAAATATTTTTCAGAATTAAGACAACCGTCTATAACACAGCAAACTCCCGGTTTACGCGGGCTTACCTAACCCTACAAGTTAACTGAGAAATAGCCATTACGTTTTTTCGGAGTTATATACCTATGTCTAATGTGGCCTTGACTTAGGACCTCTTTACTGGCGGCGCTATACTTTCGAATTTCCATTTTCTTTAACTTCTTTTGAGCAGTAATACGGCATCCAAGAAACTCTGTATCTGCTATCGCAGTGGTAAATGCAAAAATGGATGTTTTTTACATAATTTACTAATGCCATATTTTGTTCAGATGTAGATATTCTGGGTCTACCACTACCGATAGCTCTTCCTAAAGTATGTTCGGGGGACCATTTTAATTGTAAAAGTCCTAAGGTATTTTTTGGTATATCTAGCATGTATGTTATTTAATTAATTGAAAAATCACAAATTAATGTCAAAAAAATATCAAGTTTTTTGATATTTGTTTTACGTTCTAGAACGACAAAAACTTTTTCGATCTAGAACATAAATCTACTTCCCATCTAGGTAACAAAGAAGACTCATTTTGTCAACTCAGAATGTCTACATTTTGTGACCGTTTTTGAAAAACAAATTATAGTAAATCGTGAATGTTGCAAAATAAATTACTATCAATTAATGCAGGTTAACTTGGTGATTATAATTTTCATTTATAAAGTGTTTAAACAGACAACCTATACAACAAAGATTCGTGTACAAGGTTGCATCATTTCAAAATCAAAATGCATATTGTTGAATCTATGTGTTTGTCATGAAACAGTCTCTACACATTTTTATGTATTTGATCTATTTCTTTAATAAACAATTTTAATATTAAATTGTAGTAGTGAACTATTCTGGCCAAACTCTGAACGTACATCTTTAGATTCAATTTTTGTGCTTTTTTCGAATAATGAAACATTGTAAATATTTTGTGAAAACAGGCGTGGATTTCCTTTTCTATGAATGGATTGACCATATTATAAAAAATGAGCAGCCTAAAAATAAAAAATATATTCAAGACGGATCATAAGTTATAAACCATTAAAGAAATTGACCAAATATATAAAACACTCCATATTTTGGTTATAAAGAGAGTTAGATCAATCATATGGCGTTTTTTTAGAATCACTTAGATGCCCCCTATCTGCAGTTAACGTATGCCGTTTTCCCAATGAAACACTCTGTAAAAAATAAAATAAAATTATTAGTAATGTTTCTGAGTTCAAACTGTAACCAATGAAGGAACGTTCTGGAAATTAATCCTTGACCTTAACTTAATCGATAACCCTCACAGGGTATTCTAAACTCAGAAACCAACATGTCTAACTAAAATCATTTATCAGTTGTTTATTATAAATAGAATGGAATAAATGAAAGTTCTAATCAAAACTCTTCGTATTATACCCTAGTAAGAACATAGTGTACAATATTGAAATAAAAACGTCTTTTGTGATTGGACCGTGTCGAAAAGGTAATCAATCAAATTTATATATGAATATTTTTATACTCCAACTTCTTTTGCCCCAAAAATGTATACCTCTCTCCGAGCAACAGTTTCTGAGATAATTAGATTCTTGCTTTATTTTTAATTAAATAGACAAATTTGTCATTGCCTTCTTTTACGTATTATCCAGGTTTAGGACTGGTCTGAATTAATAATTAGACGTGTTTTAAGGCTAATGGGCAAATAACATTAACTAATTTAAAGACCAACGGACAAACAACAGTAATAAATTTAAAGACTAAAGGGTCAACAACAGAAATAATGTAAAAGTAAAGTGGTCAAGAAGATAAAGGATAAAAAAGATAATCGCTTAACTAAAGTGGTTTGGGTTTCACAATTAATGTTCAATATGGACACAACCTTCGTTTATGCTTAAAATAATCCGACTCAAAAAATTAAATGAACCCTCCTTAAAATGGTTTCATCTCAAAAAAAAAAAAAAAATAATAAAAATTCAATTATCTCAGAAACTAATTTCATACAAGAAGGCGCAATTAGGACATTTTAAATGTAAAAAAAGTGCTGTAGACGGCGTCCCCCTGCAATTTACCACAAAAATTAGATCGGATTTCAAATTCTTATCTCAAAAACCACTGTACCCAATTTTCTGCAAATAGTTCAGCAATTTAAAAAAATATCCAAGAAACACTAATTCAGAATAATAACTTTGACCCTCTGTATTTCCAAAAACTATCAACTTTTGGACTAAGGTAATTTGGGTTAAATCGGCATATTTTAGTTCCAGAAATATACAGTAGCTCTATGTACAAGGAATATCGGGATACTATATATGTATAAACGATTAACCCAAACGATCTATATTGATTTCTAAAATATTTCAAACTTACGATTTTTAAAATGCTTGTGATAACTCAAAATTCATGAAGGCCACTAGTTAATTTTATAATTAATGATATCATATACCTACATTTCTTAAATGTTTAATTAACGCCACGGCATTATGGGTTGCCTATAATAATAAAAATTACTACTAAATCTTATACTCTGTTAACCTTGACAAGTAAAGATTGATAACCTAAACATGAACGACTTTATTTAAGCTAATATCTATTTAATCAAATATTACAAAATAAATAAGTTTAATTATCTTGCAAGGTCTAATTTCTAATAACCTTTCCTTATCATGTATAACAAAACCCCACAATAGTCGCATTAACTCGAGTTGTATAGATAACTATTTAAGAAATGATGTATGTAAAGGAATTGTTCGTACTAGTGGCCTTATGTGTTAGATTAGTGCCAAGTGCTCAAATATTAGGTATAATGCAAATGGCATCTTTAGCCATCAAATTGTTGTTCGTCCGTTATGGAAAGAATTATCACTTAGAGGACACCAAGTTACTGTTTTAACAAGTGATCCAATGAATGATCCTAATCTCACTAATCTAACGGAAATTGATTTAAAAGAGTCATACAGTCTATGGGAAAACTTTAACTTATTTGACATAATTGATGTGCCTGCATGGAAATGGTGGCGAAACTTTATGGAATTCTATGGCGAGTTAATTGACATTCAATTAAAAACCCAAAAGTACAAGAACTTATTAATAATCCAAACAAACATTTTGACTTGCTAATAATCGAAGGTTATCATTCAGCCCATTATGCATTTTCTGAAAAATTTAAATGCCCGTTTATTTCTGTTTTCACACTTGACGCGAGTGCGTTTGTTCATGACGAAATAGGTCACCCAACCCATTACGCTTTATATCCTGATTACATGTTACCATTTCAAGAACCGCTAACATTCATCCAACAACTTGAAAGTCTACATTACAATATCTATTTAAAGTATTTAAATTACCATTATTTATTACCTACGCAACAACGCTTAGTTGAAAACATTTTGGAAAACACTATCCTCCGATTCAAGAAATTTATAAAAATTACAGTATTTTTTCTTAAACTCAAACAGTATTCTACATCCAATCCGACCTCTACTACCAAACGTTGTTCAAATTTGGGGAAACGATCCTATCAGCAAACCGTTACCAACAGTACCTAAGTTTTTTAATATTATGTTTAGTATTACTCTTTAATCAATTTCAGGAATTAGAAAAAGTGCTGAATAAATCAAGCAATGGAGTAATTTACTTTAGTTTAGGAAGTAATGTTAAAAGCAAAGACATTTCCAGTAACATTTTGCAAGTTATAACTACGGTTTTCAAGGAATTGCCATACACGGTATTGTGGAAGTTCGAAGATAAACATTTACCAAACAAACCAGATAACGTGATAACTTCAAAATGGTTTCCTCAACCAGATATTTTAAGTACGATGATACTTTCTTATCAACAATGTAAACTAGCAAAGTTATTTTTTTTCAAAGCGTTTATTTAAAACACTCTTGAGCTTATGGAAGCTGTAACAAAAATTAAAATGAAAAGCAATCTTTTATGCATATAATTACTCATTAATATTTTTTAGAACATCCTAATATAAAATTATTTATTACTCAAGGAGGTCTGCAATCTTTTGAAGAAGCTCTAGAAGCTAAAGTTCCGTTATTAGGAATACCCATTTTGGGCGACCAAAAAAATAATGTTCGACGAATAGCTAATAAAGGATTGGGAGTTATGTTAGAATATAAATATATTACTAAAGAAACATTTAAATCGGCTATACTAGAGGTCATAAACAATCCAAAGTAAATTAAATTCCTGTTTTGTTATCCATACCTAATGTATTTACTTAGGTACCGCAAAACCGTTAGAATGTATGCAGAACTAGTAGAAGATCAACCGTATACGGGCTTACAACGAGCAATATGGTGGACAGAATACGTTTTAAGGCATAAAGGAGCACCACACTTAAGAAACCCCGTATTTGATCTTACGTGGTCTCAATATTACTATCTCGACGTAATTGCCTTCTGTTTAGCTGTAGTTTTTATTATTCTTTATTTCACATTTGCGTCAATTTGCATGTTTTTAAGGTTAACTAAAAGTTTATTTAAATTTCGAAAAGAGAAAGAAACATAAATTTAAACCTTCAATTTTTTTTAGAAGTAACTTATTAAAAAATGCATTTGATTGTCTACATTAGTTAGGTAGTGTGTGTATAATCAATGACATATTAAATGAACACTCTTCATGCCAACCAACAATACAGCCTTTTTTTTCAAATGTTTTAAAGTTGCAAAAGTTGATTTCAAATCAGAATTGTTATCAGAAAAAGAATTTCTCCTCGGGCAATTAGTAGAATTATCTAAAGTCTGTATACTATTGGCGCGGAGTAATAAATCATAATTGCTTGAAATAATTCTTTATTTTCTTGTGAAATCGGTACTTCTACGGTTAAGTAAAAACCAATCAATTCTAACCAAAATACGATTATTGTGCCGCTCTTGCAGCATATCGACCCATCTAGGGTCTGAGAACAATAGTTTAATCTGTGTAAACACGTTGCCATCAGCCCAGGTACTGACGAAACAAGAATCATAGCCGTAGATGTGGGTATTATACAAAGATACAAAAATAATGGTATGTAATACGTAAGAAGTAAAACTTGTAATGTGATCTACTATACAAATAAAATAAATAACATATAAATAATATATGACATAAATATAAAATAAAATAGTAATCCAGATATCGTCAGTACATTTATTACAATTACAATTAATTTGCGGGGACCGATTTTTAGGCTTTTAGGATTGAAACAATAAAAGAAACCACATAATAATTCATATCAAGCTAGATTTTACTATTATAATATATTTACCTACTAAAAATATGATTTTCCAAACGTATCAGGTACCTACGCCACTGTAATACGGGAGATTCGATAATTCTGACAGGTTTATTACTCCGCGCCAATATTATACTGAGTATAATGTTATCATTAAGATAATTAGAGGGAAACTTAAATAATGTTGAAATGATCATTATGTTAAAATTTATACTTGGTGTTAAAAAAAATAATCAGGAAAAGCATTAATTTGTTCAAACATTTATTTCTTAAAGTGGACAAGTCATCGTCACTCAACGGTTACGAAAAAATCAGTTGGTGGTGCAAAAAAATTACATTTAAATTATTCCTTATGTGGCTTCAGGTTGTGATCATGAAAAAGGCAAAATTAGATTTTATGAAATTAAAAAAATGGCAAATAACAATAACAAAAATTTTCATTTATAAAAAAAATTTATTATCACCATGTTTCTATAGGAGAGTGGAGATTGCACCGAAAAATCTCATTTACATTTTCACGTTGACAATGTAAAAATAAAATCGAGTCTGAAAAAAGTACGTTCTTGCAAAATTTTTTGAACCACCATCTAAGCAGTTAAGTATTTAGAATTAGTAAATTTTTTAATTATACCTTTTAATCAAGCTTACCTTGAAACCGATATTAAGCGGTAACGTAAAACGTCACATAAAGAATTAAGATGATTATGATTTGAATGAACTGAAATTTCACGACGTATAGAAAAAACACAACAAACAATATTGATGTATTGTTGGTTGTTGTATAGATGGATATTAAATCTGCCCCTGATTGTACATTGACATATAAACAAAGCAGTGTAACTAATGATGCATTTAGCTAAAAGTGAACTATGATGATTAATAAACTAAACAAACAATAGTTGTTGCTTTATAGTTTGTTTACACTAAATTACTTATTTTTATTTATTCATTACTTCACAAAATTTACATTTTCCGACTTTGGTCCGACTCATTGTAGTTCATGAACGCATCAAAGTATTGCCAACGACAATACGTCTTGGACTGGTAAAGAAATTCCTACGTATCGTCACATAAAAGTAACCAATGCTTTTGAAGGTGAAGTACTCAGCAATCCACTACTCGTCGCTGACACTACTTGTTACAGTTTGTTGTTGTAGACGAATTTATTATAGAAAAATTTACAATTGTTTCAATGTACTTACTCGTATCTTATGTCGTCAAAGGTTCGTTGACGATCTTTAAAAATGTAGTAGCTAAAAAAAGTGCTTCCGAGACTAGGAAACCACCCTATGAGTCGAGTAGGTCTACCAGGAGGGCTTGGGCTCATGTAGTGGATTCTCGTTCTTAATTTCCGTCCGACATTATGGGGCTAATTTAACTCTAATAATGAAATACTGACGCAAACAAACGTATAATTAATTTTTCGGGGATCTTTCAAGCATAAAATTATCACAAACGGTGTTAAATAATAATTAAAACATACATGGAATTATAATTGTAAGAGTTAATGAATAACAATCACGTGTAAAAGATATCTTAAAAACAGGTCAACTTAGTTTTCGAGTCGAGTTTATGCTTTAGTTAGGGTTTGTTACATCCTCAAGTATATTCTAAACTGTTTATCTATCTTTCTCTAAAACGTCAGAAACTGGTTCCGAAATGGTTGGACAACGTGCCTACCTATAAATAGAATTTAGGTTGTTTTCCTAGACAACCTTCAGCTGCGTGTTCTGCATTAGAGACACCGCTAGATTTTTTCAATATTTTTTTGAATGAATCTAGGTATGAAATTGTGACACAGTCAAACGTATACTGCTGACGTAAATAGTCCCCCCCCCCTCTAAATTTGAAAAATTTGGAGGGCTATAGTAAGACATAAAATACTACAATTTGACAATAAACAATCAAAAGTTTGACAAAACCCCGCCTTGGCAGAGGTGACAGTAGGGACTTAAAATTTGGAGGATGAATTAAAGATGAAAAGACTTTTCAAACGAGGTGTTATTCGCCCCTTTTCTATTAAAAAAATAAAATAGTGCTCAGTCGCTTTCTTGAAACTTAGAGCTATCAATTTTATGTCAAGTTGTAGTATTTTATGCCTTATTATAGCCCTCAAATTTCAAATTGATATCTTAAACCGTTTCAAATTTAAAAGTAGGGAGAGAGGACTAGTTACGTCCGCACTGTAAATGCTTATCAAAAAACTGTAAATTTTAATCTACCCTCAGATGAACTGTATGTCATTTTTGGGGCAATGTTATTGTCAGGATATTCAAAGTATCCTAATAAACGAATGTATTAGTCAAGTTATGACAATTAGCCCAAATGAATATACAATAGCATGAAAAAAAAAGTTCAAAACAATATTGCTACATTTACATTTTAGCCATAATGCTTCGATTGATAGCACTGACAAATTGTATATATTGCGACCAATTATAAACTAACCGAATGAATAGTTTATAGAACATGGTTGTTTAAAGTTGTATTAACTTATTTATTGAGTGGACTGTAACTTTTATACTTTTTAGCATTATTTATTTATTTTATTTGTTCTTTAACAACTGCACATTACAGGTTCATATTACAGACTCTCACTTATTCATAAAATCAAACAATTCTAGACTAAAAACCCTACCACAAACACAATAGCGTAACAAGAAAATATATTAGGCGTTAACATTCTGCCCCCTTGAAAGTACTTAATATCTTTCAACCTGTCGGTTAACCCTAAAATAACAAATACCAATTCAATTTAAATTAAATACATTTAAACTATCTCAACATTACAACATTTTTACTTTTAATTGGTTGGTTTGAATTATACAAATTTTTTTTTCTTTGAAACCTTTACCCGATCACCTTACATTTATTTTATTCTAATAGTAACACACGAACTTGAAATGCGAAACGCTTTACTACACCACTTTGCACCTTTACACTAAGAACTCTTGTAATGCCGTCAGACCCTGGATGAAGTTCTGTGATTCGTCCTAGCCAAATTAAAGTTGCCGCATTTTCGTTTTTTATTATTACTAATGTTCCTAGTTGTAATAACTAGGAACTGTTTTGCTTCCACTTATTGCGAACTTGCATTTTGGAAATTACTTCCTTATTCTATCTTTTCTAAAATTGCTGTCGAATTGCTTGTAATTGCTGATATTTATTTCTTCGATTTGTTGGAATTGTAATTGTACTTGGCTCGGCTAACGCAGTCAGTGATTTGCCGATTAAGAAATGAGCCGGAGTGAGGGCTGTCAGGTCAGACGGATCAGAGGATAGAAGTGAGAGAGGTTTTGAATTTAAAATTGCTTCAATTTGAACCAGAACAGTGTAAAATTCTTCAAACGTTAACTTAGTTTCTCCCACTACCCTTTTCAAATGAAATTTTGTTAACTTGATACCGGCTTCCCAGATTCCGCCAAAATTTGGAGAATGAGGAGGGATAAAATGCCAAATTATTCTATCCTTTGAAAAATAGTTTGAAACCTTATCTCCATCTGACTTCAAAAACTTCCGCATTTCAATTAATTTATTATTTGCACCGACAAAATTAAGCCCATTGTTCGAAAATATATTGGATGGTTTTCCACTTCGAGCAATAAATCTCTTTAAAGTTAAAATAAATTCATTTGTTGACACTAATTCGAGGTGCACTGCTTTAGTACACATACAAACAAAAAGACATAAATAAGCCTTTACTAAGTTTGCACCACGAAGGGTTCTATCCTTTATTAGAAAGGGTCCGCCATAATCAATGCCAACATTCTCAAAAGAAACAAATTGATTCACCCGTGGTATTGGCAAATTACCCATTAAATAATTACTTGACTTAGGTCTTGATTTAAAACATATTATGGAGGTGCGTGTTATTTGTCTACAAATTTTACGACCAGATATTGGCCAATACTTGTCTCTAATAGAATAAAGTAACTGCTGAGGACCGCAATGAAACAATCTGGCGTGTTCATTTTTTATTATTAACTCAGTCAATTTATGTTTATGGGGTAAAATAACTTGATGCCTTTAGTTAAACGATAAATTAGAATTTTTAAATCTGCCCTGATTATGTGGTCATTATCTAGGAATGAATGTAAGGATAAAATTTTACTCTTTTTATTCATTTGTTTGTTGTTTTGCAAATCCTCAAATTCACGAGAAAATGATTCGATCTGTGCTAATTTAATTAATTTATTTTTGACTGTTTGTAATTCATCTGGTGTTAATTGACCTAAGGATCGATTTTTATCGTTAAGTTTTAAATTATTATAAAACGATTAATGTAGGATACTATTCTCTGTAATCTAACAAAACTAGAATATTTATAAAATAGGTAATTGGTACTGATTGTAACTGTATTTGTATAAACAACAATTCTTTGCTCTAATTTATTTGAATCAATTACCATATTTGACTGCTGTTCCCATTCAGATTCGTCTTTGGTAAACCATGATGGCCCATGCCACCAAAGACTTGAATTTAATAACAAATTTGGACTCGTTCCTCGCGATAAGATGTCTGCCGGATTATCAGCAGATTTAACATGATACCATTCATTAATATTTGTATAAGACTGAATCTGGCTTACACGATTTCCTACAAAGGTTTTCCATTTACTTGGACAACCACGAATCCAACACAAGGTAATGGTAGAATCCGTTCCAAAATGAAACGTTTTGAAATTTGTTTAGTTGGGAATTTGGTAATTGAATACAGCAATTTATCTGTAGTAGCATTCCAATGTATTCCTAAAGTTTTGTTTGATTCATTCTCACCTAATTGTATAATACTTGGATTTAAATTGTTATTAATTTTTAATTGTGTTAATAAATTGTTATTATTGCTTAACCATTTTCGTAATTCAAAACTTACAGTAGCTAATATATTCGATACTTCATCTTGTATTTTTATTATTTCTTCTATTGTATTAGCCCCAGTTATAAGATCATCCACATAAAAATCGTTTATAATTATTTGGCTGGCAATTGGAAACTTATGTTTATTTTCTAAAGCTAATTGATGCAAACAACAAATAGCTAAATAAGGCGCCGACGTTGTTCCGTACGTGACGGTATTTAATTGATAGTATTTTATTAGAAGATTTGGTTCTGGACGCCACATTATTTGTTAATACTTGCGATGATATTCTGCTATTAAAATTTGCCGATACATTTTTGATATGTCGGCAGCTACTACATACTTATGAATTCTAAATCGTAAAATTATGGAAAATATATCGTTTTGTATTGTTGGGCCGTATTGTTCGTCATTAAATGATATGCCGGTACTTGTCTTTGCAGACGCGTCAAACACCACTTGTAATTTAGTTGTAAGGCTATAATTTTTTACTACTGATTGATGTGGTATAAAATAACCCGAATTTAAAGGTTCACCTGAAATTTCAGTCATATAACCCAAATCTAGATAGATAATTCTGTTTCAAATCTAAATTATTTGATAATTTTCGTTCTAATGAATTAAACCTATTTAAACACATTTGTTTTGACTCCCTAAATTAGTCACTAAATGATTAAAGGTTATTTTTAGAATAAATCTTCCATCTTCGTTTTGCCTAACTGTATTTTCAAAGAATACGTCAGCATCATTAACCATTTTCGTATTTAAAGTTGAATCAATATTTTGATAACTGACAGAAATTTCATTATTATTTTTGCCCAAATTACCAGGTACTATCCATCTCAATTGAGTTTTTGGCATGATTGGCATACTTTGCCCTAAATTTACTTGTCCCAAACACAATAAAGACCAAAAATACTTGAACCTAACAATAAATCTATTTTTGTAGGTTTGTTAAAATATGGATCTGCTAATATTAAGTGATTTGGAATTTTTAACACATCCTTATTAAATGCGTTCACTGGTAATTTTTCAGTGATTACCGGTAATACCAGGCAATTAATGTCTATACTAAACTGATTAATATTTGAAATTATTCTTATTTTTGCTTGCTTATTAATTTTACATAATGATTGACCAACTTCTTTTACTGCATAAGACACGGTGGTAGTGCGTACTCCTAATAATTTACACGTATTTTCTGTAATAAAATTACTTTGTGAGCCGCTATCAAGTAACGCTCGACATGAAATTTGATTGTTTGCACAATCTGAAAATTTCACAAGTGCCGTTGATAGTAATATTTGAGACAACTCGGAAGTACTCCTAATTGAATGATTTAATAGTATATTACATAACGAGAGAAGTAAAGAGCATATTACGTACGAGTGGAAAAGTTACATACAAGCGACGAAGGAGCAAGTAATGTATTTCCACTTGTACGTAATTGCTTTACTACTCTAGACATGTACTATACTTTTTCTACGACATCACAATTTGAATTACCCAATGATTAATGAAATTTGTATAAATTACAAAATAGATTTATAAGAATATTTTTGCTCTTCTTTCAATAAATTTACTAAGAAAAACACAAAAAAATGAAAAAAAAAATGCCGGTACTAAGATTTGAACCCTAATACACCTATTCAAAGTCACCCACCTTAGCAACTGAGCCAGCGGGCCTTAAATTTTGTTTTTAATAATCGTAGAAGTTGATAAACCAATTGATTTGACGTTAGAATTAATTTATTGTGGAACCTATATTATTTATCTTAGTTTCCATGACGACGACCTTTAATGTAATGTACAATATGTCCCCTTAAGTTGGAATCATATGAAAAACTTTTTTATTATTAATTTTAGGAAAAAAAGTTATTCTTTATAAAAAGTTCTGCATGTACTACAATCTAAAATACAGTCATTAAGTATCAAATTTTTTTACTGTTGAGTAAAATTCATATTTTTTGACAAACCTGGTATACGACTGAAAAAAATTGATATTTGATGACTGTATTTTAGATTTTAAAACATGCAGAACTTTCTATAAAGAATAAGTTTTTCATGTGATTCAACTTAGGGGGACATATTGTATATATAAATAAAAACGATAAGTTTTTCGACATCTAGTGTCAACTCGTGAAAGCGTTCACGTACGTAAATGTCGGTAAAGTTGCAAAAAAATATAAATATAAATATAAATATATATATATATATATATATATATATATAAATCTTGCAATCATTGTTGCATCATTTCATTATATCAAATTCAAATGGCTAACTTTCTGGCACATTTTTTTTGAATATATTCCAAACAAAAGTACAAAATTTCTTGCATTCATTTTACTACATTGCTGCATCATTATATGTTACCATTATTTTGGCATCAAAGTATATCCTATTTCGGTAAGACGACTATTCTGCGTCTTTCATGGATATTTTGTTCACACACCAGATTTTGCTGCGTCACCAACGTTGCCATGTCATACTATGTTGTGTTACTGGTTATGTTATTGTTTGCTCTTTACTTACTGGTGGTGTACATTGTTTGCAATGTGCTCTGATATGTAGAACTATTGTAGTTTTATAACTATTCTTTAAAATAATTGTTATTTAATTAAATTAAATATTAAACTTCCATTATTTTTAAGACGCCATCTTTTTTAAAAATTCTTAATATTAATTTATAATTTGACCTTAACAACTGTCATTAATATTTTAATTTCTAATTTATAATTGTAAGTAAGTAACCATTACTTTGTTGACTATTTGTTTCAGTATGTAAATCTTATCAACTGCTTTCCTTCCACTTCTAAACCCAGTCTGCTAATCAAATAGTACCCTTTTTTCTCCATCTTCTTCAGAAGTTTTCTTAAATCTGCATATATTTTGTATCCTGCACGTGTTACGCATATACCTTTTATAGTTTTTAATTACTATATTTTCTCCTGCTTTATATAATGGACATATTATCGCTATATTCCAATGTTCTGGAAAACGTTCACTTTTCCATATTTTATTAAAAATATTTTTAAATCTTTCCCTCATTTACTCTCCTGTAAACTTCCACTGTTCTCCTTGAGTATCATCTATAACTTCTGCTTTTCCTTTTTTAATTTTTTTTTATTGCTTCTTCTACTTCTTCTTTATATTTCTACGTCTTTTATTTTTTTATTATTTTTCTCATTGCTTACACTTTTATATATTTGTGGTTCTGATTTTCCTTCTAGCAGTTCCATACAATATTTTGTTTATTTGTTTTCATCTATACCTGATCCTCCACTTTTCTTTTATCCTTCTATATTTAAAAATCCCATACTTGTCCCTGATTTGATATTTTCTGTATTCTTTTTGTTATTCTTCCTGTTTTTTCAATCCTTCTTTCATATTTTCCTATATATTTTTTCCTCAATATTTTGTATTCTTCTACATCTAGTTTGCCTTTTTCCTATTTTCATCTCCTTTCTCATTTTTGTTGTTTCACACCTACCATTTCATTATTTATTTATTTTTTCTTTCAATTTCATGTTCTCTCTATACTTAATTTTTTCTACTTTTTCTTTCATTTTCTTTACTACATTTTTCTACTTTTTCTGATATGTTCATTTATTTTTTTTCATTTTCATCTTATATCTTTCCAGTTTTTTTGTTCATATTGTCCTCCATTCCCATACTTCTCTTTTTCTTCTTCTTTTTGTTTTCTTCACGTAGATGTACTACCAAAGGGTGGTGGTCTGATTCTTATTCGTCCTCTACCCTAAAAATGTTTATATCTTCTATACCTACTTTCTTTAATAAGTATCGCATAGTCAATGACTGATTTTCCTTATCCTCCTATGTATACAGGGTGTATCGCATAAGAACCGACACAGAGCAGGGGCATGTTGAGAACCCTAAAATATGGTTATATTTAACCTAACCCACTTTTATACTAAGTTGCACTCTTAAGAAGTTATAGGGCTTCAAATGGAGTTTTAAATTTCGAAAAAAATCAATATTTCAGTAGGTTTTTTGAAAAACAACAAATTTTTTAAATTAAATTATCGATAAGACCAAATAATAATTTTTTTAATTTTTGAATAGCTTAAAAAAATCCGTGACATTTTAAGGGCTAATTACCTCTACTCACCCGTTTAAATTATTTTAATTGAACGTTAATTATCATCGGTTAGTTACATTTGGTACAACTAGAACTTCCACCAAATTTGGTTTTCCTAAATCGAATCGGTACTGAAATATTGATTTTTTTGAAATTTAAAACTCCACTTTGAAGGCCTATAACTTCTTAAGAGTGCAACTTAGTATAAAGGTAGGTTAGGTTTAGCCATATTTTATAGTTCTCAACATGCTCCTGCTCTGTGTCGGTTCATATGCGATACACCCTGTATATATTCTTCTTACTCATTTTCTCCATATTTTCATTCATAATTTTTCACCCTCTCTGCGCATTTCTAATAATTTTCTGCTTTCTTCATTTATTTTCTTGTCCATTGAAGTTCTATTCTTTATTATTCCATTTATCATCATTCCTCTTTCCTCTCCTACTTTGACATTAAAATCCCCTTTTATGATTATTTATCTTTCCTCTTCTCTAATTGCATCCTGTATGTTTTTTAGTTCTTTTCATTTCCTTTCCATAAACTGTTAATATTTCATATTTCTCCCCCTTTTCAGTCTTTTACAGCCACCTTTTGTCGCAAACCCCATGTAAAAGTCTTCTAGCATCTTCCTCTCCTATTGTTTTCAATCTCTTTCTTCTAGCCATGTTTCCACTAAGCCAACCACTTTAAAACCTCTTATGCATGGTGTCCGTTCGTAGAGCTCAAGCATGGAGATCTCAGCTATTTGAAGAGATACGAAGTTGGTTAAACTGGGCAAAGTTGCCTATTGTGGCACTCAGTAAAATGCCTTGTTGAAATTAAAAAAATCCGATTACTTCCGGACAGATCCGCAGAAAAACGAAATTTTGAAAATTCGTTTTATTTTTCAGAGCTTATTTCACCACATAAATGCAAACAATGAACACTTTGTTATTGCTACTTTTTACGCTCTACATTATGATGTCATTAAATTCAAAATACGATGTTTCGTTTTTTGACAGTCATTATCAACTTTATTTTTTTTTATAGGCTCCATTTGAATTGTCACATTTTTGAATTCGCATTTTTATTGAGATTACGATGATGTCTCATATTTTATGATTCCGCTATAGTTTGGTGATAATGACGAAAAATTGTTTTTTTGCAAAGAGTGCCTAGGAAATGATACTTTTCTTTAAAAAATAAACACAGTATGGATTTTATTTTCAAGGCACTCTTTGTAAAAAACAATTTGCTGTTATTTCCACCAAACAACGAGGCATAACTTTAATATATGATACATGGTCCAACTCGCAATTAAAAAACGAATTCAAAAATGTGACAATTGAAGAGGGCGCCCATATGAAAAAATAAAGTTGATGATGACAACCAAAAGACGAAACGTCGTATTTAGAATTTGACTAAGTATTAATTGTTTGCATTTATCTTGTCAAATAAGCAAATAAAAAAAAACGAATTTTGTAATTTTAGGTTTTTGCGGATAATTTTCAAAGAGGCATTTTACTGAATGCCACAATACGCAACTTTGAATTATGCCGTTGATCTTGTAGCATACGTACAATTACAGTGAGGTCAAAATTTGCTCGTCTAAAATTATTAAAATTTGATTACATACCTTATATGCAGCACGTCTTGAAAACAAAAAACTTTAAACTAGATGCGTTTTCCAACATCCGTTGGGATCAAACTTATTTATTTCTCGGTTTTAAATTACTCAGCGGTTTGGCGGTATTACGGGATTGTCAAATTGACATGAAGCAGAAATATCAAGAGAATGTAAGAAATACCCATAACAGCTATATACACAGTCAGCGTTTAGCGCCACCAAAATAATTTTACTCGAACTAAAATATACCTTAAAAACCACGCTGTGACCATTGCTGCGTCACCCTAAAAACTAAATGCAATAAGATATTATGCGATTTTCGACATTTTTTACATTCGGTCAAAAAATGTGTATTTTTTAAACAATTCAGACAATGCTTTAATCTTTTGATCTCAGATATTCGCTGCTCAATAGGTAATTTTAAAAATGATTGGCATTGTTGTATTATATGATCATTACTACAATAGATACAACTATTACTTGTGTTAGAATTAACACCGGAAGTGCTTGGAAATGAGTTGTATTGTTTCTTAGTCAATTGAATTTTTGGCATTTGAATTACTTTATAGATCTTTGTTAAATTAATTTTTTCTAAAACGCTACATTTAGATTTCAAAAAACTGTTCATGTCCGACATGGTAGGGAGTTCATCTTTGTATGGAAAAGATTTCCATTCGCGTCGCGTTACTGAATCAAGTTTAGTGGTTAAAATATAAATTATTAATCTGTCCCATAAATCTGTATTTTCACCTAAAATTTTTAGTGATCTTAAATGTTTTGTAACGTCCTCAAACAACTTCCTTAATTCAAAGTGAGATTCTTTGTTAATATTTGGTAATTGAAAAATTGCATGAATGTGATTATGAATTATTAATTGTTTATTTTGGTATCTATCGTTGAGTAATGCCAAGCAATATTATAGTTTTCCGAAAACACTTGAATAGATTTAATTATTTCAGAAGGTTCCCTTTCTAATGAAGAACGGAAGTAATAAAACTTTTGTATGTTACTTAGTGACTCATTGCATTCTACAAGGGCATTGAACAAATCCCGAAATTCTAACCAATTGTCATATTTGCCATCAAACGACTTAAGTTGTATAACCGGTAGTTTTACTTGAACAGGATTGTCAGAATTAGGGGTGCAAGACTGACTAACTACTGAAATATTTTGAACATTTAGAAACCCTGTACAAGTATATTTTATTTTAGAAACTATTTGAAAATATTCATTTTCGAAGCTTTCTCTTTCTTCCTCATGCGAGCCAGAAGGAGACAAACTTTCAATTTGAGTTTGAATATTATTGAAATCATCCCATATTGATTCTTCAAACATCTTTAATCTAAATTCTAATTCTGCTACTACATTGTTATTAATATTATTCTCTACGGAAGCCAAATAATGTATTAATCTTGTTACTCTAGCTTTACTGCGGCCTCGTTTTATTATTAATTCATCTGCCATGGTTCAAATTGATTTAGTTGATATAAATTCAATGGGAATATTAATTTATAAGAATAATATTATGGTACTTGCCCTATTTACTGCAAATCACTGTTACTGCTGGTGGTAATTTTCTTGGAACCACTGACGGACTTCTTGAATAATTATTTTCTTATAATTCGGATCGATTGGACCATGTTTAATGTTGTATTAATTTATTTATTGAGTGGACTGTAAGTTTTATACTTTTAGCATTATTTATTTATTTTATTTGTTCTTTAACACATTACAGGTTCATATTACAGACTCTCACTTATTCCTAAAATCAAACAATTTTAGACTAAAAACCCCACCACAAACACAGTAGCGTAACAAGAAAATATATTAGGCGTTAACAATGGTTGTTTGGATGAAAATATATCAATCGATGTGATCATGATACAGTATTACGGAAAACATTACGCCAAACAATATATAAAAGGGAAGCCGATCAGATTTGGCTTCAAGAATTCGGCATCATGCACCAGTAGTGGGTATTGTGTATACTTTAAAATATATACAGAAAAAACGGGATATGTGCATCAATTTGGATTACGAGATGTTGTTCTCTCACTTTTAGAAAAAGTGAACATATTCTTTGACAATTACTTCACTGGATTACCATTACTTACTCATCTGTCGAATTTGAACGTACGTGCAGCGGGTACTAATCGAGAAAATAGGAGAGAGAAGTGTTCTTTTTCCGATAAAAAGTCATGGAACAAAGAAAAAATATTAATTTTCTCATCCGAAACGTCTCAAAAATATAAAGTGTGACATATCGTTGAATTCAGTATCAAGGAGAGAATTAAATATGGCAAAAATATTTTTTCGTGTATTTAAAAAAATAAAGTTGATGATGGTTGCTAACAAACGAAACGTTGTATCAAAAATTTGATAAAACCATTAGATAGATCTAGAAAAGTGGCAATAAAAATGTGCTATTCTTTTCTTGATATCTCTTCAAATAAAGTCAGAAAAAAATAAAAACGAAAATTAGAAAATTTAATTTTTTTAATATCTCAAAGACTAAAAGAGATATCCGAGTTCTTTAAAGACTATAAATACATTCTCTCAAATACGCAACTTTTGTTCTATTTAACCGACCTTCCATCTCTTACCGTTTCCGAGATCCCCATAGTGGGCATCCTTATCTTGGACACGTTGTATACTATCTGCTTATCACGCATCGTTAAACTTAATTGATTCTTAGATAAGCTTAAATAATTTCGAAATTCCGAATGGACCATTATCATCATAATTCATAAGCAAATTTCTGTTTTTAAAAATTTCTAAACTTTTATAAGAATCAAGTTCGTTTTTATTATCTACCCTTTTAATTAATTCAATGTCGCATACTCTATGACCATTTTTAAGCATATGCATGGCAACACAGGACATATCTGTGCGATGATATTTGACATGAGCTAAGTGCTCTTTAAAACAAGTTTTAATAGGTCTCTTGGTTTGCCCTATATATACTTGGTTACAGTCTTTACAATTAATTTTATATATTCCCGATTTATCACACATTTTTATTGGGTCTTTCGGTTTGCCTAAAAGAATTTGCTATTACTAGATCCTAACGTTGTAATATTTCTAATGTTTAACTTATGTTTATGTTTTCTAATTATGTTTGTGACAATTGATTCTTGAAAACCATTGTATGATGAGATCTGCTTAATATTTCGCAGTTCTTTATCAAAGTTTTGTTTTGACAATAGGAAATGTAATAATCTGTGAATCAAAAAGTTGAAAGATGCAAGTTTATGTTGCATACTATGGTTGGAAACATTTGTTATAAACCTCATAGTGTTAGTGTCTTTACGATAAATATCTATATCTAGTTTGTTGCCAATTCTTGTCACTAAAGTGTCTAAGAAAGGTAACTTAAGGTTTGCTTCTGTTTCATAGGTAAACTTGATCGTCTCAAATTTTGAATTTAAAATTTCAACAAATTGCTGAGGGTTGTAAACTTTAGTGTCGATGACTGGAAAAACATCATCTACATATCACCAAATTTTAGGAAAGTATTCTAAATTATTTTTTAAATCAGTTTCAAATTTACCCATGAACAGGTTAGCCATAAACGGAGATAAGCTGTTACCCATTGCTGTACCATGATTTTGTTGATAAATATTATTGTTAATTTGAAAGTAGGTTTGACTCATACTTAATCTTGCTGATTTAATAAAATTATCTACTTCTGAATTGTCTAAATGGTTTTGGTGTAACATATCTTTCAAATAATCTAAAGTGATATCTATCCGAACGCTTGGAAACAATAAACAGACATCGAATGAAACTAAAGCTTCGTTCTCAGTCAGCTTAATGTTTTTTATTTTTTCAATAAAATCGTATGAATTTTGAACACTGAAATTTGATTGTTGATATTCAAAACTGTTGAATTTATTTGACAACCATTTAGATATCAGATAAGTAGGAGCATTAATACCTGAAATAATGGGACGCATTGCTTTTACCGGGTTTATGTATCTTAGGTAAACAATACATTGTAGGAAGAACCGGGTTAGATACCGTTAGTCTAAACCTAAGTTGTTTTGGTATAATATTTTCACATTCTAATAAGACTCTACGGGTATCAGCAATCATTTTGGGAAGAGGATTTTTAGATATTAATGAATAAGGGCCTTCATTAAGCATTACCTGAACTGACTCAAAATAATCCTCTTTGTCAAAAATAACTACTTTATTACCTTTATCTGCTTTGAGATAGCAACAACTTTTCTATTTAAGGCAGTTAGTGTTCCTTTCCTTTGATATCAATCCAAGCTGTATCTTTATCTTTACTTTAACCCCATTTGTCGCTTTGTTTTCTATTTTGTGTTTGTACTTTAATACAAGCTTTTTTTAGAACATCTTTTGCTGTTTAATTTACACGTTTAGTATTTTTGTCGCACTGCATAATTCTTTCTTTTCAATAAATATCTTCCGAACACAGATAAGTTTATTATTAATAAAATAAAGTTACTAGTTATGTGCGCGGTTGTCACCTCTAGCAAGACTCTCAGCTAAGATGTAGCCAAAGCAAAACAAGAAATACATTTTTGTCTTAGAGCTTAAGATCAATTTATCTAAGCTGTAGCTTAAGTTCTACCTCTGCAATTGCAATCTTAGATCTGTTAACAACAAATGCAATACAATTTAAAGATCTGTGATTCTAACAAGAATTTCAATGCGATTAAAGATCTACAATTCTAACAACAACGCAATACGATCTAAAGATCTGCGATTGTAACAAATACAACGTGGATATGAACTTAGAACTGCTCAAATGATTATTGCAATATAATTCAACGAAGC
The DNA here is from genome assembly GCA_030710515.1 of Abscondita cerata. Taxonomy (NCBI): domain Eukaryota; kingdom Metazoa; phylum Arthropoda; class Insecta; order Coleoptera; family Lampyridae; genus Abscondita; species Abscondita cerata. Next base: position 1,052,540 of record JALBCR010000113.1, on the reverse strand, counting down.
AATCAAAAATTTTATACCTATACGATGTAAACAATGTCGAGCTTGGGCTTCTCCTTTATCTCCTACAATATGATAAAAAACTATGGTTTATATGCAAATCAGGAATTCCAAAGAACGGTTTCAACGATGTGACAATATTTCCAATGGTTGAAGGTCAAATTTCCTTCATTCAATACAATAATTTTACAATTTCAATACAACGATATTTGACTTCAATGCGAAAACTGCAATTTACGAAAGCCATTTTATGTCCCCAATGTCAACGAGTTCCAATATCACAACGATACGCAATGATTCCATAATTACAATCAAATAAATCCGATATTCTGAATAAACCTATCATTATAGCTTTTCAATTCACATAAAAGGTTTTCATTTCGAAACAATGTGCGTGTTTTAATGACTGCAGCACAAAAGAAAGCGATCAAGATAGAGTGAACCTCTGCCGTACGCTTGCAGATGTCTTAAACATAGGCGTACTACCAAATTTTACCATAAGTTACAAATTTTAAACACGGGCGTTACACTATATATTAAGGGGGCATTTAAACGCCTCAGTTACTATATACGGTGAATATTATAACTAAAGCTGCAGAGTTCGTTATGTAGATGGCAGGTAAGTATCTAATTTGAAAAAGTAAATTTTGTATTTTACGATGCAACGACAAATTTGGTTGAACTATAATATCCCTAGAAAATTACCAACTTAAACATTGTTTGGCGAAAAGTCACTAAATTGATCAAATAACTGTTTAGGTACATCTTATTTAAAATTAGTACAGTTTTATAAGTCCATATCGTATTTATAGGTTATAGTTAAACTTTATCTATCAAGCAAAGTAATTTTTATAAGATATTAATGTCGGTAGCATTAAAAAAACATGTTTTATTTAGTTCCAAATTTAGTTACAACAAGGGTCTCTTCAAAGAGCGATATTTTAATTCCATGTGACTTTTTAAAAATTTTAAATAGATTGCAGTAAAATACAATGATGTATATATCTAAAATTATTAAGAAATTAATCAAACAACAATTACTTTTTCTTAATAATGTATCTAAACTTGCTCAATTTAGTAGAGTTTTTTCAACATGGCGGACCCCTGTAATGTCCCCTTAATACGTTTTTGTCTGTGAAACCGGTCAGGTGATCACTCCGTTTATTGTTAGCCACAATTCTGTATAAAAATATATTTGGTTCATAGGGGATTGAACCCACATCTTACCCAGCAAACACATTGGCAATGGCAAAATTCATATAAGTTATTGGCATAAAGTTCAGTATTGAGACTTTGTAGGTTACTATTAATGGTAAGATAAACAAATTACCCACCGAGCCATTACGTTTATTATGAAAAAGAAATGATTACTGAACCATTGGTTGTAGTAAAGGGTTTGCCTTAAATGAGCCAACATTAATAAAATACTTACAAAATACAAAAACACATGAATTAAGAAATGATAAGTAAATACAAAACGAGATAAATTTGCATTCAAATGCTCGAGTAATCGTTTGTTGAAAAACTACTGTAAAGATGAGCTGAAAATGTTGGTTCTAATATACGAAGTTGTTCCGGGCACATGAGTGTGGTTCCATTTTTTTTATTGCTTTTACAATTTTTAAGAAATGCGTTCACTTTTTTTCTCAACGCCCCATTTTTTTGTAGATTAGCTATCTTTATAAATTTTATTGCAATTTTTAGGTTAAATAAGTGCGATTTAATCTTTGTTTGTGTAAAGATTGATATTGACTTTGGTAGTTACTGATAAAAACGTTAAATCAAAATAAAAATTCTGTGTATATTTAACCTAAAAGTATCTCGAAAATACTTACAAACTTGTATCATCGGACATTTCAAACTATTTACAAATAAAAACCCGAAAGCCTCGCTGAAAACACCTCAAAACGTTTAAATACAAACGATTGTAAAATGGAAACAAAACAAATTATTGACCACTACTTCGTGAAGTCAAAAAAATTGTCTGTAACGGACGATGTCGTAAAGTAGTGAGATGAAAATGCCGCAAAATTCAATTTATTATTAGCTGACGCAGTATAATTATGGTCTTCTATGCACCAATATAATGAGAAAAGCAGTTAATTTTAAATCAACATTAAATATTTGATGGCTAGGTACTATTTGCCAATAACAGTGTTGGGTTTGTCGTGAAATATTAAGTATGATTTAATTATTGGCATTTCAAAGGTTCCATTCTACCATTTGTATAGTGATTCACCATTATAATTTTTAGCATTTTGTACCATCAATTCGCCAGCAAAACCAATACCTTATGAAATAAGATGGGTTGTTATGCGACGGTTTCCAAACCGAAAATTTTAACACCCGTTTTTTCACTTTTTCTCACAAATTAGAGTTAGTAAGTTATGATAAAGTAAACAAAATTTTATGTCGGACGGCCGGCATAAGAAATGCTTTGAAACAATGTCTAAATTCGTAAACATCAACAAAGGAATTTGGCTATGCAAAGTATGTACCGCAGATAAGGATTTGATGGACAATGTAAATTTGAAAACACAGGGTAAAGACGAGCTTGAGATTGCATATTTAAATCGCAAACTTAATATATCAAACAAATACCCAAAGGAACTGGAAATTAGCAACAAAACTAAAACTATCAGAACTTGACAAAATTTTGCTAATATTTTTATCGCAGAAAACAAAAATAATGAAAAAATAATACCCGCTGTAAGTTTAAAAACCAATCAAGAACCTACCTTCAGTCAAATTGTTAAAAACAGTAGCCAAAATCCTGCAGTTTTAATATTAAAAGCGAATAAACCAAACACTGATATCAATACGTTTAAGCAAAATGTAAACCCGACTGACCTCGGTCCAGGAATTTTGGACACAAAGACAACTAAATCTGGTGATATGATACTAGAATGTTTAAATGCAAATTATATGCAAGAAATTAAATCCAAAATTGAATCTGTTGCAGGAGAGAATTATAATGTAGCAGTTGGTAAAAAGCACCTCCCTCGTATTAAAGTACTGAATATAGAGTCCACTAGCGAATCAAATGATGTATTAAGCACTAATATAATCACACAAAACAAACTTCAAGATAACAACCTTCATTTCAAAATTATTCGTAGACAATTACTCAAAAATAGCATGAACATTATAGTTGAAGTAAATCCGAATCTTTTTAAGAAAATTATGGACTATGGGTACTTATTTGTAGGATGGAGAAGATGTTATGTAACCGAATCCTTAAGAATTATAAGATGTTATAAATGTTCTGGATTTGGACACATAGCCCAATTTTGCACCTTCTCAGGAAATATATGCTCAAACTGTTCAGCAAATCATAATTACAAAGACTGCCAAAAGGAGTCAAGGAAATGCATTAACTGTGTAAACTACAATACAGCAAAAAAAGAAAATTTAAACTCAGAACATTCAGCTTTAGATACACACTGTCCAATCTACCTGAAATATGCTGAAACCGTTAAGAGCAAAACAGAATATACGGAAGAAGCCATATAGCAATTACCAAACTCAAAACCAATCGTCACTAAGTTGACTAAAAATATATTCAAAGCTGTGCAACAAACCAAGATGAATATAAAAAATACCAATAATTCATCACAATTTACGCTGTATAGTCAAAATGTGCAATGTTTAAAAACTAGTTATAATGAACTAGAGCATTACCTAAACCTCAATCAGAACAACATTCAACTTGTCACACTGTCGGAACACTGGCAAACTAAAGATCAACTTCAATGCTACAAAATGTATGGATATAATTTAATTACCAGCTTCTGTAGGCCATTAAATAAACACGGAGGTACTGCAATTTATTGTAGAGAAGATATAGAGTGTAAACCGTTCGATGAAATCAATTTACAAGCGGAAGATTATTTGTTCGAAAGTTGTGCTGTTAAATTATCAATAAACAATAGTGCTATAGTTCTCATCTCAATTTACAGATCTCCTAAAGCAGACTATACATTATTCTTAAGAAAACTACAGGTACTACTAGATTCTTTGGTTAATAGAAAGCTTACATTGTTTATAGCTGGAGATTTTAACATCGATTACCTGTCGGAAACATACAATAAAAAAATTTTAGATGAAATTCTTTTATCTTACAATGCGGTTGCATTAGTAAAAGAGTTTACGAGGATAACTTCATGCTCAAAATCATGCATTGACAACATTATCAGAAACAAACATCAATGTAAATGCAACACAATATTCATTGGACGTCTTTCCTACGGGGTTTTCAGACCATAATGCGATGTTACTCAAAGTAGAGTTGTACATTCTTTTTTTTATTTTTTTTTTTTTTTATTATTTCTTTATCCACTTTTTTTTTCTCCTTTTTTTTTTTTTTACAATTTCCTTTTCCCTTTTCAAAAAAAAAAGAGATTGGAGTCCAAAATATAAAAAATATTTCCTTCTCATCTGAATCCAGGTTATTTCAAAAATTTAGTAAACATAAAAGTTATCGTGTAATGAATAATAGTGCGATTCAACTCCTCAACATAGAATTAAGTGCGACAGACTGGAATATTATCTACTTGGAAAAAGATATTAACAACAAAACAATTAGGTTTTTAAACATCATTCAGGACGCTTTTAAACGAAACTGTGTGCTGAAAAAGTGTAAAAGCAATAAAACGATCCCGTACTATAAGTCGCAAGGCCTACAGATGTTAAAGAACAACCTAATAATCTCCCAATTGTTATCTAATCATGTCGCAGCATATAAGCCCATTCATAATTACTACCGTCACATATACAATACGTTATTAACCACAGCTAAGAAAGACTATATTAGAAACCAAATAAGGAACTCCTCGAATAAATCTAAAGCTATGTGGGATGCTGTAAATAATGTCACCCAGCAAAAAACTATTATACTGCCAGAAAATGTTAATGTAAATACAGCAAATGAACTTAATCAATATTTCAATGATTTTGAAAACCACATTGCAAATTCAAAAGTACATTCTTCATATAGTGTAGTTCCATTTTCTATTCACGATTCAATCTTTCTTTATCCTGTGAACCATATAGAAATAACTGAAGTAGTTACCGCCATGAAAAATAAAAATAGTGTAGGTCATGATGAACTACCAATTACGCTAATTAAAAAGATTATTCACAACATTGTGCAGCCGTTATGCCATATCTTCAATGAATGCTTATGTAGAGGGATATTTCCCGACATTCTTAAAACAGGTATTATTAAACCGTTGTATAAAAAAGGTGATCCAGAAAACTATGAAAATTATAGACCGATATGTCTGCTCTCTGTTATTAGTAAAATACTAGAAAAAATTATAAACTTACGACTGTTGAATTTCTTTACCGCCAAATCAGTTTTCACAGACTCTCAACACGGTTTCTTAAAAAATAAAAACACTTATACAGCAATCTATCACCTTATACGAAAAATTTCCGAGGGACTTGAAGAAGGAAATGTGCCCTGTGGTATATTTCTGGACCTTTCAAAGGCGTTTGATACAGTGAACCATGAACTACTGCTTCAGAAATTATTCCATTATGGTATACGCGGGAACTGCCTTCAACTAATTCAAAGCTACCTATTCAACCGAAAATACTTTGTGCAACTACCAACTCAAGCAGGTTGTGTTCAGTCGGATGCCCTAATTAGGTCGAAAGGTGTGCCTCAGGGAAGTATTCTAGGACCTCTTTTATTTCTAATTTATAATAACGACTTTTCAAAATTTGTACAAAGAAACTCAACTTATGTAAATGAAATTGTAAGTTTTGCCGATGACTCAAGTATATTAACAGTTAACCCAACTATTGTGGACACAGTCAATGCAACAGATAGTATTATTTGCATTGCCAATGAGTGGTGTATCCACAATGATCTAAAGTTAAATAAGGAAAAAACTAATATAATCATATTTAGAACTAATAATAAAAATGTTTCATTAATCTCAGAAATGTCGTTAAATAAAAGTGGTACAAATACTAATATTTTAAACAGTTGTAAAGTTCTAGGTATTTTCCTGGACAGTCAGCTAAATTGGAAAACGCAGGTACACCACCTGTCTACAAAACTAAATAAAATAACCTTTGCATTAAGAATATTAAAAAAACACTTAGACAGGAATATACTTAAAACTGTTTACTTTGCAAATTTTTACTCAGTTTTAAAGTACGGAATTTTGTTTTGGGGAGAAGCGTACACGCAAATCGAATTTTTATTATACAAAAAAATGCTGTGAGAATAATTTTTAATATGAAATACCGAGAAAGCTGCAGAAATGTATTCAAAACTAATAATATGCTGACGTTTTATGGTGTTTATATATTTGAATGTTTAAAATTTGTTAGAGAACATCCCGAATATTTTAAGTCCTACCAGCCATCTCATGAACATGATACCCAGAGTTAAACAAAAGTTTCAATTTCCACATCACCAACTAACAAGCACGGAAAGATCAATGTTCTACAGTTGTATGAAGTGTTATAACAAATTACCAGAATATATTAAACAACAACCAAACTTGAAACATTTTAAAAAAGAAGCCTTTAAATTTTTATGCAACCTAGAACCTTACAACATTAATGACTACCTAACCTAAATTTTGTTATTACTAGTAAGTACTTTGACTTGTTCATGCACTACTTTGTACGAAATGTATCAAATACTGCCTGAAATAAATATTATTATTATTATTATTGAAAACAACGAAGCACCTCAAACTACTGATGATTGGATAGAAAATATAACACAACAGGAAGTGTTCCAAGAATCTTGTTTTGAAGAAGACAAATTTCTTTACCCGCAAACTTAAAACATCCTATAGAATTTTTCCAACTTTTTGTAACGGATGACCTAATTGAAATGATGGTTCTAGAAACGAACAAATACGCAAGTCAATTGAAAATAACAACCCAGGAACTTTAAAAAATGGCAAGAAGTAACAGTGGAGGACTTAAAAATATTTTGCCATTACAATAGCCATGGGGATTGTCAATGAGCCAAGAATAAACCTGTATTGGTCAAAAGGTAATTTATTCCATTATGAATTTATATCTAAACTTATGTCTCGAGATAGATTCTTAATAATTTTGAAGTGTTGGCATTTTAATGACAACGAACATGATACAGGAGAAGACAAACTGTATAAAATACGACCAATTTTAACAGAATTAGTTGGCGCTTTTCAGAAATTCGTAATACCTGGCAGAATTATGGTAATCGATGAGTCCATGATACATTGGAGAGGTCGTCTAGCTTTTAGACAATACATCCACAATAAGCGACACAAATATGGTGTTAAAATTTACAAACTGTGTTGTGTTTCGGGTTATATATTGAATTTTTAAATTTATACAAGGAAAGGTGATGATACTGGTGGTACGGGTCATGCAGAAGCCGTGATTAATTTTTTAATGAACCCATATTATAACTGTGGAAGACTTTTGATTTGTGATAATTTTTATACAACAGTTAATGTAGGTAACAGTTTACTATCAAAAAAACATATGTTTGCGGTACTTACTTAATACGAAGGCGTTGCTACCCAAAAACTTAAAGATATCAAATTAAAAATGGTTAAATATGTGGTATGCAAAAGGTAATGTGAAAATTATAAAGTGGATGGACAAGAGACTTGTATCTATGTTAACTACTGTACCAAATCATACAGCTAGCCTAACTGAAAAACTGACAAGAGGGTAAAGTCGTTAGAAAGCCACAATGTATTTTTGACTACAACAGTGCTAAAAAGGTGTTGACTTTAGGTAAGTGGTATCACATTCAATATTTTACTGTTACAAAAACGTGTTATTCTAGTGACCAAATGACCTCATACCAAAGTCCATTAAGAAAGGGAGTGAAATGGTACAGAAAAGTCGCTACAGAAATGATTTTTGGTTCCGCTTTAAGTAATGCATGGCTTTTATACAATAAAACATTTAAAGAACAACAAATGTCGATTTTAAATTTTAAAATAAGCATACGCAAAGCTTTTGGTTTGGTAGACCAGGAAAATCCAAGACCATGTACTCCAAAACGGATACATACCTTAGAGGAAGCAGGACCAGATAACAGAAAAAGAAAGAAATGTAGAGGCTGCTATGAAACACTTTGAAAAACTATGACTAGTCGTCAAGCTGACAACAAAGTAAAAAAAGTGTACACGTTTTGCGCAGAATGTGATGGATGTCCTGGTTTTTGTCTTACTTGTTTTAATAAAGCTCATCCAAATTAATACGAACCTAATATTATTATTAAAACCAACAATTTAAATTTTATTTTGATTACTTTATACGTTATTTTAAGTACTACAGAATAAAAAATTTTGTGTAACCAAAATATGTGCTTTTATTTCACTTTTGCAAATAGTATCTGAATCCTGTTCAAACTGGGTTTAAATTAATTGTATTTGAATGTGTAGGTAGCATTTATTTTATTTTTTAAATGAATTTTGAATTATTTTGAAACGTTTGAAAATTTCTTCTGTACGGGGTGTATATGTCCCGTACCGATCCATTGGTCAGTTTACTACGGGACACATATACCCCGTACCGTAACTTTGGATAGGTCTGCCATTTCGATAGCCGTTGCGAACGTGTTAAGGCTTCTAAATGAGTGGTAAATTGTTGATCGTGCAATTGGTTGCATTATTTCGTAAAACTATTATTAATACAATTATTATTCTTAAAATTAGCATTATCTTTAACTACGTATTTATTTTCTATTAGAAAATAATCGGTAACATAAGCTAATTTATTAAATGACCACACTAAATTATCACATTGTTTCAAAATATATGTGTTTTGATAAGGTACTTTTACGATTTTATACAGGGTTGAATTGTTATCTTCCACTACTGGAAATTCTACAGATATGATAATGACAATATTGAATAATAGTAATGATCGTTTGTCAATTTTAATATTCCATTTGGGTATAAATACCTTAGATGATTTAGTTCTTCTCTTATTTGAGAATAGCGTAAAAGGAAAGGGTGCAATTGGTTCCTAAACCCTAAAATAATTGATTGTTGCAACTCGTTTATGAAGGTTTCCACTTCGTTTATGTTATTTTCTAAAATGTCTACAGTTTCTAGCATAATTACGTATTGACTAAAATTTACGATTTCGTGATTTATTGAATTTAAATAAGTTTCGATAGATATCATATTTTCATTTGTTTTATTTGTGAGCAATTTTATTTGGGTGAACATGTTTCGTAGTAAGGTGATTTTTCTGTTTACGTTGTCTATAATATTGTTTTGGTTTGTTGTTAAAGAATTTAGAGCATTATAAATTTCCTGTCTTTCATCATCAACCATTGTTCCAAAAAGCCATTTTGATACCTTACCAATAAAATTAAAAGGCTATCTTTTGTTACGTCTAAAAAACCTTTTGTAAAAATTTATTGAATTCGAAATTTCGTTTACTTTAATAATTTCAGAATATTGACAATATTGAACTAGTATTACGTTTAAGTTCTATAAATTTTTGATATATTAGCTCGTGTTGTTTTGTTAAATTAATAATTAGTGCATGAATAGTATTACGTTCTAAAGTGAAAACTAACTTATGAGTAAATAAGTGGTAATAAGCTTTTCCTAATTCTATGGGTAATACGTAGTTATTTATGAGTTTAATTTGGATCTTCGCGTTTACTAGTACTAGACCAGGATCATGAGGATAGTCGTCTTCATCCTGTAATGATACATATTTTTTACTTTTCTTTATTAAACCCTTTTTAATTTGGTTAGTTTATTTTTCTTATTTTAAATGTAATTGTCTTATCTGTTACATCTTGTAACTTTATTTTATCGGCGTAGGGTGTTAGTTTATTTCGTTGTGGGTTTCTTCGTACATAAACGATTTCTTCAGGTAAGTTTTCCTGCAAGGATTGTTCAGGTTGTTTGTCTGTATTTTTTCTTTTACCTTTATTATATTGCCTTTGACTTGTTGATTGATTAGGTTCATGGTTTTATTTCTTTCGTTTATATACTAAGTAACATAGAAAGAAGAACGCCCAGTAATAATGAATATTTTGTAAATTTTTTTTGGGAACATATTTGTTTATATTAAGATAAAAAACGATCAGTTTTTCAGCCATATTGCCCTAGCGGTTGTTTTGTTAACCTCATTCAAAAACACTTACGATTAAGTAGCCCTAAAACAATGAATTAAGCATTTGTAAGTACAGTTGTCATTTAAGCGATTTAAATTGCATTTCAAAGAGCTTCTTTAATTCAATCACAATGCCTCCAGTGCGAAGACGCTATCATTTTCGGCAATTAAGCGAGTTTGATAGGGGTACAATTGTGGGATTGCGTGAGGTTGGTTTGTCTATGAGAGATATAGCCGCTAGAACGCAACGAAGTTTAAACACTGTGGCAGTCTGTGTTCGGGCATGGAACCAAGAGGACCGTACACGAAGAGCGAGAGGTACAGGACGTCGTCGAAAAACCACAGAACGCGAATATCGACGTCTTAGACTATTGGCTTTACGGGACCGCTTCTCTTCTACACGGGCGATTGCGGACCAGTGGTTTGTAGAACATGGGAGACCGATTGGGATGCGAACCGTTTATAGACGGATAAGAACCTTTGCGCTCTTTTCATACCGTCCCCTTTTTGTGCTACCACTGACTCCAGAGCATCGACGTTAACGTCTAGCGTGGTGTAGAGAACGGGCAAATTGGGACCAAGAGTGGAATTCAATTGTCTTTAGTGATGAATCCAGATTCTGTTTGGGTATGCATAACGGTCGTGCAAGGGTGAAAGACAAGATCCCCAATTTTCTGTGAATAGGCATGTGCACTACACAGTTGGAGTTATGGTATGTGGAACTATTGCTATTGAAAGTAGGTCACCTTTGGTCTTCATTGGAGGTAACATGACCGCTGCGCGCTACATCCAAGAGGTCGTAGACCCCCATATTGTACTTTATGTTCAGACCATCCCCAACAGCACATTCCAACAAGACAACGCACGACCTCATGTTGCTAGGGTTTCTTTGCCTCATTTTGAGGCCAATCAAATTGCTTTGTTGCCTTGGCCACTAAGATCTCCCGATCTTTCGGCCATCGAGCACGTCTGGTATATTATGGGAAGAAGATTACTCAATTTACCTCACCCTGCACAAACTCTAACGGTTTTGCAGCATCAGTTACAGATAGCATGAGATGAGATACCTCAAGAAAAAATCGATCACCTCATTAGAAGTATGCCCAGACGTGTTATGAGTGCACAAGACATCGTGGTGGAGCAACACATTATTAAGTTTTTTTGAAGAAGTTAACAGTTTAATTTTTATCAAATTGTGATCGTTTACTAATCTAATTCGTATACACTAGTATACCAAAAATTGTTCAAATAAATTCATTATTACTGGGTGTTCTTCTTTCTATGTCACTTAGTATATAATCTTCCATTATTTTGTTAACTCTCTTGTCAAAAGGCAAGATATGTCGTTCGTTGCCATTAATGATTTGAAATGGGGTATATTTGGTCGTATTGTGTATGCTGTTGTTGTAAGAAATCACTGCCATGTGTACTTTTTTCAAATTTTCAAATGGTAATTTGGATTTTTCAATATTTGTTACTCTTAAAGATTCAATGAGCGTTGAATTGAATCTTTCTACGATTCCATTAGATTTTGAATTTTCGGTGCAGGTTTTGTGGTGCTCAATTTTATGAATTTTGAGAAATTCTGACATTAAGTTACTGCTGAATGTCGGGTCATTATCGGTGATTAATTTGGAAAAATGCCGTGATGGGACATATACAAAGTTAAATATTCTAGTATGTTTTTAGAATTTCTATCTGGTAAGACATAGACTTGGGCATATTTTAAAAAGGCATCCACAATGGTTAGTATTATTTTTTGGTTAATAAATAATAAATCGCGATGTAAAGTTTGAAAAGGTTTATCAGGTGTTGGGGTTAACGCTACTGGTAACTTTTGAGGATTACGGTCTATTTTAGCAAGGTCACATGTTTCACAATTATTAATATAAGTTGTCACATCCGTTTCCATGCTAGGCCAATAGTATAATCGGTTTAATGATGTATGGGTTTCGTTTATTCCGCGATGTTTAGTTTTACCTGTGGTAATATTTTATTAATTTTGTTTGTTCTTCCGTTAATTTTTATTAAGTCATTAAAGTTTTCTCTTATAGCTCTTAAAATGTCGTCTTCCATGTTACGATTTTTAAAATAAATGCTCGTAATGACATTTGGTTTAATAATTTCTTTTAAAACCTTCAAAATTTCGTTATTGTTAAAGTCAATTAGTAAATTGCAATGAATTTGTTTTTTTTGAACGATTAAAAAGATCAATATGCTTTATTATGGGTTGAAATGAACTATTATGGGAGTCAAAAATGATTTGATTTTTTGCTACGTGTAATGATGTTTCCTTGTAAGGGATGTTTACTTGTACCTTTCCGGTTGAGGTGTGGATCGTGTCGTTATCGTTTTTTTCTTCCTGCCCTAAATTTTCTAGTACTCTGTCTAATTTTTCAATGTCTTCGTCAGAAGGTGCTTCTGCATTTGCTATCAAACTATCGAAATCCAGATCGTTGATGTACACTTCTTTTGGAGGTCTTGATAATGCGTCAGCCACGTAATTTTCTTTTCCTTTTTTGTATGTAATTTCATAATTGTATTTCATTAACTTTAATTTCCATCGCGTTAATTTTGAGTTTGCTTCTTTTAATGAGAACAACCACGTTAAAGGCTTGTGATCGGTCTCGATGATAAATTTATTACCATATAAATAGAGACGAAAGTGTTATGTAGCCCATACAATTACCAAAAGTTCTTTTTCGGTAGTACTATAATTTCGTTCGGCGTTGTTTAATGTCCTGGATGCATAAGCTACAGGATGATTTTCTTGTGTTAATACTGCTCCTAAAGCTTCATTAGAGGCATCTGTTGTTAGTATAAATTCTTTATTCATATTCGGGTATTTTAGGATAGGGTCATTCATTAGAAGGGTTTTACATTTATTCACGGTTTCTATAAATTGTTCGTCGATTTTTACGTCAACGTTTTTCTTTAATTGCCTTGTCAGTGGTCGTGTAATTTTTGCGAAATCTTTAATGAATTTTCGGTAGTAACCAATAAGTCCTAAGAATCCTCTTATCTCCTTCTGATTCCGTGGGATTGGGTAGTCCTTTATGGCTTCATTTTTTTTTATTTGGTTTAATACCTTCGTTTGTGATGATATGGCCTAAAAATTCTGTTTCTTTTCGATAAAATTCGCATTTATCCAAGTGCAGTTTCAGGTTGTGCGTTTGTAATTTTTGAAAGACTTTCTGTAAAGATTTTCTGTGTTCTTCTAAATTTGGCGAGAATATAATTATATCGTCTAATTATACTAGACAATGGATGTTGATTAATTCGTTTAAGACGTTATTCATTAGTCGTTGAAATGTTGCCGGTGCGTTCTTTAGTCCAAAAGGCATTCTATTGAATTCAAAATGGCCAAATTCGGTATTGAACGCAGTTTTTTGTTTTGATTCTGCTGCCATTTCTATTAAATGGTATCCTGTTAAATCGAGAACGCTGAAATACTGTGCTCTTCCTAACTTGTCCAAATTCGGTAGTGGGTACCTGTCATCTATTGTTTTTGCATTTAATTTTCTGTAGTCTATCACCATTCGTGTTTTTTCTTTTCCTGATGCATCCGCCTTTTTATTGACTAAGTGAACAAGGAATCCCCAAGGTGAAATACTTGGTCTAATGATGTTCTGATCTAACATTTCGTTTATATGTTTCTGTATTTTTTCCTTATTTACAAATGGAGTTCGATATGATCTTAAAAATATAGGATCTTCATCTTTGGTAACGATGCTGTGTTTTATTGAACTTGTTGCTGTTAAATCTTCTTCTGGTGTCTTGAAAATATTGATATACTTCTTGCATAATTTTATTATTGTTCTCCTTTCTTCCGAGTTCATGTGGTTCATTCTAAATTTTTAATTGAAGACTGTTGGGGAAAACTAAATGGTCTTACTTCTTCTGAGTCGATTATTTCTTCATTTAATTCGTTTATTTCAATCTCTTGTTCGTTATTAGTCGTGTTTTCAAGTATTATGTTTACATTACCGTTAAATATTTTATATAATCCTTCGTTTATTATTATTCCGTTTAATTTTTACTCGGGTACGAAAACGTCTTGATTTGATTTAGTGTATGTAACAGTGTGAATTTGTTTAGTTTTTGGGGTTTAACTTTCGCGGGTTTATTATAATGTAATAAAAAATTATTTCCATCACTACGTGTTAATAAATCTTTTTGCAAATCTATATTAAATCTTAATTTTTTTAGATCACGAATGCCAATTAGCGCGTCAAAATATTCGTGGAAACAATGAATTTTAAAGTTCCGCTTGCTTTAAATTCTTTAAAACATGGTATACCAGCTAATGTGTTCAGGGTACTTGTTCTATTAGCGGTGTTAATTTTCAAATGTGTGGGCTGAGTAGAATTTGGGTAAAATTTAGAGATTACTTTAGGATCTGTTGTATTTATTTTGCTGCCAGTGTCAATAAGTATATTTAAGGGAGGGTTATTTAACTTAATGTAAGGTAAACATGGTGTCATCCGATTCGGTCGTGGAGGAAGCTCCGAAAAAATTTACGTCTGATTCAGTTTCGTCATTTGAATTATTTATCTGGTCATTAATAGTTAAGAAATGATCATTGTCATCGTTTTGTTCAATATTAATAGGGGCATAATATTGGTTAGTTTCTGAATCGAATACGATTGATTCGGAATCAATTTCTTGTAGGTAATTTTTAACTGTAGAAATACCGGACATTGGTGTCGGTTTGGGTAAATTAATGTTTTGATTATGTCTAAAAACGTTTGAATTTGGTTTGGGTAATTGTCGAAATTGATATTTATTTTGGAAATAGTTCTGTTGATTTCCTGGTCTAAAATTGCTTTGAAATTGAGCTTGTGATGTTTCTTCTGGTTTGGAATTAGACGATTGTTTTGAAAAGAGGTTGAAAGATTGTGGTTTTGTAATCGTTTTTAAGAGGGTATTTGAAAAATTTAAATGATGTCCTGAACGTTGTGCAAAATTAACTTCATCTTGCGCGAACGTAATAGCTTGCTCTAAACTAGTAGGTTCTTGGGAACGAATTTACATCGCTATCTGATGTCAACATTTCCTGTCGAAGCGTTTTATGCTTCACCTCTGATAAATTTAGTTTTGCAATTAATTTTTCTAATGATATTCTAATTCCGTTTCCGTAATTTATTAAATTTTCGTTTTTATTCATTTTCATATTACTAAATTCTACGGTTAATTGTTCTAAATCACGCGAGTCTGAAAAGTGTTCGATGATTGCGGTTTTTATTTGGGTCCAATCGTTTAAATCGTCACGCGGGGATAACAATTCTGAAGCTTTACCTTTAAATTTTGAAAAATTAGCTGCTCTTATAACTGTTCGTACTTCCGCAACAGCACTATATCTAAGGTGAATGTTATCACACGCTTTAAAAATGCATTTAATTGAGTTTCCTTTCCATCAAAGATAGGAATTGTATTGAGTTCTATCTTAAATAACTGATAATTAATAGGTATAGTGTTTGTAGCAGTAACATTAGTAGTGGTTATCATTTTGGCGTTTATTGTTAATGAATTTAAGGAAGTTACTAAATCCTCCAGGCTTTTTACTTTATTTTAAATTCGCGAGTTTTAATTTACTCCGTTTGTTTTATTTCCTTAATTAAATTTGCAAACGAAATTTCCAATTAGTGGAGAATATTACATTAAGTAATTAAAAGGAAGTACCTTTAACGTTAAGATTAACAAAAATTGAATATTAGCTTGTCCTACCTTGTATCTTCCTGTCCGTTCGTACCCTGAAGCTGATCTTCAAAACCGGTGCCGCGATGTACACTCATGAAATTTAAAACTTGGACACCACAATTTCTGTAAACAAAAGTTTGCACATTGTGGAGCGGGCTTAAGGGTATCATTTACGATTCTAACAGCAGGTAGTCTTAGCAGGGGTTATCTTATAAAAGGACTGTAGAATGAATCATTACACTAACCACGTTTTAGAAAATAGGTAATTTACGTTGCTTACTTAATTTTTTTCTTTAAAGAATATATTTGAAGGTATCGCTAATTAAACACCATAGCTCGATTAATTATCGAATCAAAATTTTGTTTAGGAAATGTTTACAAAATAAAATTAGAAATAATTTTGATTTAAAAAACGTCTACAAGCAATAACTTTTAAATTAAATCAAAAACTAAACATGGTTATTTGGGTTGACTGATTATTACTTATTTTTAAATAAATCTAACCTACTAATTATTGTAAGTTATTAAAAAAATCATTAAACTCTCTATTCATAATATTTAGTCCTTACAAAATGTATATTTTATGACGTTTCATTTTTTCTGTAGTTAATATAAAAGTGAAAATAAAAACTAAGGCAATTCTTATTGTCAACGTATATATTTAGTTTTTGACAAGAATTTATTACATAATTATAATTAAGATACCAAGTTATAGTTTAAAATTAAATGAAAACTTTTTTTTAAATAAAGGTATTACTATATAAATAAATATAAGAAATCAATAATGGGTGTGACCTCCATTATTATTGATACATTCTTGGAGGCGTCTGCTCATTGACGCTATCAAGGTATCAATATAATTAATATTAATCGTTTCCCATGCGGTATCAATGGCTGCAATTAGTGCATTACGGTTTACTGGTATAAAATTTGGCCCTTGTTGTCTTCGGATAACAGCAAGTATTCGAGCCCAAACATTTTCGATAATGTTAAAATCTGGGCTTTTGCTGGCCAGGGTAACAGCTCCAAGTTATTTGCTTGTATCCAGTTGCGCACAACCTGCGAAGTATAGGGTCATCATATCCCGATAGTTAATTATCGAATGTTCCAAGAAAATATGTGTAAATAGTAAATGGAATCTACTAACGTAACGTTAAGTCGTTAATTATAGTTACATAACTCTCCTTTCATAAGATATAGTTCATATTAATATGCTTATTGTAAAGCTTCGTACACACCTGAACAACAAACCGAGGAACAAACAGAACAACGAACCGAACGGCAATCGGAACATTAATTTGGACGGTGCTACGTACGAATTTTAGAACAGATTCGCAAGTCCTGATTGTTCCACGAACGGTTTGCGGCGTTCCCGCAACTTGTCGGTTTTTTCTCCGACATCAAAGAAAATGCGCGCGAATGCGTTTGCAGGTTTGGACGAATCTAAACAAAACGGCGAACAAACTTATGCGGGAGAATTAAATTATTTATTTTGTCCTCCCTTTTGTGGGTTTGTTGTGTTTTAGGTAATATTATGGAGTTGACAGAAGAAAAATGTTTTAAATTAATCAGTGTTTAAGAATGCAAGAAAAAATGATGTCCCTATTAGCATCATTTGGGCGGGAAATTTCCAAAATAAAAAAAAGCGAAGTAAATTATAATTTTTACTTTTCTTTGTGCGTAAAAATTTGGTTGGCACTATCTTCTTGTTTTCCGCAATTTTCTCTTCTCAATAATAAATATATATGAACTGAAAACTACTGAAAATAATTATGGGAACAGCACAAACGTTCCGTTTGTTGTTCGGATTGTGGAAATCATAAAAGATCGTTTGTCGTTCTGTTTGACTTTCGGTTCGTTGTTATGTTTGTTGCTCGGTTTGTTGTTCAGGTGTGTACGAAGCTTTACAACTTAAGCAACAATTTTTTGGCGAATAAAGATTAGTTTGTGATGTAATATTAGAAACACAAATTTATATCATATCAAATTTATGACAACTTAAAACCAAGAACGTGTATGTTATTGCTAAGAAATTATTAAGGAAAAAGCGCAATTGCAGTGTAAATATTTATAATTAGATATTTTCGAAAGTTTATAAGTCCTCTATTGTAATCTTAATACTTAAAAGAAAATCCTGTCCATTAGCATTATAAGGAAATGGCTTTTACTTTATGAATAAGTTTCAATAACAATAGAATATCCTTGCTTGTTTAATTTACTTCCTTTGAGTCATATTGCTCTAAGGGTTGTTACATTGGTCATTAGAAGTATGTAATAAATAAACAATTACCTACTGTTTGAGAAGGGGTAGTGTGAACCAATAAAGAAACTAAGAAATGTAAATTCCATTTTAGTTTAAAATTTCAAGTGTTGTGAAAATGTCACCTCATCTCGGTGCTGATTTGAAAGCGCGGATTGTTTCGTAATTAGCGGCGGGCCGTAGCGTGCGTGAAGTTTCATCGGAAGTGGTAGACCTAAAGTATCTACACGTGCTCAAGATGTCGAGTTGTTCCATTACGTAACAGAACAACCATTTGCTACATACTCCAGGGTCATAGCAGATACACATTTTCCCGGATGCCGTATAACTGCACAAAAAGATTAAAGGAGATGGGAATAAAGAAGTATAATGCTGCTGCAAAAGAAGTTCTCAGTGACGAAAATATGAGACGTCGTCTGGAATTTGCAAGGCGATATGTGAACGAACCTTTGGAATTTTGGAATCGAGTGATTTTTAGCGACGAAAAAACGTTCAATAGCCGCAACGATGGACCACTAAAAGTTTTTAGAATGGAAGGAACTCGTTACGAAAATAATCACATATGTCCTAAAAACGAAGTGGTTATTTTTCTGTGAATGTGTGGGGTTGGGTTAGCGCGCGGGGTCCAGGAGTTTGTTGGGCTATCGATGGACGTCTTGATTCTGCTGCGTATTTAGATATTTTGGAAACTATTATGAAACCTTCAGTCGAAGTGTTTTATCCAGACGAAGATTATATTTTCCAACAAGTAAGTATTCTTATTTCACTATACTTTCTCCAAAAATAGTTCGGGATCTGTTGAATTAACATTTTCATAATGTATTTTTGTTGTTAAAGGACAACGCCCCTATTCATACTTCGCGGGTTGTGCGCAATTGGATACGAGAAAATAACTTGGAGCTGTTACCCTGGCCAGCAAAAGCCCAGATTTTAACATTATCGAAAATGTTTGGGCTCGAATACTTGCTGTTATCCGAAGACAACAAGGGCCAAATTTTATACCAGTAAACCGTAATGCACTAATTGCAGCCATTGATACCGCATGGGAAACGATTAATATTAATTATATTGATACCTTGATAGCGTCAATGAGCAGACGCCTCCAAGAATGTATCAATAATAATGGAGGTCACACCCATTATTGATTTCTTATATTTATTTATATAGTAATACCTTTATTTAAAAAAAAGTTTTCATTTAATTTTAAACTATAACTTGGTATCTTAATTATAATTATGTAATAAATTCTTGTCAAAAACTAAATATATACGTTGACAATAAGAATTGCCTTAGTTTTTATTTTCACTTTTTATATTAACTACAGAAAAAATGAAACGTCATAAAATATACATTTTGTAAGGACTAAATATTATGAATAGAGAGTTTAATGATTTTTTTTTAATAACTTACAATAATTAGTAGGTTAGATTTATTTAAAAATAAGTAATAATCAGTCAACCCAAATAACCATGTTTAGTTTTTGATTTAATTTAAAAGTTATTGCTTGTAGACGTTTTTTAAATCAAAATTATTTCTAATTTTATTTTGTAAACATTTCCTAAACAAAATTTTGATTCGATAATTAATCGAGCTATGGTGTTTAATTAGCGATACCTTCAAATATATTCTTTAAAGAAAAAATTAAGTAAGCAACGTAAATTACCTATTTTCTAAAACGTGCTTAGTGTAATGATTCATTCTACAGTCCTTCTATAAGATAACCTCCTGCTAAGAATTGTAAATGATACCCTTAAGCCCGCTTCACAATGTGCAAACTTTTGTTTACAGAAATTGTGGTGTCCAAGTTTTAAATTTCATTAGTGTACCTTTTAGTGGTTATTGTGACTGCTCGGGGTTGTTGTTGATTCAACCTTCTTTTTGTGGTATCTCAAAAGCCCTCGTCGACCGATGCTGGGATGCAACTTTATTTGATCACTCAGATGGGTTTATCACTACCGCGTTTTTGCGTTCGATTATTTTTGACCAAGGAATTAAAATTTGCCGATTCGCGTGATATTTACGAATCGTGTCACTTTAATCCTACCGACTACGCAAAATATCTAACTTTTTAACGATGTTTATTTTTAAAAAGTTTATTTCTTACAATTTTTGTATTTCAATGTTAATTATCGGTAGACAAAACTAATACTGAATACTAATTACTATTTGCTTCCGTATGTACATTTTGCAATTATGGTTATTCTATAATATCGTCGGTCACTGCACTAGTTTCCTTTAATAATGTTTTATCAGCAGATTCCTCCGATGTAACTTATATATAATAATATAATAATAATTATTATTATTATTATTATTATTATTATTATTATATACCTTATTTATAATTTACCAGGTCTAATTAGATTTTAGGCATATTCTATGTAGCCAAAAGAGCCGTTAACCTACACAGATTTTTGAATTTTTTTAAATATTTAAAAAATATTTATTTTACACATTTTTGTTTCAAATCAAAGTTGTTTATAATTTAATTGTCCACAATTCCTGTTTAAACTATTTTTTTTTGATCCGAAATTAATTACTGAGATATATCAATCGCATGACACTAATTGTTGTAACAATATCTCCACCAATATCAAGTTTACAAAGAAAGTTGGGGAAAAAATGTTAGAAATTTTATTGTTTGTAGCTTTTGTTTGAACCATTTTTTACCTAAAACAAAAAAAAAGTTCTGAGGTAAATGCTTGTTTTTCAATTATTCCATCTTTATTTTATTTCAAATTAACGATTTTTATAATAACTCAAAATTCATGAAGTGCCGTACCTAAGTTACGTTAAATGTTTAATTAACGCCACTGTATTATGAGTGGGCTATAATAAAAAAAATTACTACTAAATCTTATATTCAGTTAACCTTGACGGGTAAGGATTGATAACGTGAACATGAACGACTTCATTTAAGCTAATATTTAATTATCCTAGTATTGAAAAATAAATAAATTTAATTATCTTACAAGGTCCAGTTTCTAACATTTCATTATCTTATATAACAAACACCACAATAATCGATCAACTCGAGTTGTATACATAACTGTTTAAAAAATGATGTATCTAGAAGTTCTGTGCATGCTAGTGGTATTATGTGTTAGATTAGTGCAAAGTGCTCAAATATTAGGTATAATGCAAATGGCATCTTTTAGTCATCAAATTGTTGTTCGTCCGTTATGGAGAGAATTATCGCTAAGAGGACACCAAGTCACTGTTTTAACAAGTGATCCAATGAATGATCCTTACCTTACTAATCTAACAGAAATTGACTTAAAAGAGTCGCACAGTCTATGGAAAAACTTTAATTTATTTGACAAAATAGATGTGCCTGCATGGAAATGGCGGCGAAACTTTATGGAATTATTTGGCGAGTTAATTGACATTCAATTAAAAAATACAAAAGTACAAGAACTTATTAATAATCCGAACAAACATTTTGACTTGCTAATAATCGAAGGTTATCATTCAGCCCATTATGCATTTTCTGAAAAATTTAAATGTCCGTTTATTTCTGTTTCTACACTTGACGCGAGTGCGTTTGTTCATGACGAAATAGGCCATCCAACCCATTACGCTTTATATCCTGATTACATGTTACCATTTCAAGAACCGCTAACATTCATCCAACAACTTGAAAGTCTACATTACAATATCTATTTAAAGTATTTAAATTACCATTATTTATTACCTACGCAACAACGCTTAGTTGAAAAACATTTTGGAAAACACTATCCTCCGATTCAAGAAATTTATAAAAATTACAGTATTTTTTTCTTAAATTCAAACAGTATTCTACATCCGATCCGACCTCTACTACCAAACGTTGTTCAAATTTGGGGAAAAGATCCTATCAGCAAACCGTTACCAACAGTACCTAAGTTTTTTAATATTATGTTTAGTATTACTATTTAATCAATTTCAGGAATTAGAAAAAGTGCTGAATAAATCAAGCAATGGAGTAATTTACTTTAGTTTAGGAACTATTGTTAAAAGCAAAGACATTTCCAGTAACATTTTGGAAGCTATACTTACAGTTTTCAAGGAATTGCCATACACGGTATTGTGGAAGTTTGAAGATGAAGATTTACCAAATAAACCCGATAATGTAATAATCTCAAAATGGTTTCCTCAACCAGATATTTTAAGTATGAAAATATTTTAGAATCAACCTTGAGCATATAAAAGCTGTAACAAAATTTGAGATGTAAATCAATCTTCTATGCACATACTCATTATTATTTTTTAGGGCATCCTAATATAAAATTATTTATTACTCAAGGTGGTCTGCATTCTTTTGAAGAAGCTCTAGAAGCAAAAGTTCCGTTATTAGGAATACCCATTTTGGCGGACCAAAAAAATAATGTTCGGCGAATAGCTAATAAAGAATTGGGAATTATGTTAGAATATAAACATATTACCAAGAAAACGTTTAAGTCGGCTATACTAGAAGTCATAACTAATCCAAAGTAAATTGAATGCTTGTTTTGTTATTTATATAATATATTTGTTTAGGTACCGCAACACTGTTAGAATGTATGCAGAACTAGTAAATGACCAGCCATCAACGGGATTACAACAAGCAATATGGTGGACAGAATACATCTTAAGGCATAAGGGAGCACCACATTTAAGAAACCCTGCAAATGATCTTGCTTGGTATCAATATTATTATCTACACGTAATTGCTCTCTGTTTAGTTGTAGTTTTTATTTTTCTTTATTTCTCATTCGCGTCAATTTACATGTTTTTAAGGTTATCGAAAAGTGTATTTAAATTTCAAAAAGAGAAAAAAACATAAATTTAAGACTTGAAAGTTATTTTTAGAAGTAAGTAAGAATTATTCAAAATAGCATATTAAAAAACAAGTGTCACATAAACACTCCGACAATTGCAGATTTCTCTTCGGTCGGTCTGCAAACTTTTTCTTTGTGTGACAAAAAGTACTTGTGGCACCTGTTTTTTACACTATTTTTATTACTATTTCGCAAAAATTTACTTTAAATAATTCAAGAAATAAATGTTAATATTTGATCTAGTGACCTATGTTTGTAGAGTAGTTGATATCCTAATAAAATTAGCAACAAATGCTGTTGAAAGTGTGATATCTTCAAAATCATGTGTTGAGATTGTTAATTGCCGTTTAATTCGCGAGTTAGCAAGAAAACTTTTCCGTCGACCGTACTTTGTCATTTTAATAAAATTATATATTAAGTACTTTAATAATTCTAGAGAAGAAGTGCCAGTGTGAACGCACCTTTGGAAAATATCTTTTTGTGAAAATATTACAAATTTATAAATGTGTAACATAACTTAACTTCATCGTTTCTACTTTTTGTGAGCTTTACCTTTAATAATTATTTTCCTTTTCGTCTTGGCTATTGCCGACAGTATTTTAATGATAAGGTCACTAAGTTGATGCTGAATTAAATTACTCAATTTCGATTGTTGTGTCGAAATAAAATAGTTTTCATCACAGCAAAACAAGAAGTACTAATTTTTTATGTGGGAACAAATTGGTGTTTAATCAATATAATGGGCCATTACTTTTTATAGTTCTGATTTTCTATTACAGCCATACTTAAAGAATTTAACTTTTAAACAATTACTTAAAAGAATAGTTTGTAAAATAGATAAACTGAATACCTTTAAATGTTATTAAACGTTATCATTAGAATGTTGCATACAGTACAAAAATTTATTGAAATTCTGTGTAAACAAATTATAGATTATATTACAATTGTAGATAAATGTCGATTTTTTATTTATAAAATTTGCTTTGCTACAAATTACGATAGATTTTTCATTTATACTTTAATGTTGTAGTTGATTGAAGATGTAACGGCAATATGTATGTATGGTTGCCTATTTTTGCCAATTTTATTTACATTAATGTAACTTATAAATGCACGGTTGACAAAAAATATAGTTTGTTAAGCTTTGCTTCATAAATAACCATTAAATTTTCTTTGAATATTAAAATCTACTTTAAACAACTAACCTCACTTAATTTTCGTTGGTCAAAATTAAAACTGTAAATTATTTGGTTAGACGCTAAAATTTTTAAATCCCTAAAACAGTACGGAAAGAGTTTCTATTTCCCTATCGTGTGTAATACGGAAACAAAGCTATAAAAATTGCAAAGCAGAAAAATACGATTGTTTGTCTATGTACAGATAGACACTTTCCGTGCGAGTCGTGTACACCATTTTTCCCACGACCATAACTTTAATAAAGCGAAAGACTTAATTTAGTAATATAGTATATTGCTTAGCGACTATGTTATAACCTGTTATTCTATAACAAACTAATGCGTTTTATACAAAACTAACATTACCCCCATGGGCTACGCTTCTCGCATGAAATGAATTGATAGCATTACCCTAGAGGATTACGCTTATATATAAATACAAATTTTTACGATTGTCTGTTAAACGGTAAAATATTTAACCTCCAGCATCACCCTCTCGTGGTCAGCTACAACAAAGCAAATTACTTGAAAATATTTTACGTAATCGAATATCATTATGTATAAATTTTCACTACGATTAGTTATATGGCACAATAGTTAACCTGTAACAGCCCTCTCTAATGGTGAGCTACATCAAAGTGAATAACACAAAAATATTTTATCTGCTTGAATATATGGAAATTGTGCTTAGAATACTTTAATCCATATAAAACAATACCCAAGCAGCACCAAATATTTCAATAGCATTATATGAATATAATTCTAAGTAATATTTGTCTGTTGAAAATCTGTGTTAAATATTTCTACGTTGCAGATTCATATTTAAGAAATATTTATGTTATTTACACGAATTGCAAAATAAATATTTGTGTATAATTATTTAAAAATATTTATTCTACAGCATTTAAGAAATATTATATTTTTATTTAAAATTAGGGAAAAAACAAATATGTTGAAGAAATATTTAGTAAATATTTATCTAAGCATTTGTGAAAATATATAAAAAAATATTTGATTAAGTATATTTATTACTCTTTGGTATTTTCACTAAAGCAGGTATAATAATAAAAGCATTTGTGTTGGTGTTACTCATAGTTCATAGCCGAGGACTAGAAAATGTTTTGTTTTGCAAATACTCTCAGATCCATAAATAAAGGACATAAATTCATCAAACTTCAAGTTGTGTTTGTGTTTTAACCATTTTGTTCTTAACATTGGTTAGTATGTATATGATCTAACGTAGGTGTATTTGTTTATGTGAAATAAATTAAATGAGGAAAAGTAAAAGTACAGAAGCAGGACAAACAACTAAACAAGTAAAAGTGCAGGAGCAGGTCTGGTCGCGATTGTGAGTACAATTATTAGCTGTTACTAAATAAACGGAATTATTACTTAATAAACGAGAATTAGACAAACCCTAGAAACAAGCATAATGCAAAATTTAATATCATGTAAAAACTAAATTAAATATGTTGTGTTGTGTGTATTTATTACAAGACACACCTTTCAGTTGCGACAAAAGAACGGTTTCCCAGTGTTATTGTCTATGAAATAAGAAATTCGATTTCCCTGTTTTTATCAACAGCAAAAGCGGATGTAATCACAACAACACAACCAATAATAGGTATGTTGTTCTTAAAATATTGAATTATCTGGTAATTGCTATTGCCGTACTCATTGCATTATTACGATCATAATTTAATATTTTATTTTGTAGTTTGTAGTGTTTATGTTATGTTACTATATAATTCAATTATTTTAAATATTCTTTATAATAAAATATTTGATAAGTACATATTTTGTCGTTGCGCGTGTATTTTTTTGAAATAGCTTTTTTTTGCTTAAGCGGTGTAGAACTAACAGTTCTATAGGGTGGTAATACCTGATATGTGATAATACTAACCGTTTTCATACAATAAAAATAATTTTAAATCTGTCATGTGCTGTTGGAATTATTTTGCTCTGCAATTTCAGCCATGTGATTACGTTGCAATTGGCCGGTACCGACGCTGTAGTTCCCGTCAGTTCCCGCTACTGCACATGCCAGAAATTACAAGTAGCGATATCTTGTTATGTGCATGCAGTTTGGTAATAGATACTTTTGTTTTGTAGTCAACTGCTTTTTAATAATAAGTTTTTAATACAAATACAGTGAGTGTGACTGAATTGATAACGAAGGGTGTCATTTGATGTTTGCATGATTCAAAATGCAGGACTGAGCATTAGTTTTCGTAAAACAGTATTATTTTGGTTTTTATTACCTACTTATTTGCTCTTTTGTCAAATAATAATATTATACTATATTATAGTAATATATTATTATATTTTAAAAATGGGTAAACGAAGTAATCTCATTTTGTTACGGGGAATTCAAAATTATGAAGAAATAAAAAAAGATACCACTGATGTATCTAATAGTAATATTATGAAGCAGCAGGATATTAATAATATTGAAAGATGTACTACAACATCTTTATTAGTACCTGATGATGAATTACTTAGTGTGATTCACAGTGCCTTAACCCTTGAATGTACAGATTCTCTCTCAGTGGAAGGAAATGATGAAAATGTAAATATAATAATTGAGCCATTGATCAATAACCTGCCCAAAATTCTTGATTTGAACGGCAAAATATGCTATAACACCAATAATAAGAGAAAAACAGTAAACAAAATAACGCAAATTGAAACGTTTGAAAATCCTATGAAAGATGATATTAATATTTACTTGGCTAATGATAAGAGGGACTAGGAGAATATTGAATATGAAAAACTTGTAGGATTAGAATGGATAAATACTGAAAATGAAGTCAAAAAATATCAGGCGGACATAGCAAATAAGGAAACATTTCAAAATGTGGAAGATATTCGTACTGAAGTTACAGAAAATCAAAACCTAGAAACAGCAAGTAAAATTTTCGAAATTGAAAATGACCTTAACAACACTGAAAGTGAAAATTTTGAAAATAATGCACAACAGAAAATCGTGTTTCAAGAAGGCGTTCACTACTAAAGAGAAGAAAACGTTTCAGTTACACTGGTTACAAAAGAACTCAACATGGAAAAGTTACTCATAATACTACAAGGGTTCCAAGGAAATTAAAAGAACGTTGCTTTCATCAACTTGGCCAATCAGAAAGGGACAAGAAAAATAAAAACATTAAAGAACTATTTCAATGTATCAAAATTTCTGATAGAGATCGTCAAAGAATTTTCAAAGAATTTTGGAGCTTTAACACATGGGAGGAGAAACAAGTGTATGTAAAAGAAAAAAGTAGTTACCAGGAACAGATAATAAAGCAAAAAAGAATACAGGCCATGATATTTATTTTGCAACGAAACAGGGTGAAAAGTTAGGGTTTGTCGCACTTTTTTTTTAATACACTTGAGTTAGGACGTGATACGTACAATAGATAAAACCAGCCGAAAAAGATTCCTATTAATGATACTGACAACTCCGACGATGCTGATCCAATAGATGAACTGCCAGTTAAAAAAAAGTAAAAAACTAAACGTGGTCCATGACAAAATTAGAGAATGGCTTGGTCAAGCCATTATTGTAGGTCCTCTTCTTTAAAAACCTATGTTGAATCAACTTTTAGACCCGCCAGCCACATGCACACTGTTGTCAAGAGAATGGATATAAAGAAGCTAGTAGAAAACTTTTTAGTAGTATTTTACAAACTGAAAATATTGCAATTCACCAACCCAGAAAGGATTAGTGTGACGTATGTTGTAGTCATAAGTTAGGCCACGTAGATGATGAATCTTGTCAAGCCACATTAACATGAAAAAAGAGGCTAGAGAGGCTAAGCATGAAGCCAAGTTAAGTGCTAATACTCTCAAATTTGTTGTTACAATGGATATGCAAAGTGTACTCCTTTGTTCAATCTAAGATGTACTACAAACAGAAGCTTCAAATTCATAATTTTACTATTTATGAAGTAAATGATAGAAACGTTACTTTGTATGTGTGACATGAGGTAAATGGTGGTGTAACCAGCAACAAATTCAGCACATGTATGCATCCCTTTATTACAAACTTGATCGAAGACTATAAACGTGTTACTTTAATCTCAGACGGATGCTGTTACTAAAATCGGAATAAAGTGTTATCTTCAGTGTTAAGTAATATGGCCAAATCTAAACAAATAGTTATTGAACAATTATACCTCGAAAAAGGACACACAATCATGCAAGCGGATTCCGTTCACTCTACGCCTGAGCAGTATTTTAATCCCCCAATAAACTCTCCAGCCGATTATATATCTCGTATAAGAGCAGCTAGGCCTAAGAAACCGTATAATGTTATTCCAGTAGGCTACACATTTTTTTTAACTTTGAAGCGCTTCCAAGCATATTGCCATCAATCAGACCTGGAAAAAAGTTTGGTGATCTAGTCATCACGGATATACGTGGACTCAAATACTTTGATAATTGAGAAATACATTATAGACTTTGTCATACTAAACTTTGGCAACCGTTACCACATCGAAGAAAATGTGGAGGCGACAAACCTGACGTCTTATATCATTCTCCTCGCCCAATTACAAAATCAAAATATGAACATCTCATGGAATTGAAATCCTTAATAGAAAAAGATCATCATGCATTTTATGATAGTGTGCCATTTGTGTCCGATGCAAAAAGAAAAAAAAAGAAAAAGTGACAAGTAATTTTTATTTTTTTTAGAATGTAGGTACCTAACATTTTTTTATAATTAGAGGGAATGAACATCAATTTTACAAACAAACAATATAAATGTCCATTCAATTAACTTACGTTAATAATTTTTATAAATCCTTTAGATTTATTTCTTATAATTGAACAAGTTTGCTTACGCACAATATCAGTCATGTTACATATTGGTACAAGTTCATACCTGCAATGTGTCAAAAAAACTGTAATCCGTTCAATATTGCTTGTTCTGTAATATTTATCTATTATTTATAATAACTGATAGTCTTAAACTACCTCTGTTAAACTATCATAAATAGAAATCTTAAAGCTTTCAGTTGTACGTCTGAAAAAACAGTTTTTTTCGTCTCTTGTAAAATTTAGTATTTAATACATGGCAGGTATTACACGCAACGACGATTTGCTTGAAACATTTAACAAATATTTTTCCGAGATATTTTTTTAATATATAAAACTGTTACATTTAAATGTTTGATTAAATTATTTATTAATATTTACATAATATTTTGTGCTGCTTGAGCAATCACAAGAGTAACAAACACAACAAGAAAGTAACAATAAAAAGAATTTACCTATCGACGACAATTTCTTTATAAATATAAGAAAATTTGTGTACTACAAAAAAAATGGTTATTTTAGCAAAACTTTCTGAAACCTCAATCGTATTGCAATTTATTTATCTATTTATTAATTAATTCTCAATCAGTATGTTTTGCTTTTGCAATTAGATTTATACATTTTGAAAACAAGACAATTTTTGATGAAACTTACACTGTGCAATACGACATAATTTTGCGTTAGATTAATGTTTTCAAATAAATAAATAAGAAATCATTTTCTAAGCACGACGTTAAAATAATCAGCGTCATTGAACGTCTTTCATGAAATTAAAAATAACTATCTTTTCTTTATCGACCGTACTTGACGATACCAAATGATAATTATAAAGGAGAAAATTATTGTTAGTGTAACTAGAAGTTTTCATAATGGTGTACATAAAAAAATTGTGGTTGCTGGTTACATTATGTTTTGGATTAGGGAAAAGTGCTCGAATATTAGGAATAATGTACATGCCATCTTTTAGTCATCAAGTCGTATTTCGTCCGTTATGGAAAGAATTATCTCTAAAAGGACACCAAGTAACTGTTTTAACAACTGATCCAATGAATGATCCCCACCTTACTAATTTAACAGAAATTGACTTGAAGGAGTCGTACAATTTGTATGGAAATTTTAGTTTTTTTGACTTCATAGATATACCTGCATGGAGAATATGGCAAAACTTTATGGAATTTAGTAACAAATTAATGGATATCCAATTACAAAATCCAAATGTACAAAAACTTATAAACCACAAAACCCAAAATTTTGATTTGCTTATAATTGAAGGATTTAATTCAGCCCATTATGCATTTTCTCACAAATTTAAATGTCCGTTTATTTCAGTTTTATCACTAGATGCGACGGCGGGTCTTCATCACGAAATGGGACATCCAACTCATTACGCTTTGTATCCTGACTATTCTCTACCATTTCAAGAACCGCTAACATTTTATCAACAACTTGAAAGCCTATATTACAATATTTATGTAAGGTACACAAGTTATAATTACTTATTTCCTTCGCAACAACGTCTAGTAGAAAAATATTTTGGAAAACACTACCCTCCAATTCAAGAAATTTATAAAAACTACAGTATTTTTTTTTTAAACTCAAATAGTATTCTGCATCCAATTCGACCATTACTCCCTAACGTTGTACAAATTTGGGGAAAAAGTCACATTACTAAAAGCACACCGTTACCAACAGTAAGTTGTAAGTTTTTTTTTATTTTTTTTTAATTAAATGCATAAATCATTTTAGGATTTAGAACTGGTTTTGAATAAATCGAGTGATGGGGTAATTTACTTTAGTTTGGGAAGTAACGTTAAAAGCAAACATATTTCTATCAAAATTATGCAAGCGATAATTAGTGTTTTCAAGGAATTGCCATACATGATATTGTGGAAATTTGAAAATGATAATTTACCAAATAAGCCAGACAATGTAATAATTTCAAAGTGGTTTCCCCAAGCAGATATTTTAAGTAAGAAAGTAATTAGTAGAACTATAAGTATTTGAAAATGCTTAGGGTGTTCATTTAGGGTTTAAAAAAATCAGACCGCGCAGTGAAAAAAAATACCTACTCTGTCAAATTGTCAGGATTCGTAATTATACAGAAACTGTGATTATTTTGATTGCTAGGGATAACACTATGTATAATCGATTATTATCAAAATTATACTGAATTTAACATTCTGAATAGTCAAAAATTATATCACATTTTACTTTTGATACACATGCACTATTAATAATTTTGCAGGACATCCCAACATAAAACTGTTTATTACTCAAGGTGGTTTGCAATCTTTTGAAGAAGCTCTAGAAGCTAAAATTCCAATATTAGGAATACCAGTCATGGGAGACCAAAAATCTAACGTTCTACGAATAGCTAATAAAGGATTAGGAATCATGTTAGAATACAAACTTATTACTAAAGAAACATTTATGTCAGCTGTACAAGAAGTTATAAATAATCCAAAGTAAGTTAAATTTTTGTTAAATTATCAACTATTATACGCAAATAGTTTAGGTATCGCGAAAATGTTAAAAAGTATGCAGAATTAGTAGGAGATCAACCTTCGACAGGATTACAACGAGCAATATGGTGGACGGAGTTTGTTTTAAGGCATAAAGGAGCATCACATTTAAGAAATCCCGCATATGATCTTCCGTGGTATCAAAATTATTATCTTGACCTAATTGTTTTCTGTTTAGTTGTAGTGATTATTTTTCTTTATTTGATATTTATATCAATTCGTGTTGTTTTAAAAGTGACCAAACTGTTGGTACTTAAATATACAAAAGAAAAAACAATGTAAATTTTAAGTTACATAGATTTATTAACATTTGTATACTTTGATTTGTATTGAAAACTGTTATAACGATTAGTTTAGTTGAGAAATAGTAAAAAAAAAGATAATAAAAACCGTTACAATATTGAAAATTATCACTTTTAAATCCAATACTTGAAGACTGCGTGAACTGCAGTTGGGGATTAGTGTGCGAGATCCTTGGTTTTTAGAACTTGAAGCTCAAGATGAAGGCGGTCGTTTCGAAAAAACCATGGGGCCTTTGCGATTATTCGGAGAATTTTGTTCCGGAAGATATTTAGTCTCGTCTACCCAGGGGACAATGTATCTTCGGTTGAAGCTTTGATTCGCCAATCGTCGTACCAGGTGCCTAGAAAATCCAGCAGGAGTTGAAGATTTCACTCAACTTGTGTTGCGGACCGTAAAGTTGCCAGAATGGTGGTGTAGTCGACGTAGAGAATGTATGTCGTTGATTTTGGGACGTTCGCGGTGAAAATGTTGTACAGCAGCGGTCAAACCTTACGAAACTCCCGCGTGGATGCTGCGTTGCGTGGAATTGGTGGACCCAATTTTTACAGCGAAAAAACATTTTTGCAGAAAGCTGGAGATGATTTGTGTCATTGAAGTGGAGAAGCTTAGACGGTGTAACCTGTAGAGAAGGGCGCGGTGCCGAATCGTGCGGTTTTTTCCGAGTGGGTATTACAATGGCGTCCGAAATTTTCCGATGGTCAGGGAAGTAGCAGAACCTCAAACACGCGTTCAATATTGCGGCTGCTGTAGCTTTTCCTTTTTTCGGAGGAAACTTGTTGAATTTATTTAGAATACCATCGTTAACAGGGGCTTTGCGCAATTTCAAAAGTTTGATATCGGTTGCCACTTCGTTGGAAGAGGTGGTGACGGATGTTGTCATCTGGAATACGTGATAAGATGTTTTGGACTTCGCAATGAATCTCGTTTGTGAGGCGATAGTCTTCGTCGTCAGGGTGACTGGTTCGACTAGTCGTTCCAATGTGTGTGCAAAAGCTTCCTCTTTGTTGTGGTCGGAGTACGTCAGCTTACGTGGTCCGTGTATAGTGGGCATAGTCGGTCAGTTTCGGTGTTTGCTAACATTGACTATTTGTCAAACACAGTTCTTCACGGTTAGAGACCGAAGTTTATCGCCTCATAGGAAATTTTGGTGCTCTTGGATGAAATTGCGTATGTTTGTCTGTGCGGCGTTGAGTGTACTTTTGAGGGTGGCGAGTGAGCTTTCCTCTGAGGCGAAGTTGATCTTTCTTGGTGATTAGTTGTCGAATGAGTTTCGGGAGCTAAAGATGGTCAGATGTCGATGTCATGATTGATTTGGTGGCTGTCGGAATGTATTTTTTTAACCAGATTTATGTAACTATTAACCGCGTTTTGAATTTGTTGGACATTTTTAATGGTTGGGACTTCTATAATGAGTTTTTTGGCCTCCATTTTGAAGATTGGCCAAGAAGTGAAATTTTTCTCTATTTGAAGATTGTCGTTATTTGCGGTGTTTTCGAGTTAGAGTAGAACGGGTTTGTGATCGGAACTAAAGTCTGTGCTTGTCGTCAGGTCGTGGAATAGACTCACAGATAAGTTTCAGAAATTAGTGCAACGTCGATGTTTTGCGTGTAGAGAAATTCATGCAGTTTGAGAACTTTATTTTGGAGTCTGTTGGAGTTCCAAATGGCGATGTGCAAAGAGTTTGGTTTTGGTTTCAGTCGTGTACCCATTACGCGATTCTAGAACGGAGTTGCCTAAGGACTATAGCGATGACAGGAGTTTCCGCCTTCGTGACCTGAGTGATGGGATCAAGTGGTGGCTTTGCTGGGACTAGGGCGGACGCCCAGTGACGGGCGGGAGCTTGTGCAAAAATAATGTTTGGGTCTACTTTCCTAGCCGGTAGGGGGGCGTCATACATCTTTGTAGTTGGGTTGGGCATTTTTTGTAGTTGGCCGGGTGATCCTAGCGACAGTTGCAGCAAGCGGCCAGGAGCAGGCTCTAGGAACGGTGGCAAAGCTAGCACTGACCGATGTCGCCTCGCGGGCTAACTTGGACTACGCCGATCTCGGTAAAATCGTATATAGCCTTTGCCTGCGGGGTCCTTTTTACCTAAACGAGAAGAAGTGGCCTCGGTCATCTGCTACGGTTTTAAAGCTACGGTTTTAAACCTTCAGTACATCAATTACTAAACCTCTCACGTGAGTGAATACTTTTCCGATGGTTTCTTCGCACAGCGGCCTGCCTCGGTTTACGACTTTCAGGAGTTGTTTCATGAGTGAAACCCCTGTTCATTGGTCTCCAAAGCGGTGGTAGCTACCTAGCAATCTTCAGCCGTGTCGACGTGAATCGCGAACCTGTGATACGTTGTCTTCGCTCTGTAAACAAAAACTTTTTCATAACTTTACCGTAGTCGTTTTGGCTGTGCAAAACGATCCTTTGCTAAAGCTCACAAGCACTTGTCTTTAACAAGTGGCTACATTCGGGAAAATTCTAACAATGGGTTTTGTAAGACAATGCAAAACATAACAAGTCATAACTAGTCAAGACATATACATATAATGTTTTGAAAGCTTCTAAGAAATCTACCTGAACGAGTACCTTCTAGTAAAAATTTAGGTAAATGTTAGTCAGTCGAAAAATGTATTTTGAGACGTACAGCAGTGCACATATTTTTTTGTTTAAATTGAATTATTTTTAAATGCAAACCGCATAGGTGAAGTATAGACATTATTTTCTACGCATTAAGAAGTTCTGTAAAATCGGAAGACATAAATGTTATTTAAAGATATAGTTTGGTGTTACGTAGTTTGTGCTGATTGTTTTTGACACTGAAAACGACACTGTTCAAACTTAAAAGCAAGGAAAGCACACTTTTTTACCCGCTAGAGTTTAAGAACATGCTAAAGAAGTGAGAATCTAGCTACGAAACTATGAGGCTTGTTCAATCTATTTTTGGTCCAGAAAAAATTTATTAGAAAAATCAGGTGAGTATTCCTCCAAAATTATAAGTTTTGTATAAAGTTTGCTCTTCTCGAGCCCTTCTAGGTGGAGGTGAATGAAACAACAAACTCAATATGTTGTCAACGCCGACGTTTCGCCCCCTATTCGTAGGGCTTTATCAAGGCTCATAACAACTACCAACTCTTATTTGTTATGAGCCTCACTCACCTCACTCAATATGTTGTCAACGCCGACGTTTCG
Source organism: Abscondita cerata (assembly GCA_030710515.1). Lineage (NCBI taxonomy): Eukaryota > Metazoa > Arthropoda > Insecta > Coleoptera > Lampyridae > Abscondita > Abscondita cerata. Next base: position 1,017,676 of record JALBCR010000113.1, on the reverse strand, counting down.
CTATGCGTGGGCTTTATCAAGGCTCATAACAACTACCAACTCTTATTTGTTATGAGCCTTGATAAAGCCCTACGCATAGGGGGCGAAACGTCGGCGTTGACAACATATGAGTTTGTTGTTTCATTCACCTCCACCTAGAAGGGCTCGAGAAGAGCAAACTTTATATAAAATTATTAGAAAATTTATTTACAAGTAACTGCCACTACAATTAAGGCACCTGTCCCATTGTTTCACCAACCGATATATACCCTTGTGGCTGCCGCTGGATGAATTCTTTTACGGCATTTTGTACTTCTTCGTCTGACTGAAAACGTTTACTTTTTAACGTTTTTTTTAGTGATTCAAAGATGTGAACATTGCAAGGCGATAAATTGGGACTACAAAGTGGATGCTCTAATATCCTCCATAACTTTTGTTGTAGATTTTCTTTGAACACTGTGGCAACACGAAGCCAAGCTTTGTCGTGCAGCAAAATGACACCACGTGAGAGCTTTCCTGTACGTTTTCGTCTTATTGTTTGATGGAGCTTGTTCAAAGCTTCTGTAAACTCTATAAACAAGGGTCCTTTATGGTCAAAAAAAAATGTTAACATAACCTTGCCTGGTGAAGGTTGAACTTAAAACTTCTTTGGTGGCGGAGAATTTGGGTGTTTCCATTGCTTGACAATTTACTGTATGGTTCAAAACAATGCCACCACGATTTGCCGTCAACAATTATTGATAAAAGAAAGTCATCGATTTGACGATTTTCGCTAATCTCTAATCCACCTAGTCGCAGCTTATCATTCATCTCCTTTCTTTCAATCTTAAACCGCACGTTGCTTATATTTGGAAAAATTATTAACAACAAACGCGAATTTAAAGCCGCAATACTTAAAATTGCTGTCGTATACAAATGATAGGAATTGATCAGTATGACGTTTACAAACACAACTAGTGAATACAATTGTTTCCAAAGTTAACCTGATGAAAGATGGATTTCAATTAAATAAGCTTCGTAATTCTACACCCTACAGTTAAAAAACAACAAATACAGCAATACCCATCTACTTAAAAGTAACGACTGGCCAGTGAATAGAAAAATGTAGCAGGCCCTCAAAAGAGGTTACAGAGGTAGCATACCATCTGCCTTTTATTGCTCCTAGAATTGAGCACAGACCACTTTTATTACTTTTTAGTTCTCTATATTTTGTGCTACTATTGTCAACTTCTACCCTAAACCCATCATCAAGCAAAGTCAAATATTAAAGAGAATAACTTGCAAGACTGCCGGTCGGCTGCAACATTATGCAGAGTTCTTTGTGACAAACCGGTTACGCAATAAAATGATAACAGTCATTAATTACTGACAAAAAATGGTAAACAACCCATAGTTACTTGTGACTCAGATGCTTATTATACTACCTATGGTAGTGTAAACACTAACCCACGTCCGTCACTTGACAATTAGAAAGTAATTGTTGGATGTCAGACTCCTAAATAATTAGCTTTAAAATGAAATAACACAAAAGCTGGGCAGAAATTTGAGGAAAACCCTTGTAAAGATGACCAGAAATCATACAGAAAAAATTAAAAAAAAAAAATACAAAGACATAAATATTTCATGGAACAATTTCTACAATGCAGTAAAGAACACCAAAGAGACCGTTTTTCTAATAAAGATTTTGCCAAAGAATTCAAATTAGCAACCGACTTGCCTGAAACGTCCGCATCGTATCTAATGCTATCATTTCATTCATGGAACTAAAAACACACTTTCAAAGTGAAACACTAACCTTCCTTTATTTGCATCAGTTAACTTCAAAGATACTTTTTCAAAAATAATTAATAAATGCATAGTGTTTAGTCATGGTTGAGTATTTTTGGTCATAGGGCCGTATTCATAGTCAACCCTCAAGAAAACACCTAAAACTATCTTCACCAAGTTCTTCTCATTGCGTAAGAATATCGTTTTCTCTAATAAGATTTTATAAACATAAAATAAGAACGTCTTCGTTAAGAAAATCTTTTTGGGTTTTGTCTTATTAGAATAAGATCTTCAATTAAGAGAAGCGGAAGCAAAAGTTCAGTTGACGGAGTTGAAAAAATTCTTGGAATAATTTGTTTATTATTTATTGTTTTGTCAAATTTTATGTTTTGTTAAAAAAGTTAGAGTTCAGTTCAGAATCTGTTTTATTATTTTTATTCCTACATATATAACAGTTCTATAAGGGCTCTACTTCGGGCCAATTATTCTGCGGGTTGCCAATTTTAAAGATCTATAGGCATTTTTTTCCTTTTGATCCCATTTCGAGAAAGATTATGATCGATCACTAAAGATAAATTATGTAAAACAGCACAAGCAACAATTATTGAAGTAGTGCTATCAGCTTGTTTGAAAGGCCTTTTGACAAACACAGAAATCTAGGTTTTTAAATGCCAAACGTTAGTTCCACTTTTGCGTGGTTTATCTTTGTACAAAAATGACAAACATGAATAACCGCTATACCTACCAGGCAGCCATTTCTAAGAATTTGGATTTTATGTTTACTACTTGCCCATTTAAGAACAATATCCAAAAATCAATTTGTGGCCTAACTACAGCTTGGACATTTAATAAAAAATAGCCTTTACCTCCTCTACCTCTTTCTAATCCTTCAAACAACCATCTATTCTCCATGTAACTATGAAATTCAAAAAAGTATTACTTTGCCAAGATGATCTTATTAAGACAAAAATAAGATTTGTTTATATCACTATGACTATGAATGACAAATGTCATCTCAAGCATTGGAATAAGATGATCTTCATCTAGTTTTGCTTTCTCAAAGCACAGGAATTAAACTGCATATTTCCAGGTTTTTTTTCAATGAGGACTAAACATAGCAAAATCTTACCGCACTACTAGCATATCCTCCTTCTTGAAGAGTATGTAGAGCTTATGCAAAATATTATTTATGAAAAAAACTATTGGTAAATTATTACGTTACTTCAATCAGAAAGATTATATTACTTGCAGTTAAAGTGATCATTGTTTAACTTTGGTATAGAACTAATTGTAGAATTCTTATGCAATCGGAAATTTTCCCCGACTTTACTCCTGGGCGTAAAAAATTGCCCTTTTGATGGTTTGATGCAATTTTAAATGAGAGAAGTGTTAAAGTAAATTCCACAGCATATCCAGAATACAGACTTTTTACTTCAATTAAGGAAGTTGTTGGTATTGTTTGAGTTGTTGTCCCTATTACTTGCCTTTTGCTAGTAAGCATCCACCTACGTCAACTCAAATAAACGTTTCTGTTTTCGCTGATGACTTAGTAATATTTTTCTTTAGTAAGTTTGGGTATGTTCTGGGTTTCGCGTTTCGAAAGCTCTATTGTCAGCTTCAGCGGTATAACTGAACCAGAACACCTGTTGCTGTTATTCTAATCTCTACTTGCCCACATTATATCAGAGCATAATAAACAGACAGCAGCGTATCTTTACCTAATAAACTAATTATGTAAGAAGCCGTTACTTTTAAATTTAAAACTTTAGATTATTTTACTTTCAACTTGTCCGCAAAAAAATCAGTATACATTGAAAGCAACATTACTTAAAATCCCAAAACTTAAAAATTACATTTTTTTTTTCTTTTGGATGCTTAAGTAAGCGTTTGATTGCCCTTAAAATTATACAAATAGACGCAAACATAAAATAAACTATAAATAAGCATAATCCAATTAGATCAAGATAATAATTCTGATACCATGACATGTCATGTGCGGGATTTTTCAAATGTGGTGCACCTTTATGCCTTAAAACATATTCTGTCTACCATATGGCTCGTTCTAATCCAGTCAAAGGTTGGTCTCCTAGTAATTCTGCATACATTTTAACAGTTTCACGGTACCTAAAAACGTTTATTTGGGTATAGATAATCTAACAAACATTTAACTTACTTAGAATTATTTATAGCTTCTAGAATAGTTGACTTAAATGTATCTTTGGTAATAAGTTTGTATTCTAACATGATTCCTAATCCTTTATTAGCTATTCGCACAACGTTAGATTTTTGATCACACATAATGGGTATTTCCAATAACGGAACTTTAGCTTCTAGAGCTTCTTCAAAGGATTGCAAGCCATTTTGTGTAATAAATAATTTGATGTTACGATGCACTAAAATTCTACTTATAAAAATTCAAATGTATAATTAATGATGATACAGAATTTTCTTACTCAAAACATCCTGTTGGGGAAACCATTTTGAAATTATTACATTTTCTGGTTTATTTGGAACCTGATTGTCTTCGAATTTCCATAATATTATGTATGGCAATTCTTTGAAAACAGTAATTATGGCTTCCATAATGTGGCTTGAAATATATTTGCTATTGACGTTACTTCCCAAGCTAAAGTAAATTACGCCTTCGGTTGATTTATTTAACACATTTTCTAAATCCTACAGTGGTTTACATTAGAAAAAATATTTTTTCTTTGAATAACTATAATTTACCGTTGGTAACGGTTTGTTTTGGGTAATATGACTTTTTCCCCACATTTGAACCACTTTGGTAGTAAAGGTCGAATCGGGTGTAAAATACTATTTGAGTTTAAAAAAAAATACTGTAATTTTTATAAATTTCTTGAATCGAAGGGTAGTTTTTTCCAAAATGTTTTTTACTAGGCGTTGTGGCAGCGGTAGTAAGTAATAGTAATTTGTATATCTTAAATAAAAATTGTAATGTAAACTTTCAAGTCTTTGAAAAAAAGTTAATGGTTCTTGAAACGGTAACATGTGATCAGGATACAAATCATAATCGTTCGGGCGTCCTAATTCGTGATGAATAAACGAACTGGCATTAAGTGTTAAAACAGAAATAAAAGGGCATTTAAATTTGTGAGAAAATGCGTAATGGTCCGAATGAAATCCTTCGATTATAAGCAAGTCAAAATATTCGCTTGGATTATCTATAAGTTTTTTCACTCTAAATTTTTCAATTGATAACCAACTAATTCGTCATAAAATTCTGTAATGTTTAGCCACAATTTCCATGCAGGTGTATCTGCCATGTCAAAAAAATTAAGCTTATTCCAGAAACGATATCACTCACTTAAGTCGATTTCTGTTAAATTGGTGAGATGAGGTTCTTTCATTGGATCAGTTGCTAAAACAGTTACTTGGTGTCCTTTTAGAGATAATTCTTTCCATCACGGACGAAGTACAATTTGATGACTAAAAGATGGCATGTACCTTATTCCAAATATTCGAGCACTATGCACTAGTCCAACACATAGTGTAACAAGCACCCACAATCGTATATGCATTATTTTGGAAACACAAATTAAGTAACACTATCGTTACGCAATCTTCTAATTATTATCTGATACCGTTAAATAGTATTGATAGATCAAAGCTAATCTTTGCTGCACATGTAGGTATATCAAAAGCTATCAGTCAGATAGATTATATTTATCAATCAAATTATACTCTTATAATCATGCTTATCGGGGTGTTTTTGTATTAGTTGGTATAAAAAAGTTTGCCTGATATCATATCTATTTGAAACGTAAAAATGTAAACAGTATTAATAGTGTTTGACGTAATTAAATAATTAAATGTTTTCATAAACCGGTAGGAAAAATTCTTTTTAATTTTTGTATCATTAATTATTAATTTTAATTGTTTTTTGTTTACACTTAAAACGATTAATTAGCAATAACATTATGCTTTGTATATGATAAGCAAACTTATCAAATATAAGATTGGGATAATTACATTGAAATATGTGTCCTAAGCTCGCAAATAAAGCCTTACATAAAAATTGATTTTAAATTGTTTAAATTTATAAACTAAAATTATATTTCAGGGTCGATAAATTCACATTTCTCATGCGTATATTTGAATTTATTATGAATCACCTTGTAATGAATGTCTATTCAAAGAAACGTTGTTAACACTTTATAATTGAAATAATTACTTTGGTTAAAATATCATACTAAATGACCAGCATCTGCAATGCGTAGTTTTCTTAAATAATTAACTGATAACCGCAATTTACTATTTGTTTTGATAGCTTTTAAACATTCGGCATAGTCTAAAAGAAATAAACAAATAAATAAAAAAAATAATTGATTTTAGACAATGATTGAAGCAATTTATACATGAGCGCTTGAGGGTCATGCGTGCACATTTTTAAAATTAATTACCTTGTGTTTATAAAAATTAAAACTTTAGTTATTTGCATTTGGTACCAACTAAAGTTACTAACGTAAATTTGTGACGTGAATGACCTTAACTTAATTTCTTAATGCGCGTTATACGTAATTCGTGTTTACAAAATTTATAACCCAGAAGAAATAATTTAATTTAATAGAATTGCGCCACGTACTTTAATATTATCGTGGGTTCCTTGTTAAAATTCACTGAGGTAAGCTGCAATTATTGAATTCACTTTTAATACAAAGTTTTACTAATAAATAATTTTAGCGACAAAACTGATTTTAACACAATTGAATGAATTTACATTTAAAAATTTATTTATTTATTTATCGTATGGTACATTTTAAATATTGCATGGTGATGTAAGTGTTATGTATGATGCCCCAGAAAATCAGTATAAACCTGTATAGTGTGGTGACGAAACCGTGTGCAATAGTGAATTGGTTCGTCTTAGCAAAGCATATGCTTCAAGGTTTAGAAAAACCTCTAAAACCTAAACATGCCAACCTTTACCCACCCTAGTATTCATATGTAATAATGTCAATTAAGTATGTAAACATTATAGAAGGTATACAAGAACATAAAATATAACAGCACAGCCATTGCATGACGACATATAATAGACCGGTACAAGCGCCAATCACGACAATGACAAAAAAATACTAAGTTAAAGAAATACCAAAACAAAATAATGAAAAAACAGATAATCAGGATAAAAATACAAAATATTGCTGAATTTCAGATGTCCTTCAGATTTGTAAGTCATAATGCAGCTTCATCCGTTAAATTATAAATGTTTGGAAACCCTCCTTTAAACTTCGTTAATTGACAATCCTCTACAACATGTGTAACGGTCTCTGGTTTATTTTCACAGTCACAGTTTGGATTAGAAATCGCACCCCATTTAAACAAAATAAAGTTGCATTTTGAATTGCCTATTGTTATGCGATTTACTTTTGACCAAATTTTCCTTTTTTGATCAAAGCCCGGGACTTCTATTGTTGGATCATTAATGAGATGTTTATTGAAATCATCGACTCCAGACTATAATTTTTTCCACTCTTCAACTTTAGAAAAATCCGTAGTCCTGCAGCCATATTAGACTTTGAGGTTTAAGTCTTTTAGCAAGAGGGTTGTCAATGTCATTCCAAATCGGTAAGTTTTTGTTAAGTTGGCATTTATCCCATTCTCGTTTTAACCCTGCTTTTTGTCGAATGTTCGATGGAGTAATATTACAAAGAACAGGAAGCCAATCGAGAGGAGTAGATTTAATAGTTTCACTAATTATACGCATAATGCAATTCAACTGGGCATCTTATTTCTTTTCTATAACAATTATTCAACCAGACAGGAGCACAATATTTTGCTGTAGAATAAACTAATGCTAATGCAGCTGAACGAATCATCAAACCAAAGCTCGTAAAATTCTAATCAAAAAATGTTTACAAGTTTATAATGTTCTGCTGTAGCTTTTCTGAGTTTATGGCACTTTAATGCTTTTAATGGTTATAGTACTTGGTGTGACGTCATAAGGCCTTGTAAATATATATTTTTTGTTAATTACATTGTTTTTTAAAATTTTCCGGGCTTCTTCATACCTTTTTTACAATTCACAACCCTTAAAAATGTCTATAAATTGTTATCTATTCAATTCATACATTAATTTAACTGTTTGTTTAGGTACACATTATCACAAAAAAAAAGTTTTCGCAGTTTCCGTGGAAGAAAATATGTTTCAATTCACACACTTAAGATCTTCTAACGGCAACAAAACTGTCTCGATAAAAATCGTACAGGTAATGTTCTTAAAAATAAACTTATAATGAAGATAATAAAGATGAACAATATTTATTTCAGAAAGGTAAAATGTATTTAAACAATTAAGAATAGGGTTACGGGTTTGTATGTAGTTTTTGTTATACCTATGCTCAGTAGATATTTGAAATTCCGTTCCGTTTGCTGGTAGGCGGTATCCTTCAAGTAATACACTAGCAAATCATTTTTGCTCAAATTTTTTAGCACTACTATACCGTGTGTCCCGGATAATCTGAAGCATTCTGTTTAACATCGGGAATTTGAAAAGTCCGATGTTTATGTCCCCAAAGTGTTATTAGGATATTTTCACTATGAGAACACTTAACCGTTGATTGAAATATTGGTAAAGATAGTCAACCTTACGGGATTATGCGACCCCAAAATTTGTTCTAAACATCAGAGGTCGGTAGTATCGCTTTGTGCTAAGAAAATACGTCAATTGTATTGTAGAATTTACAGAACAGTATTGCCGATAAATGTGAAATAGAAAACTGTAATTTTGCTGATAGTTTATGCTAAGGCACGACATTGTTGCCAATGCATCATGCCGTTGATTGAAATATTGGTGCATTGAGTCAATGTTGACAAACAAACAAAAACATGCGTTCTACAATATACAAGAATTTATTGATTTTTGTCGACGTACTAATTAAATGTGTGTCCTTTGTTATATATTTTTTTTCTATTGTCTGTTAATTGTTCAATGTAATAATATTTATTTGTATCTTTCTTACGTAAGGTTATAACAATGGTTATACCATCATGACAAACACATATATGTACAAAGATTGTATACATACACATGTGAATAAAGTTTATTATTATGAAAAAAACCTGCAGATTTAAAAGTATTAATTTCGTAAAGAAATCGTTGAAAACCGTTCTCCCAAAAAAAAACAATTTCTTTAAATACTTTTGAAAATTCCATACTCATATATTTATTACATTAACATCGTTTATCCGTTGAAAATGTTTTAAAATCTATTAGGCTTACGCAAGTAAATTTCTAAATTTTGGTCATTGAAATTAAAATTTTTTAACATAGAAACGCTATCCCTTTTTATGTTGGAACGAATGTTGAATTTTCTTATATTACAATCTAACGTACTCAACTGTTTGCATCTAAACAATATTATAACAAGCCTACTCATTTACTAAAGGTGTTGCTAAAAGTATGCAATTGTAGAATTTCTGACTAAGCCGATAAGGAATGTGACTCATAAACGATAATCCGGAAGACTCCTCGTAATACATTTGTTTCAATTATCGATCAGTTGGTTAAAATAAAACTATATCGAACCTTAAAGTGGGAGGCTAATAAACATATTTTAATAGCTATAATTACAGTGATGTCACAAAACCACACCGTAAAATAAGAATATTATCTGCATAAATAAGTGTAAATGTTTGGATATGTTTTATGTATAGCATTGTATTAGGTACGTTATTATTTATGTGTAAATTGTTTGTAAATTATTACTATTATTTTAGATCAGTTGGAATTGTAATTTTTGAAACAATGTTTATAATTAATGAGCTATTTTTACTTTAATTAAACTATTTTAATTCGAAACCATGATATTTTGATACAGTTTCAAAGAATAAAATCCTAACTTTTTATCTCTACTAACAGATAACAAAGTGTCACTTTTCGTAAATTAGTTTTTTCCCTCGGGAAAAAAGTGAGTACTATTTTTTAACACCAAATTTCCCTCAATAATTTTCCAATTCTATTCTAATATGATTTTTCAATATTAAATCGTCATTTATTTCGTCACAGAAAAGAATAGTGTATTATACACGTATTATCCGCACCGTTAAAAAATAAAGTGCAAGCATAATTTGTAAAATAATTGTTTCTTATTTATCTAACACCGACCAAACCAAACTGTTTTAACAAATAACGCTTCGAATGTATTTTAGTAAATTATTAAAAAAACATTGTCATTAAAATCCAAGATATGTATCATCAATGGTATTATTCATAAATGAAAAATTCGTCACTTTTAATTACTAGTTAATACGTTTACTAAATATTTGAAAACGTTGCAACATTGTATTGACAAAAGTAAATTTTACGGATTGTATGTTGCGCCATTTTTACAACGGTGGAATAAATTGAACTATTCTATTTCAAGAATCGTACACATTATAACTTAGCGCTTCAGTACAGGTGAAAAAGTAAACAAAAACGCAACCCAACATGCATATGTGAATTGCATCCGTGATACAAGCAAATACAAGCGGTTGACTATCTTTACCAATATTTTAATCAACGACTTAACAATGTGTACTAGAAAACGTTTTGCTTAATAATTTCTAGTTCTATTATTATTTTCAAGAACAGCGTTTAATTTTCATCGGTAAAGAGACATAATTAAAAGTTTCACTTTTTTTACTTGAACTGATAATGGTTTTATTAGAATAATATTGTAAAATCAAACGCTAAAATTACGTGAGTTCCTTCTGCTTATGCGTAATCGATGAATGCGCAAAAGATTTTACGATATCCAAAAACTCCCTACTATTAAACAATTAAACTAAATGTTTCATAATGTAAATGTTCTAATAAATCCATTACTAGTTCAAGTAAAAAAATTAAAACTTATGCCACCTTACCTTCTTTTAAAATAATAATACAACTAAAAAAAGAAATTCAAATATGATTTGAAGCTTCGTACGTTTTGAAATATTATGAATTATTGTAAAAATATCCAAAAAACATTTTGGAAAACATAACGCTTAGATTATCCGGAACACACGGTATATTCTACCGCCATGTGCTAAACCTTTCCACCTGATCGCAATATCTAGAATTTTATGTATTGAGCTATACACGACTAGGACATTAAACGGCATTTACTGTCTGCTCTGGTCCTCTTGAGCTACAGATTCAAATATGGATGACATCAATGGAGCGCAATGTAATATTATTTGTGGCCAAACTAATTTTTTTTAACTTCAACACTCTCTATATCCAAAACGAAGCATTTTTGGACACATATTTACCTAAATCTTTAGTCGTAATTTCACGTCAGTGACACGCACCAGAAATAATGACATTGAATATAGAGACAACCTGTATACTTCCTTAATACATAAAAACACAAATCTAAAAGTTGAAAGCACAAGCCAAAAGTCAGACTAGGTTATGCCAAAGTCAACCTCTAGAAGAAAAGCCAAGTTTTTGTTTTTTTAGTCTAAAAATCCTAATGTATTTCTTTTATTTGCAGAGAGATTTTTGTCTTTATCAAAACTAAAAAGAAGTATTGTATATGTTCTTGAATTTGTAAAGTTACTACCACTACGTAATGTTATTTAGGTAAATGATTTGGTGAAAGCAGAACATTTCTTAGGCCGCATTGTTCAAGTTCAATATTTCAGTGCAGAAATAGATGCCTTAACGACTGGTAAATTGTTTTACCTAAAAATTGTCATTTTACTCGTTGATAGTGAGGTTTTACCATTTTACTAATTTTTCACGCCGGTCAATTTTGTTAATGTTATTAATTAGATAAAAGTATTGAATTTTGTCTGCTCGATCGATTGGATGACAGGCTTGTTACGGTCACGATTGGAGAGTAGAGTGCGGGTTAGGAAAGTCACGTTATTCCTAGAACCTATAGAAAAAACATTAAAATGGTAGGGCGCCAGGTTTGAGTACCCCTGGAGAGAAGAATCTGACCCAGAACCAAAGGTCAGCAGCTAACTGTCCGCAGCAGAATATACAGAAAAAGGGGAACAAATCACGAAAGAATTTGACATAAAGTTCACCCCAATACACAAACGAATTTGTGATAGTTCACAGCATTAAATAGACACAGATATATTACGAATACACACGAGCTAAAACGGGTAACGTACAGCATTAAACATTCAGGTAACACGAAAATGACTAGAGCTACATAGAATTACAAGTTAAAGTAAAGAGAATTACCCAAATATTTACCACTGCTACGCCACTGTCTCGTTGATATTTCGCGTACTGAAGGTACACCTATGGTGAACTTAACCTAGAATGTGTCGATTTATGGTACTGAGTAACGTTACAGATTACATGAATTTAAGGAAGACGTGTAAGAGAAGTTTTACGACTAATTCAGTCACCGCGAAGTTTAAACGATTGTTCACTTTGGCCTGTCGGGGTACGAGCTCGTACCGGGAAAGTCAATGGAACTAAATGCGTTCGGCTTAATTAATATTGAGGTTTAAATTCTTACACGACTTATACACCGCGTAGGTATTAAATACTCTTATCTATAACTAGTTAACGTTCGAGGTATATTATGCAATTACACATTCAAGCGGCAAATAATCCGCAATAAATTTTCTACGTTCGCGCCTGATAGTTGGTGTCAAGGGGTGACTTCTACTGGAGTGATAGGTCGACTGCAGGTTCACGCGCAATTAAAAAGATATTAAAACCTCTGACCTTCCACGCAGCAGTAGGAGTATTACTCTTGCTCTCAATGGTACTAACGGTTCGGAATGAGCCTCCACCGTGGTCTGCAAATCTGACGGAGTATTCGTGGGTAGCTATTTCGGCACAACACCTCCAAAAGCCATGAGTAGACCCGCAATTGCCGTACAAGTTGACGAAGGAACAACCGGAAGAGAATATATTCGTAATAGGGAGACATAAACCACCCTCTCTGATGTAAAGCGTCCCCCTACCCTGAAGAATGCAGGACGTGCTTATTGAACAGTTCACGTGGAGCACAACCTTTTAACAAATTTTAAAAGCCATTTTATGCGGTATCGTATGTTTTACTTAATTACCCCTTCAAGCGAGGAAATTTTCAGATGAGGGTATATCTTCTTCCTCGTGAACGGTTGATTCAGAACAAGCTTTCCGGAAGCGTTCCAATGCAGCGGACCAATCGTGGACAGTTTCAAGTTATCAACGCCTGAAACCAAAACAAAATAATGTCCGCGAAATTGGGTTAAGAAGTGTGTACACAGGAGGAGCGTTTACACTTCAAACGTTACAAGCTGTTCGAGAGTGTAACGTGTGTTTTCGTTGTAAACCTAAAGCGTTTTCGCTATTAATGGGCGATCTCACTGCACATCGAGTAATGAAGGTTAGAGCATTTTGGAGAACAGGAGTAGACTATGCTGACCCACTATTAATCATATTCGGTCGGTGCAAAAAGCCTATTGTTGAAAAGGCTTATATCCTCTTTATTATCTGGCAACTAAAGTTGTTCACCTAGAGCTGGTGTCTGATTGATCAACTTCTTCATATTTAGCTGGTTTTAAACGATAGTTGGTTAGACGGGGAACGTGTTTGGAGGTTTATTCTAATCATTCTAAAATAGGAGATACAATATTCAACATAGTATATTACTAAACAAGTGTCACAAAAAACACCTTTGTGCGACAAAAAGTACTTCTGACACCTGTTTCTTACACTATTTTTATTACTATTTTTGCAAAAATTTACTTTAAATAATTCAAGAAATAAATGTTAATATTTCATAGAGTGTTTTTTTTTTTTTAAAGTTATGTTGGTAGAGTAGTTGATATACTAATAAAATTAGCAACAAATGCTGTTGAAGGTTTGTTATCATCAAAATCATGTGTTGAGGTTGTTAATCGCCGATTAATTCACGAGTTAGTTACTAAACTTTCCAGTCGACCGTATTTTTGTAATTTTAATAAAATTATAATTTAATAATTCTAGAGAAGAAATGCCAGGGTGAACGCACCTTTGAAAAACACCGTTTTGAAAATGTCAAAAATTTATCAATGTATAACATAACCTAACTTCATCGTTTCTACTTTTGTGAGCTTTGCTTTTAATAATTATTTACTTTTCGTTTTTTGTATGACTATTCCCAACAGTATTTTAATGATAAGGTCACTAAGTTGATGCTGAATTAAATTACTCAATTTTGATTGTTGTGTCGAAATAAAATAGTTTTCATCATATTATTTGCACGAATTGCTAAATATATATATACTTATGTATGATTATTTAAAAATATTTATTCTACAGCATTTAAGAAATATTATATTTTTATTTAAAATTTGTGAAAAACAAATATGTTGAAGAAATATTTAGTAAATATTTATCTGACCATTTGTGAAAATATATAAAAAAATATTTGGTTAACATTAAGTATATTTATTACTCTTTGGTATTTTCACCCAAGCAGGTATAATAATAAAAGCATTTGTGTTACCGTTACTCATAGTTTGTAGCCGAGGACTAGGAAATTTTTTATTTCGCAAATACTCTTAGATCCATAAAGAAAGGACATCAATTTATCAAGCTTTAAGTTGTGTTTGTGTTTTAACCATTTTGTATCTTACCTTGGGTCAGTATGTATACCATCTAACGTGGGTGTTTTTATTTGTGTGAAATAAATTAAATGAGGAAAAGTAAAACTACAGGAGCAGGACAAACAACTAAACAAGTAAAAGTGCAGGAGCAGAGCAAGCAGTAATAAGTAGTACGTTTTTGTTTTCAATATTTATGTAATAGGTAATTTTTCAAATTTTGCATCATAAGTCCATCTAAATCAAATGAATGTATGTAGGATTTGTTAAGCACCACGTAGTTTTCATTTATCTCTCTCTTTCCACAAACCTTTTTTTTTTCTTTGGCGTGTTGAGTACGGGGCTACTTTGTTTTCATGTGTTTGGCATATGAAGTAGCAGGTTTGTTTAGAGTAACAAAGAGCCTTCACGACGTAAAAAAGGGCTTTTGGTCGCGATTGTGGGTACAATTATTAGCTTTTATTAAATAAACGAAATTATTCCTTAATAAACAAGAATTAGACAAACCCTAGAGACCATAATCAAAACATAATGCAAAATTTAATTTCATGTAAAAACTCAATTAAATATGTTATGTGTTTATTACAAGATCACCTTTTAGTAACTACAAAAGAACGGTTTTCCAGTACTATAGTCTAGGAAAGTTTTCCTGTGCTATAGTCATAAAAACAAAATTGGGTTTCTTGTTTTTATTAACAGCAAAAGCGGATGTAGGAACAAATTAAGCAGATGTAATCTCAACATCACAATCAATAATAAGTAGGATGTTGCTCTTAAAATGTTAAATTATTTTGTAATTGCTATTGCCGTACTTATTGTATTATTACGATCATAATTTAATATTTTTATCTACAATCACCATATTATAGAGCTATTATTATGCCGTTATGAAACGTATTATAACACCTATAAAACACTAGTGTTTTATATTCCATAAAAACATTAGTGTTTTGTAATATATAAAATTCAAGAAAAATTTGCAGAAAATTTAATAATTATTTATTAACATTAATATTAACATTCACGTTAACATCAAAAGTAAACTTATTTGCAATATCAGGATTTACATTTACACAAACCACGTTTGAGGGAAGACTGCATCGTGGAGATCTCTTGCATTGTGCTGGATTTTCTTTGAATTTTTCTAGCAAT
Source organism: Abscondita cerata (assembly GCA_030710515.1). Lineage (NCBI taxonomy): Eukaryota > Metazoa > Arthropoda > Insecta > Coleoptera > Lampyridae > Abscondita > Abscondita cerata. Next base: position 1,002,244 of record JALBCR010000113.1, on the reverse strand, counting down.
ATCGATTTTATTTGACTCGCTTTCTTCTATATACCCCTCAACAACACTAGATGATCTCCACGCTCCGTGCCTCTTAAGAGTGACAATATCACCACCAGCATTAACCAACAGAGTCGCCGAAGAACGGCGCATACTATGGCCCGTGTAGGATTTAGCGTCTAGAAGTTTTAAGAAAGAAGCAATCTGTGAGGGGATTCTGGAAATTGTGTTAATTCCCACAGGTTGCACGGTGCATTTTGAATTTATAGGCGTAGTTTATAGTTTTCAATGAGGACTAAACATAGCAAAATCTTACCGCACTACTAGCATATCCTCCTTCTTGAAGAGTATGTAGAGCTTATGCGAGGTATTATTCATGAAAAAACTATTGGTAAATTATTACGTTACTTCCATCAGAAAGATTATATTACTTGCAGTTAAAGTGATCATTGTTTAAGTTTGTTATAGAACTAATTGTAGAATTCTTATGCACTCGACTTTACTCCTGGGCGTAAAAATTTGCCCTTTTGATGGTTTGATGCAATTTTAAATGAGAGAAGTGTTAAAGTAAATTCCACAGCATATCCAGGATACAGATTTTTTACTTCAATTAAGGAAGTTGTTGGTATTGTTTGAGTTGTTGTCCCTATTATTTGTCTTTTGCTAGTAAGCATCCACCTACGTCAACTCAAATAAACGTTTCTGTTTTCGCTGATGACTTAGAAATATTTTTCTTTGGTAAGTTTGGGTATGTTCTGGGTTTCGCGTTTCGAAAGCTCCATTGTCAGCTTCAGAGGTATAACTGAACCAGAACACATGTTGCTGTTATTCTAATCTCTATTTAACGGTAATACTTACTGAAAAACACCAGACGAAAATTAAGCAAAAACTATTATCTATGATTGTAAGCAAAATACTAGAATATATAAATTAAACAATATTGTGTAGAATAGTAAATTTAAAATAAATAAATGTATTAAGTGTGGACTACAACATGTAATGTAGTATCCACAAACTAACTAGTTGCCCACATTATATCAAAGCATAATAAACAGACAGCAGCGTATCTTGGCCTGATAAACTAATTAAAAAAATTAAGAAACTGTTACTTTGGCATTTACATTTAAAACCTCAGATTATTTTACTTTCAAATTGCCCGCAACAAAATCAGTATACATTGAAAGTAACATTACTTAAAATCCCACGATTTAAAAATTACATTTTTTTTTCTTTCGGATGCTGAAGTAAGCGTTTGATTGCCCTTAAAATCATACAAATGGACGAAAACATAAAATAAACTAAAAATAAGCATAAACTAATTAGATCAAGATAATAAAGCCGATACCATGACATGTCATGTGCGGGATTTTTCAAATGTGGTGCTTCTTTATGCCTTAAAACATATTCTGTCCACCATATAGCTCGTTCTAATGTAGTCGAAGGTTGGTGTCCTAAGTAATTCTGCATACATTTGAACTGTTTTACGGTACCTAAAAATGTTTATTTGGGTATAGATAATCTAACAAACATTTAACTTACTTAGAATTATTTATAGCTTCTAGAATAGCTGACTTAAATGTATCTTTGGTAATAAGTTTGTATTCTAATATGATTCCTAATCCTTTATTAGCTATTCGCACAACGTTAGATTTTTGATCACCCATAATGGGTATTCCCAATAACGGAACTTTAGCTTCTAGAGCTTCGTCAAAGGATTGCAAACCACCTTGTGTTATAAATAATTTGATGTTAGGATGCCCTAAAAAAATTCAAATGTATAGTTTAAAATGATACAGAATTTTCTTACTCAAAACATCCTGTTGGGGAAACCATTTTGAAATTATTACATTATCTGGTTTATTTGGAAACTGCTCGTCTTCGAATTTCCATAATATTGTGTATGGCAATTCTTTGAAAACAGTAATCATGGCTTCCATAATGTGGCTTGATATATATTTGCTTTTGACGTTACTTCCCAAGCTGAAGTAAATTACGCATTTTGTTGATTTATTTAACACATTTTCTAAATCCTAAAGTGGTTTACATTAGAAAAAATATTTTTTCTTTGAATAGCTATAATTTACCGTTGGTAACGGTTTGTTTTGGGTAATGTGACTTTTTTCCCAAATTTGAATAACATTTGGTAGTATAGGTCGAATCGGGTGTAAAATACTATTTGTGTTTAAAAAGAAAATACTGTAATTTTTATAAATTTCTTGAATTGGAGGGTAGTTTTTCCAAAATGTTTTTCTACTAGGCGTTGTAGCCACGGTAGTAAGTAATAGTAATTTGTATATCTTAAATAAAGATTGTAATGTAAACTTACAAGTCGTTGAAGAAAAGTTACCGGTTCTTTAAACGGTAACATGTAATCAGGATACAAATTATAATCGTTCGGGTGTCCTAATTCGTGATGAACAAACGAACTAGCATCAAGTGTTAAAACAGAAATAAAAGGGCATTTAAATTTGTGAGAAAATGCGTAATGGGCCGTATGAAATCCTTCGATTATAAGCAAGTCAAAATGTTCGCTTGGATTATTTATAAGTTTTTTCACTTTTAAATTTTTCAATTGATAATCAACTAACTCGTCATAAAATTCTGTAATGTTTAGCCACAATTTTCATGCAGGTGTATCGGCTATGTCAAAAAAATTAAGCTTATTCCAGAAACGATATGACTCACTTAAGTCGATTTCGGTTAAATTATTGAGATGAGGTTCCTTCATTGGATCAGTTGTTAAAACAGTTACTTGGTGTCCTTTTTAGAGATAATTCGTTCCATAATGGACGAAGTACAATTTAATGACTAAAATATGGCATGTACATTATTCCTAATATTCGAGCACTATGCACTAGTCCAATACATAGTGTAACAAGCACCCACAAAAACTTTTATATGCATTATTTTGGAAAGACTTCAAACAAATTAAGTAACACTAGAGTTATGCATTTTCCAATTATTATTTGATACCGTTAAATAGTATTGATAAATAAAAGCTAATTATTGTGGTACATGTATATCAAAAGCTATCAGTCAGATAGATTATATTTATCAATCAAATTATACTCATAAATATCTTGCTTATTAGAGTGTTTTGGTATTAGTTGGTTTAAAAAAGTACGCCTGATATCATATCTATATGAGACGTAAAAACTGTAAACAGTATTAATAGTGTTTGACATTAACATTAATTTTATGTTTTAATAAACCGATACTAAAATTTCTTTTTAATTTTTGTATCATTAACTATTAATTTTAATATTTTTTTGTAAGTTACACTAAGAACGATAAATTGGTAATAAAATTAAGCTTCGTATGTAATAAGCAAACTTTTTAATCATAAGATTGGAATGATTAATTTGAAATATAGGCCCTAAGGTTACTATTAAAGAATTGTATATACAAATTTAATTTAAATTGTTTAAATTTGTAAACTAAAATTATGTCTCAGGGTCAATAAATTTACATTTCTCATGAGTACTCTTATAATTGAATTTATTGTGACTCACTTTTTAATGAATGTGTATGTCTAGAAATGCTGTACAACTTTATAATTGAAATGATTACTTTGGTTAAAATAATGTACTGAATGACTAGCATCTGCAATGCGTAGTTTTCTTAACTGATAACCGCAATTTTCTATTTGTTTTGATAGCTTTTAAACATTTGGCATACTCGCATGTACCAAAAAGAAAATAAACAAATAAATAAAAGAAATTAATATTTGATTTTAGACAATAATCAAAGCAATTTATACATGAGCGCATGACATCACATGCGTGCTTTTTTCAAAATTAATTACCTTGCGCTTATAAATATGTGAAATTGTGTTGTACATTTTTTACTAATTGTCCGGGAGATTCTTGATGACCAAGTCCGGAGACCAAAAAATAAAAATTAAAACACTATTTATTTGCATTTGGTACCAACTAAAGTTACTAAAGTGAATTTGTGACGTGAATGACATTAACCTATTTTTTAATGCGCGTTTGATTTAATTCGTGTTTACTAATTTTATAACCTAGAACAAATATATTTTTTAAATTTAATACAATTGCGCCACTCACTTTAATATTGTCGTGGGTTCGTTGTTAAAGTTCGCTGAGGTAAGTTGCACTTATTTAATTTACGAAGTTTTACTTATGAATATTTTTAGCGAAAAGACTGATTTTAACACATGCTTTATCGTTTGTCTATTTTATTTTTCAGTCTAAGGACCGATATACTTTTGACACTGGTAAATTGGGAATCCCCTTAAATGTTAACGATTTTGATGGGATTTTATGCGCAAATTCCAGAACAATGACAATTGAATGAATTTATATTGTAGAAAATAAAGTATTAGCATCAAACCAAAGCTCGAAAAATTCTAATCAGAAAATGTTTACAAGTTTATAATGTGCTGTGGTAGTTTTTCTAAGTTAATAGCACTTTAAAATTTTAATGTTTACGGTATTTGGTGTGACATCATACGGCCTTGTAAATTCTATTTTTTGTTGATTACATTGTTTTTTTTAACTTTTCGGGCTTCTTCATACCTTTTTTACAATTCACAACTCTTGAAAATGTCTATAAATTGTTATCTAGTCAATGTTTACATTAATTTTATTGTTTGTTTAGGTACACATTTTTACAAAAAAACTAAGTTTTCGTAGTTTCTGTGGAAGAAAATAAATGTTTTGGACACAGAAACACACACTGGTCTGTTACTGCTCGTTTTAATTCACACACTTAAGATCCTCTAACGGTAACAAAACTGTCTCGATAAAAATCGTACAGATAATGTTCTTAAAAATAAACTTATAACGACATAAAGATGAACATTATGTATTTCGGGAAGGTAAAATGTATTCAAACAATTAAAGCAGGGTTACGAGTTTGTTATACCTATGCTCAGTAAATATCTGAAATTTAATACAAGCAAAAAAAAAACGTTCCGTTTGCTGGTAGACAGTATCCTTCAAGTAATACACCAGCAAATAATTCTTGCTCAAATTTTAATTTTTAGCACTACTATACCGTGTGCCCCAGATAATCTAAAGCATGCTGTTTAACATGGGTAATTTGAAAAGTCCGATGTATATATGTCCCCAAAGTGTTTTTAGGATATTTTTACTATCAAAACACTTAACAATGTGTACTAGAAAACGTTTTTTGTAATAATTTCTAAAATTTTACCAAACGTATTGAACATTTTGGGAAACATAACGGTTTAGATTATCCGGGATCCACGGTATATTCTACGCCATGTGGTAAACCTTTCCACCAGATCGCAATATCTAGAATTTCAGGTATTGAGCTATACACGACTCAGACATTAAACGGCATTCACCACTTTTAGTTTCGGAAAATGTCTGCTTTTGGTCCTCATGAGCTATAGATTTTAATATAAGTGACATCAATAGAGTGCAATGCAATATTATTTGTGGCCAAACCTGCGCCTAGTTGAGGGAACTTTAGGTATAGTGAAGCTGTCAAGTGATTAGTTCTGAAACCTTGCCAATAATTTGGTAAACTGATTTTTTTAACTTCAACACTCTCTATATTAAAAACAAAGCATTTTTGGACACATATTTACCTAAATCTTTCGTCGCAATTTCACGACAGGAACACGCACCAGAAATTATGACATTGAATTTAGAGACCACCTGTATACTTCCTTAATACATAAAAATACAAATCTAAAAGATAAAAGCACAAACCAAAAGTCAGTCTGTTTGTCTGAAATAAATCAAATGAGATCAAGTAAAAGTGCAGGAGCAAACAGTAATAAGTGAGTATGTTTTTGTTTTCAATTTCAAAAACATACTGCAGATTTTAATTTCATCTAAAAACTCAATTAAACATGTTATTTATAATACAACGCACTTTTTAGTGGCGATAAAATAGATTCCCAACGCTACCGATCAGGAAATAAAAATTTGGCTTCTCTGTTTTTAACAACAACAAAAATCCAGCGGATGTAATCACAACTACATAACCAATAATAGGTTTTGCTCTTCTTTTAGTGTTGAATTATTTTGTAATTGCTATTACCGTTTTAATTGTAGGTTTGTTTGTTCAATTGAATTTTAGAAGAATATTAATTTGATTTCTATTTTTTGCATCTTGGAAGCAAAATTTATGTTCATATTAAAATACATTTTTGAATATCATAAAAAATACATCAGCTTTGACAAGGACTTGACTCAGTCTTACTCATTTCAATATTTAGATGACTTTGTGTGGCCTTATAATTAAAAAAAAATTATTACATTTTACTTGGATTGATTTGATTGAAGAGGAAATTTATGGATTGGTTCGTCTTGGCGAAGGATTTGATTTAAGGTTTAGGAAAACCACTACAATCTAAACATGCCAACAAAATTCTATAAAGGAAAAATGAACTTGTTGCTTAGTAACATGACTTCATACTAAAAGAGCGTCTACATTTTGAATTTAGGTGACGAGTGCTTAAATCGTTATTAAATTTAATTTTTCTTAGTAGGTAGTAAAAAAAATAGGATATACACTGGTAAAGAACATTATTATTACCTTCGCGGTTTTATCTCCCCCGTCTGCACCTCGGGAGAGAAATCCGCACAGGAAATAACGGTATACTTCTTTACCTTATCGTATAATATGCTATTATATTACTTATGTATTAAAAATGTTCTTTTCTAAACATAAAAAAGAAAATATTAAAAATGTCGTCTATATTTTATATTTTTTAAATTGATTTGATATTATTATATTACTTAACAATGTTGCACAAATATAATTTTAAATCTTCAGAAAATATTATTCGAAAACTTAATTCAAATATTTTAAATATATTTATTGATAATATGACATATTTACATAATATTCTGTGTTGCTTGGTTATCGCAATATTTTAACGGTCTTTTTAATTTTTTGTAAACATTCTTATCGAGCAATCGCTTTTATATTAATTTATTTTATTTCTTTAACTTACGCTCAGCAAATAATTTTATACCAAAAATAACCCTATCCAGGGTTTTAATAAACAAACTTCACCCACGCTGACAGGTGATAGTAAAAAAAAATAGAAAAAAATCCTAATATACATAGGTCTAATACTCATTGGTTTTCGAGTTATGGGATTTTTAAATTTTCATTGTCTCCTTGCCGTTCGGGTATCTAATTTTTCCAGGCTTGATACAGGAATGTAATTTAAATCCAGATTTTATTCGAAAGATTTGTTCCACACACGAAGCCTGCTTTATGTGTGCATGTGTGGACTGATGAAACTCCACACGCAACTGACGTTAAAAACTATCAATTTGGATTTTTGATACACATTTGGACAAGCATTGTAGGTGATTTTTTAATTGGACCATTTTGTTTACCGAATCGGTTGATTGGGCAAATCTACCTAAACTTTCTGCGCAACAATCTAAACGAGCTACTAGAAGATTTGCCATTAGATGTTATTTAAAACATTAATTTGATGCATAATGGAGTCCCAGCTCACTTTTTGCTAAAAGTAAGAAACCATTTAAACAAACAGTTAGAAAACAGATGGATTAGTCCAATCACTTGGCCACCAAGTTCTCCTAATATAACGCAAATGGATTTCTTTGTTTGGGAACATTTAAAAGGTATTGTTTACGCCACGGAAATTAAAACAGAACATGAACTTTGACTGAGAATATCAGTTTGTAAAATTTGTTAATTAACACCGTACATAATAATAAACCAAAAACTTTAAATTCCATTTCTTTTTCTTTTGATTATTTAAATAAGCTTTTGGTCACCCTTAAAATCATATCAATGAATGTGTAAGTTACTTAACGTTGCTCGTCGTCTTAAGCAACCTTAATGCTTTAAATAATAATCTCGAAGGACCTTATATTTTTTATTATTATTTGAAAACACAAACATACACTCAAAATGATTAATTATTAAAACATTAATTAATTAAAATACAAATATACGTCTTTACTCAATGACGAATATATTGCGAGTGCTTACTACTACTTAACAACTAAATCTTTAAAAAATAATTTCTCCCCAACCGGTACAAATTAGAGGTGGGGATGTGAACCCTGTACAGTGCTAAACAGGATGCAAACGTTAAATAAAGTGAAATAACAACTAGAACTAAAGAGAAAGCAATTAGGTCAAGATAATAATCCTGATACCAAGGCATGTCATATGGTGGATTTCTTAAATGTGGTGCTCCTTTATGTCTTAGCACGTATTCTATCCACCATAATGCTCGTTGTAACCCAATCGAAGGTAATGCAATAAACTATGCAATAAATACGAAAGAAAATATTACGGTTATTGTTTCAATAAAACAAAACAAACAAATAATTCTAAACTAATCAAAATTTAAGATCATTGAGCCCTGCACAACCTTACAACTAATTTATTTACAATTTACAAATTAAATTCAAATCTAAGCAAACTTTATTTGCGTCTCCCAATAAATTTATTTTTTTGCTTCACTACGGAACAAATTATGTTTTGTTTATACTAACCGCGAAACAACGACTAACCACGAATTTAATAGCATTTCATAAAACGCCGTATAAACAATCAAACGTGATTTAAGAGTGTAACTAAAGTTACGTTTCATTAAACGGCAATGCAAAATTACGATTAGCGGCATCTTGATTTTTTTAACGACGTAACAATGGTGAAAAATACAATATCTTCCAAAATTATGCAATCAACAATGTAAAAATTTATACCTCTGTATTGCGAATTTAGATTAGATAAGGGATTCCTTCAACAATATCAATTTAGAATTTTATAAATCCTCGACTGCAGACAATTTGAATTCTTCCGATACAACGATAACGATTGTAGCGATAAGGGTTGATTTCATTAGTGATACTCAATACTTGCAATACAACGACAATAGCTAACAATACATATCGAAAACGCTAACTTCTATTACTGCTACTCAATATTTCCAATAAAATAACGATACCAATGTGTAGCGAGAACGGCAACTTCCATTACTGCTACTAACATCTGGATCGGTTGCGACATCCAGTAACAACGTAATTTTCCAATTCGACAATTTATTGATACATCAAATCCTGACGCCATTTCCTTCTATACAAATGGGTCATGTTACTACATGATGTACGAGCAACGACGTATGTGTTATCATCGATGTATTACGATTTTCGATAACCAAACCTTGTAATCAAAATTACAATAAATTCTACAATATTTACCAATGCTTACCCTTTTATTTAATTAAAAGGTTTAAGAAGGACAACCATGTGCAGGGGCGCCGACTCCGTGGGTGCTCGGGTGCTCCAGCACCCACGAGAGGTAAATAGTGGGTGCCGAGCACCCACGATTATGAATATCTAAAATAATTCTCATATTTTAACTAAATCAAAATAATATAGGTACCGAAATAATATACACCCGCCCCCGCCCTGTCTTTGGCCCCCGCCCGCACTGCTCGCATCACACGCACTCACGCGCGCGCATTCATTCCTTCTGAGACTAGTATTTGTGTAGCACGTGAACTGTTAGGTTATGTTATGTTATGATGGATAAGTTTGTCATTCGGAACCGTAAGGTACCTAAACCTGAAGAACCTTCCACAAGTAATAGTGGCTCTTCTCAGCTTAACATAGGTCAAGACCGAAACGTTACATCTGAAAATTTATGTTCAGAGAAGAAAGGATCAAAGTAAGTGGCAATCAGTTTTTCCATGGCTACTGTATGATGGAGACATCGATAAAGTGTTTTGCGAAATCTGTAGAGAAACTATATCTAGTGGCATTTCTACGCCAAAAAATCATCACGAGATGATGACTCCATTAAAGCATTCACTGAGATTGGTTTTTCATCATGGAATAAGGCTTTGGAAAGATTCAAAAGCACGAAATGTCTGAAGTTCACCGTTTTTGTGTTTTACATAAAGCCAATGTAGACCGTGGCGTCAATGTACACTCAATGTTATCAAAAAGTAAACTTGAAGATATGAAAACTGCTAGAACCGCCCTTATGAAAATGATTTCTACTCTTCGCTTTTTAATGGCCGGAGGCCTTGCCATAAGGGGCCATGAGGATGAAAATTCAAATTATAGTCGGTTATTGAAGCTGCGATCAGAGGATATTCCCGAGTTAAAGTCGTGGCTCCAGCGCAGTAAATATAAATGGTTGTCACACGATGTCACTAACGAACTGTGTACAATTTTGAGTCACGAAGTATTGAGTAAAATAATTAAACTAATACAAAATGCTATCTATTATTCTGTCATGGTGGATGAAACCAGTGATATTACCAATCATGAACAAGTCACATTCTGCTTTCGGTACGTGGACTCAAAGCTTAATATACATGAAACATTTTCGGACTCTATGAAACGCCGTCAACCACATCTGAAATTTTATTTGATATTTTCAATGACGTGCTAAAAAGATTTCGCCTTGATATCAAAACTTGCAGAGGTCTATGTACAGATGGCGCTGCCAATGTTTCTGGAACGCATACTGGCCTTAAAGCACGAGTTCAAGCTTATCGAACCAAGGGCAGTTCATGTGCATTGTGTCGCACACTCTTTAAACTTGGTTGTTCAAGATACTATGAAAGAAGTACCGGCAATCAGAGATTTTTAGTATTAATAAGAGAGCTGATTGTCTTCGTTCGCGTGTCACCGAAACGCCAAGCTTGTTTTGAATCGCTACAGGCAGCTGAGGATGCACAAAATCTTTCTCTACGGCCGTTTTGCCCAACAAGATGGTGCTGTCGTATATCTTCTTTGAAAACAATTCTCGACAATTATAGTGTACTTCTATGTTTTTTGAACAACACAAAAACTCAGAAAGATGATGCCGGTGCCAAAGCAAAAGAGTTTTTAAAAGTCTTCAGTCTTTCGAATCACTATTTATCATTAAAATTCTGATAGAAATTCTTAGTCGCATTGAAGCTTTAAATGCTACGTTACAGAAGATATCTCTGCATCTGCAAAAAGCTGTCGATAATATTAATACAGTCAAAGAAGTTATGTCGTCCCAAAGAACTGACGAAAAATTTGAAAACGTCTGGAAATCTACTGTAGATTTGGCTCACATTTTAGAATTGATGAACCTAAAACACCAAAAATACGGAAAAGACCTAAAAGATAGATGACTCTACAAGTGAGCAGCACGAGTTTTCTAGTCCAGCTGACTTTTATCGAAAAATGTATTTTGAAGTGTTAGATAAAGTCATAGGCTGTATTGAACAGCGCTTTACTAAAGATACTATGGCACACTTGAGCAACATGGAACTATTTCTTACTCAGCAAAATAATGATGACATGACAAGCAGCAATTATGTGAAAATTTTTATGGAGATGACTTTGACATGGATCGTTTGATTCTTCATCGAAACATGCTTTTAGATTTTGCGCAAACAAAAATTACCAACTAAATAGTGTAGAGGATGTTGTTTCTTTTATAATTACTCATTGCGAATCTACCAAAAATATGATACCAGAAGTCATCAAATTATTAAAAATAATTTTAACTATTCCAGTATCGACATGCACAGCTGAAATGTCATTTTCAGCATTACGAAGAATAAAGACTTACTTGAGGACTACTATGACTCAGCAAAGACTAAATAATTACATGGTAGTGCATGTAAACAGAGAAATAGCAGATGATTTGGAATTTGAAAACATTGCCGATATATTTATAAATAGAGCAGTAGTTCGTCAAAATACATTCGCACTGAATAACACCTAATGTTTATGATAAATAAGGTGCACATGTCAAACTGCTGTGTAATATAATAAATTATCTTTTCTAAATATCTTGTATTTTCTTGTGTCTAACAACAAACTGTCTTGTGTGTAACAATAATAAATATAAGTAGCTAGGTATCTCATTAAAAATGCTGAAGCACCCACGGGAATTTTAAAAACTCGGCGCCCCTGACCATGTGTGAGTTTTTACAAGAACAACGAATAACAAATAACGATAGCCAAGTGCGCATGACCAATTGGCGCTAGAAAACAGTAAAATACAAAAATTCCAGAAGCGTATTATTAAATTTCCACCACATGGGTTCGAGCGACAATAACGAATTAACAAAGGCGTTACATTTTTACCATGTGTTTTTTTTTACTCTAAGATGATTCTATGATATATTTGTGAAAAATTTTAATGTTGTAATATATCAAAGGAATGGATCACTGAACTGCAGCGTCTATTTAGCAAACAAAAAATACAAAAAACTGCACCAACACAGTTTAGTCGGACACGTGTTTCAATAGTTAAGCTATCATCATCAGCGATACCGATACTAAAATTAAAAACAATAGGAAGCTTATATATACTATCTGCGTGTCACGCATCGTTAAACCTAATTGATTCTTAGATAAGCTTAAATAATTCCAAAAATCCTAATGGACCGTTATCATCATAATTCATAAACAAGTTTCTTTTTTTATTAAATTTCTAAACTTTCACAAGAATCATGTTCGTTTTTATTATCTACCCTCTTAATTAATTCAATGTCGCCTACTCTATGGTCATTTTCAAGCATATGCATGGCAACACTGGACCTATCTGTGCGATGATATTTGACATCAGCTACGTGCTATTTAAAACGAGTTTTAATAGGTCTCTTGGTTTGCCCTATATATACTTGGTTACAGTCTTTACAATTAATTTTATATATTCCCGATTTATCACACATTTCTATTGGGTCTTTCGGATTGCCTAAAAGATTTTGCAAGTTGTTACTACTAGAGGTTACTGTTTTATAACCAAATTTTGAAAATATTTTTTGAAGACCGTTTATGTATGTGGGATAATTTGGTAATTTGACATATTTCTTATCTATTTTGCTATTACTAGTTCCTAAAGTTGTAATGTTTCTAATGTTTAACTTATGTTTATGTTTTCTAATTATGTTTCTGACAATTGATTTTGAAAACCATTGTATGATGCGATCTGCTCAATATTTTGTTCTTTATCAAAGTATTGTTTTGACAATGGAAATGTAATAATCTGTAAATCAAAAGTTGAAAGATGCTAGTTTATGTTGCATACTATGGTTGGAATCATTTGTTATAAACCTCATAGTGCTAGTGTCTTTACAATAAATATCTATATCTAGTTTGTTGCCATTTCTTGTCACTAAAGTGTCTAAGAAAGGTAACTTAAAGTTGCTTCTGTTTCATAAGTAAACTTGATCGTCTCAAATATTGAATTTGAAATTTCTACAAATTGCTTAGGGCTGTAAACTTTAGGCTTCCTATTGTTTTGTGGGGTTGACATTGCAACCCCATTGTAACCAATTCTACATCCGCGTATTACGTATGTAGTAAACGCGGAAACAATAACAAACAATCGCAAGTAAGCAAATGCCAACTCAGCTTTCGTAACGGCTCTACTACGTTATGTACAATAATAAACGCTGCTAAACAGTAATCGAACGCACCCCTTTCTCTGATTCACAACTGGTGTTTAGAGTAATACACCCTAAACACCACAGTTTTTAATGTTAGTATTGGTATCGTTGATGATGATAACTTAGCTATTAAAACACGTGCCAGAGTAAAGTTTTTAGGTGCAGTTTTTGGTGTTTTCTGTTTGTTGTAATATAGGGCGAAAGAAAATTGACAGTAAATTAGTAATAATAAATAGGAAATACAGTATAAATCTATTACACAATTACACAAAATCGTTCTATTTTTTTTAATATTACAGTATTTGTATAAAAAACCATTTATTATATAATGATCTTTGGATTTGCAAAAAGCTCTTTGATCTAATTTATATGTTTAAAATGCGTTAGTTTTTTACATGAGATGTAGATGTCTTTGATACATTACATTTTCATTTTTTAAAGTCATATTGATATTATTGATTAAAAATCCATATCCAACTTTAATTACTAGGTATTCATAGTAAATATAAAACTGATTATTTAATTTTAACTTAAAATATTATTATTTAATAAGAGTTTACCTTAAAAAAATCTTATATATCACATACATAACATAAACATAACCTAAGAACTATGAATTGTACAAGATGCTACATAAAATAATACGTATGGTATATACAAAAAATCATATTGTTGCAACTTGAAATATGTAATAACATAATAAAATAAAAATTACACCTCTTTTTCTTTTGAAGGTTTAAATAAACGTTTGGTTACCCTTACAACCGTACAAATTAATGCAAACGTTAAATAAAATGAAAAACAACTACAACTAAACAGAAAGCAATTAGGTCGAGATAATAACTCTGATACCAAGGCATGTCATATGCTGGGTTTCTTAAATGTGGTGCTCCTTTATGTCTTAACACGTATTCTGTCCACCATATTGCTCGTTGTAATCCAGTAGATGGTTGGTCTCCTAATAATTCTGCATACATTTTAACAGTTTCCCGATACCTACACGAATATTTGAGAAGAAAAAATCTCTGAAATATTTGTCTTACTTCGGGTTATTTATAACTTCTACAATAGCCGACTTAAATGTTTCTTTAGTAATGAATTTGTATTCTAACATAATTCCTAATCCTTTATTAGCTATTCGTCCAACGTTAGCTTTTTGGTCACTCATAACGGGAATTCCTATCAACGGAACTTTAGCTTCTAGAGCTTCTTCAAAAGACTGCAAACCTCCTTGAGTAATAAATAATTTGATGTTAGGATGTCCTGAAAATGAGTACATTATCAAACAAAACACCATTTAAACCCACACGTGTTAGAGACGCGCTTTACGTAAAATAACCATGGATCCATATTAAGCATAATAAAAAAATATCTTACTCAAAATTTCTTGTTGAGGAAACCATTTTGAGATTATTACATTATCTGGTTTATTTGGCAACTTCTCGTCTTCGAATTTCCATAATATCGTGTATGGTAATTCCTTGAAAACACTTATTATAGCTTGCTTAACTTCGCTAGAAATGTATTTGCTTTTGACGTTGCCTCCCAAACTAAAGTAAATCACCCCATTGGTAGATTTATTTAGCACATTTTCTAAATCCTAAAATGGTTCGTTATATTAGAAGAAAATTTGTTTTTGCATAACCATAAAATACCTACCATTGGTAACGGTTTGTTTTTAGTGATGTGACTCTTTCCCCAAATTTGGACAACATTTGGCAGTAAAGGTCTAATTGGATGTAAAATACTGTTTGAATTTAAGAAGAAAATACTGTAATTTTTATAAATATCTTCAATAGGAGGGTAATTTTTTCCAAAATGTTTTTCTACTAGACGTTGCTGTGAAGGTATTAAATAATTAGAGTTTATATATGTTGAATAAAGACTATAATGTAAACTTTCAAGTTGCTGAAAAAAAGTTAACGGTTCTTGAAATGGTAACATGATATCGGGATACAAAGCGTAATGTGTTGGGTTACCTATTTCGTAATGAATAAACGAAGTGGCGTCATATGTTAAAACAGAAATAAACGGACATTTAAATTTGTGACTAAATGCGTAATAGGCAGAATGAAATCCTTCAATTATGAGCAAGTCAAAATGTTCATTTGGATTATTTATAAGCTTCTGTACTTTCGGATTTTTTAATTGATTATCAATTATTTCTGCATTTAATTCTGAAGCATTTTGCCACATTTTCCATGGTGGTATATCTATTATATCAAATAAGTTAAAGTTATTCCACATACTGTATGACTCCTTCAAGTCAATTTCGGATAAATTAGTGAGCAGAGGATCGTTCATTGGATCAGTTGTTAAAACCGTTACTTGATGTCCATTCAGCGATAATTCTTTCCACAATGGACGAAGTACAATTTGATGACTAAAAGATGGAACAATCATTATTCCTAATATACGGGCACTTTGCACTAATGAAACACATAAAGTAACAACCACCCACAAAACTCTTATACAGATCATTTTAGAAACAATTTTTTAATCAAATTAACTAAAAGTAATGTTACTATCCATCAATATAAGTATCATTCCTGATATCGTCAAAATTTATATTTACGGTTCGATTGTGATTATCTATTTTTTTTTAATTGTAGAACTATACTTTAAGATACGTTATCATATTTTTTCTTACAAAATCAAGAGTTTGCTACGAAATTTTTTACAAATGAAAATTAAACAAATTATATTAGTGTAAAATACTAGATTAGGTTTTTTCTTAAAAAGACATTTACAAAATTTCTTTTAATAATTGTATTATCTTATATAATATAATTATATTCACATTATTATTATTATTAATTTATTCTTTTTGATCAACTAGCTATAGAACAAAACATCATAAATAACTAAAACACACGAAAAATGTAACGTTCTAAAATTATTTTTGTTATGAAGTACCATTTGAATTTTATTTATCATTTGGTTATCTTCGATGTTGTTGTTTAGTTGTAAATATTGTTATCAAAAGGTTTCGTGGTGTACATAGATTTCGTGTTCTTTCGTTCAACGTTTGTCCAATATAATAGTTCTTGTATAGATGCCGCTGCTTGGTTTTTCCAAAATAACCAGAGGCGTACTAATTGAATTCTCTTTATTTCAATTATATTTTGTGTTGGTGTTTACATTAAATATTTTATTATACTATTTTTTTAATTTTGCGGTTACAATTTTGTACATTAATTTTGGAAGGGAGTTTATGGTGTTTTCCGTTTTTGAATCATTGTTGTTCCAGCAAGTTAAAAGTATTAAAGTTGTCATAAAAGACTGTATAATCATCTCATCAATATTTTTATTATGATTTTGTGTCGGATTAATTGGGAAGATTATTTTGTCGATTTGGTTGCTTGATAGAAATTTTCGTGTGGATGGAATTTTCTATAGTTAATAGAAAAAGCACACAGATGTGTGGGATTTCGGCGGGTCGTGCTCTGTTTACTCTTTTAATTAAATCAGAAAACCTCCAAACCGTTGATGTAGGCTCAATATTGATTCAACCCTCTCGTTAAAACACATTTATTTTAGGTTTTTTTTTATTATGGCTAATTTATGCAGTTACCAAGTTCATATCGTAAACATTAAAAAATTGCTTTCGACTATTTCGTATCTGGAAAAGAAAAGAAAACAGAAGGTGTGAAGATAAGTTTATCAAACTATAAGTTTATCTAGTGTCGACTCGTGTTAACGATCACGTACGCATTGATTTGCATTAAGCAACTTGTCGAAAGGTATGTAAAAGCAGATACATAAGTCGATCCTTATAATTATAGCCAACATAAGCGTTAGCAAAAATAAAAATATCGAATCGCCTGCTGTAAATTCGCAAATAAGTTTATCAGTTACTTACCATTGACTTTTTATTTATTTTTTATGCGGGTTTGTTGGACATAATAGTTACGGTTAGTCAAGTTTATATCGATTTTGATTTGTGTCTTGGTTCCGGTACTTCATACAGATTGGGGTAATCTGGTTCAAACGTGAGTGTACCCCTGGCGCCCTTGGTTATATTTTGTTTTTGTTTGTTTGACGTACATCGATCAGACCCACCCACTCCACCGCAGAGCTACGGTATTAGAGAATTTATATAGTGACAATAATAGGCAAACCTTAAAAAACATTAATTTGATCTGATTAATAAGAAATGTACGTCCGTGATGCTAATTTTTGTGTGTTGGGTTAAATATAATTAGGAGTACATCATAAAGTGTCTTAATGCAATGATTTTATGAAAGTCAAGCTTATGAGAATATGAATTGAATTTGTGCGTCCTTTTGGCGATAATGTCCTTTCGACAAAGAATGCGGCCAGTACAGTTATTTGCAGTAACAGTTTCAACAGAAAGAATATATAATGTAAGGATTGAGAGTTCCACGGCCGAAGTCACTGTTGAAACAAAAATGTCTTTTGTGATTGGACCGTGTAGATGTAACCTTTCTTTAGTACACGTATTTTGGAACCGGTTTTAATAATTTTGTGTTTTTTTCAAAAGTGTAACTGTCATTTTTAGACAAACATAATGCGTAGCTCACGTTTTTAAATACAGATTTACTTTTTCGAAATTTAGAACGCCTTATAGGTATACCACTTTTAAATCATTCTTCTTATCAGTCTTTGCAAAAGTGAAAGTTACTTTATATCTACATATTTTGCATTAAAATTGCAATTCCGGGGTTCGTCAGTTTTGGGCCGAACAAGCTGTTGCTGGTCATAGCATATTTGTGCGATTTTAATTAAAGTTATAGTGCAACATTAGAAAAAGGGATGTGAGTAGATTTTTTTACCTAGCTAATTAATCTAAGGCTAGAATGCAATTGCAGATGTTATATGGGATTGTAGACCCAACCTTTTTTCTTTCTGGATATCACAACAAATAACGATAACGATTATTTTCCGGATAGTCAAAAACAACATGGTTGCTAGTGTTACGGCGAGTGAATCTACTTTTCCCATTAATGTGCATATTGAGGAATAATTTCCGACTTATCTACGGGATATCTTAAGTTACTGCTGTTAGCTACCGACAGAGGGTCGTCGATTAAGAGATGTTGAGTGGTTGGTGCAAGTGTACTCACCGGTTCCGTATTGATAGCAACCATTTTGGTCGATTAATGTAGGTGACGCGCGGTATACGCCGTCTTGTAAACTCAAGCATATCTTGAAGTTTCTGATCTGATTTTGGCGCAGGTAAACGATACTCTCCGAAGCCCTTTACAAGAGATCAGAGAAACATAAAAAAAGAGACAAAATAAGGGGAGATACTGGATATGCAAATCATAATTTTATAAACTAAATAATATTGAGATACACAAAGGTATATATTGATATAATAGAAAAGGATATAAATCTTTTTGATTATTCTTATTTTAATACGATTTTTTCATTTAAAATAAATTATTTGAAATATAAAATAGAAAATTATTCTTGTTCCACTAATGCAAAGCATATTTTGAACTTTCGGGGCTGCTATGATTTTTCTTATACCTGCGTAGCATCGGTTTTGTAAAGTTTGGGGCAAGTTAACGGTACTGCAAAAGACTCTTATGTGACGTCAGAGACACATACAATAATAGAGAGAAAGTGGGGAAAATATGAAGGACCAAACTTACTCTTACAAGGCTGATATTGTTGTGATTGATGAAGTTTTCTTGCACTGTATTAAAGATGTGCAACAACAATTTAGCAAAAAAATATTAAAAATGATAACGAATAATAGTGCTGCCGAAGTACACCTTACCTTTGATCGATATTTTTCTCAGTCGATCAAAGATTACGAACGTTCATCGAGGACAATTACAGTATCTGATCGTGACTACATCATTAATGGACCAGAGCAAATAACACCTGTCAACTTTATAAAACAGTTGCAGAATAGTAAATTTAAAGAAGCCCTTATTAATTTCTTAATTTCGCAATGGGCTAACGTAGAGATGACTCTATTTATAGAAAAGAAGACAGTATATTTAAATTTTGATCAATGTTATATGTTTAAGGTAGATGAAAGTAATAATATCATGAAAACTCTTATCTGTAATTTGTCATGTCCACCTCATGAAGAAGCCGACACTAAAATTGTTTACCACATTTGTAAAATCGATAATGATGCAAATGTTGTCATAAAATGCTTCGATACAAATATATTGATCATTTTACTAGGAAATGTGACAAATATGAGGAGCAATTCTAAAATTTGGATTGAATGTGGAACTGCAGCTAACAAAAATATCATTGATGTTTCGAAATTATACGATTCAATGGGAGAATCATTATGCAAAGCTCTGCCTGGATTCCATGCATTAATCGGCTGTGACTACAATCAAAATTTCTACAGAAGAGACAAGCAGAGACCGATTTTGTATGCTAAATGTATGGTTTGCAGAGTAAGAACTCATGTCAGTGAATAGTGCTCGTTTCGAATTATTTTGAAAAATTTCAAAATTAGAAATGTAAATGAAAAATTCATAAAAAGAAATTTGAAGAATTTCGACGCTTCAAGTTTGCCATCATGTCAATCTGAACTACGTCAACAGCTACTGTGATTCAAATACATCACAAATATTTGGCAAAATGCACACAAAAAAAATCTTTCTAACCTCGATCCAGAGGAATTTGGATGGATGATTTCCGAAGAGGCCATACGTTACGAATTTAAATGGTTTGACGGAGAACAACTGCCAAAGATTGTTAAAGATGTTATAATTGACAAAGATGATTCCTAAGGTAAATATCAATTATTACAAACTTCGAAAGATTTTACTATCACTTCAAAATTATTAATCTTTCCTAACTATTTTTAGTTGAGAAGAATGACATTGTTTATGACAGCAACAGTGATCTCGAAGATGATATTTAATTATCCACTTATACAAAAGAACATTAATTATTTTTACATATTATATTTCAAATAATTTATTTTGTTACATACTTTACATACAGGGTGAGTGTTTAGTGTGACAAAGGTCAATGACTCCGTTACTATGCTAATTATCCAAAAAAGTTTTTGAGAAAAAGTGTAGCCAGCTTTGAGCTTCACGTTTTAAAATTGGTTACATTAATACAGGGCCTTCCGTAAACGTCGTGCCAAGTCAAAGTTAGGTTTTTTTAAATTAAACACCCTGTATTTTATTTAATATTTGAGTTCCTATTTACTTCCCCGTTTCAACAATATAAGGTCTTATTACGTTATACAGGGTATTTAAAATGTTATAGCCACTTTTCCATAAAAATTGTTCACCGTCCTGTATAACTGAAAAACGAGATCAAAACAATAATCCATTACAGCAGTTACTTACTAATTATTGTCAAAAATCATAAGAAATGTTGATTTTGGCAATATTCATTAAATTGTGTTCAGGGTGAGTCAAAATGCAAATTCATTATTTTTTCTCTTTTTTTAAATGGACCACCCTGTATTTTATATTACTATCGAGAAGAACTGATGTTAGGCACCCAAATTCAAGAGCGTTTGAAAGGTTAATGGATCGCTTTGTTCGTACTGGATCAGCGTTATATGAAAAGCACGAAAGAACAAAAACTGTTACAACCGAAGATAAGGAATATAATGTACTGCTCGCCGTTAATGAGAATCCACACATTAGTAGTCGTGAAATATCACGCCAACACGACATTAGTCAAAAATCGGCCGTAAATATCCTCCACAAATATAAGATGCACCCGTATCATGTGAAATTACACCAAGAATAATTATCCCCGCAGGTTAGCTTTTTGTGAATAGGCCCAACAACAATTACGTGGTGACAGATTGTTTTTTAATTATGTGCTTTTTGGCGATGAGGCAACTTTTCATAAAAATGGAACGGTAAACAGACATAATTTTCACTATTATAACACAAGCAATCCGTACATTATAAAAACTCATAGTCAAAATAGGTGGTCCATAAATGATTGGGGTGGTATCGTTGGGGAACACGTAATTGAACCACATTTTTTTTATGGTCGTGTGAATGGTGCGGTATATTTAAATTTTCATGAGAATTATTTGCCAATATTACTTCAAAATGTTTCTCTTAATATTCGGCAACGAATGTGGTTTTTACATAATGGCGCTCCAGTTCATCATTCATAACCACTTACATAATTATTTTCCTGGAAGGTGGATAGGCAGAGGATGCTCAATTGCATGGCCAGCTAGATCATCGGCATTAACAAAAATTGATTTTTTATGTGGGGCTATATCAAAAACCGTGTCTACCAAGAACCTCCAACAACAGCAAATCATATGAAAAACAGAAAAAGAAAAGCTTTTAATAGTATCGAAGTACAAATGTTGAGAAATGTAGCAAATTCATTTGAAAATCGAATACAAACTTTCATAGACGTTGCAGGTGGACACTTCACTTAAAATTATTTCGAACATTTTTTTATAAAATTTGAAGAAAATTATAATATCTATGCCATACAAAGTGTTCATTTCGTAGTGGTTTCGATATAAAATGGACATATCTTTTAAATACCCTATATAATTTGATAAAATTGTTGCATATTTGACAAATAAGTCATGGCCAAATTGGTTATCATTAGATACCTATTCAATACTTTGAATATCAAAATCAAATCTAATTAGCATAACAACGGAGTTATTGACCGTTGTCACACAAAAAACTAACCCTGTATAAATTATTAAATAATAAGTCGTATTAAAACAAGAACAATAAAAAAGATTTATATCGTGTTTCTATTATATCGATATATACCTTTGTGTATCTCAATATTATTTACTGTGTAAAATTATGATTTGCATATCCAGTATCTCCTCTTATTTTGTCTCTTTTTCTGTGTCTCTCTGACCTCGCGTAAAGGGCTTCGGACAGTATCGTTTACCTGCGCCAAAATCAGATCAGAAACTTCAAGATATGCTTGGGATTACAAGACGGCGTATACCGCGCGTCGCATACGTTAATCGATTATATCAGTAAAAACAACAGATTTGACTTCAGCCAATTTGCATACAGCTTCTATATTAATTAATAAGTGTATATAAAAATTGGTAGAAGTGAAGCTTATCACGTTTTTTTCATCATATTTTGACAACTTCGATGACTTCTGCCAACCCTTTTGCAACAATTTTTTTCATCTTATTAATACCTCATTTCATTTGTGATATTTTCCTAATGTATACATTTTGTTTAGATTCCGTGCAAGTATGCTATCCTAATGTAACCCAACATGTTTACGAACAAGCTGTTAAGTACTGGTTTAGATCAGCAGCACATCAACGTAAACTCAGAAGTGAACAAGTTTTCTTTTATTTGTATTGAAACATATGATTCGAAAATAAATCCTAGTAACCAAACCGAAAATTTATCAATAAAAAACAAAACAGCATATACACTTAATTGACTTAGGTTCACTTAAAAAAGAATGTTTCAAATTCTTACGAATTAATGTTGATGGTATCCTTAACTCTTTGATTATTCAAAATATCCAGATAGTGAAGGCACTTCTGAACCCTTACTATTTGAAGGCAAGGGATCGAAAAATAAAATTCTCCGGTTCTGTTACAAGACAACGTTTCGCTACCGAAGTAGGAGCTTCATCAAGCCAGTGCCAGAATTTGATGAATTAAATTGTCAAAAGTTGGGAAAAGACACAAAAACAACTGTTGGTAGCGAAACGTTGCCTTGTAACAGGACCGGATAGTTTTATTTTTCGATCCCTTGCCTTCAAATAGTATGGGTCTAGACGTGCTTTCACCATCTGGACATTTTAAATAATCCTCACGAATGTAATAAAATAAGATTGAAATTTGGGAATCGAAACGACGTTGAAACATAATAAGCGTTACAGTTTCGTTTAAAATGAAATGGTTAGAAATCATTACAAATGTAATGAAACAAAATGACTGAAACTGTGCTTGACAATTATCACCTACGTTGAACTTAGGAAATGAAGCATAAACAAAACATGAAAATCATATTGCAAAATTATTTTAAAACAAGATTGATTTTGTGTTTATTGGGTATGTTACTGCATACACATTTTAAAAAACCTAAATTATGTACTGCTGGTCATAGTTTTAGAGCTAATATGATCCATACTTAAATATGACTTCAAATTTCACTTATTTTATGAATATAAAATTTGTAAATATTTGATATGACACTGGAACAAGTTTTCTGAGATATACCCAGTCAAGGATTAATGAATTCATCAATTGATGTACGATATAGCAAATAAGTATATTTATAAAAGAAATACATGAAAAGCATCAGAAATGATTACGCTTTCTTTTTAAAGCTATTTTCTACTACGCAAGACATATATCCTGGAGGATGATATAAAACCTCCATTGAGCATAATACATTATGAGAATTAATATTATATTCGCTGTTTAGCAGTTTTTCATATACGTCATAAACACCACAATCATCATCGTCGTTAAATCAATTGCCAAATTGATCTACTGTTTCTTTCTTCTTCCTCTGCTCGATAACCACGCAATTGATTAGGTGGTTGTAGAATACATCCAGCTTGTACGATTGCATTAACTCCAAACGACGATTAATTATATCTTTCAAATCAAACATGCAGTCAACATCCCCTTTGTTTAGGATACAATTTAAAAAATAATTATTACTACACTCGCCACAACCCGATAAATCGGGATGATATTCGGTAGTGTAAATAATTTTCACATTGTTAGATATTTCCGAGGTTTTACTTATGCATTTAACAGAACCATCATTGACATCTACAAACTCTTGTCGATACTCCTTGCTAACCGGGTTGTAGAAAAGTCATTCATCAGATGATGATGAAGTCCCATTAACGTCTTCCATTTGTCGATGGTAAGCAACACATTGTTTTTTTCCCTATCGTTGAAATGCACTTTATATCATTCGAAACGTTGCCGAAATTAAGAAGACAGGATTCGTTAGCAAGATCATTCTCTGTAGCAAATGACCATGATAATGACGATATCGAATCCGGTAATACAGTTTGCAACAAGCCCTCGGAGTTTAATGTATCCATTTTTCTGGTTCGACACTACAAAATCCTATTGTCGTAGACACAGAATTCAAATTTAACAGATTGTGATTTAGAACGCTGAATAAATTTTTTTTATATTATTACTTATTTTATTATTCACGGAAGAACGCGGAGAAGACCTGAAATTATCTCATTGAAGGCTCGATTGAAACTAACAGGTCAATTTACTTCAACGTAGAAATTGAATGCATATCTACAGCGCACGGAAGCAGACAAAGTCCCCGGAAAATATGTCAACTACATTTAAAAATTTGTGGTAGCAAAACGTTAGCTCAATCACAATTAACGAATAACAACTGATACAGTCTGCGACAGAAGTTTTGATTATCAATTTGAATTCAACATGTTTTTTCAAAACTCTTGTTTACTGCGATATTGTAACGGTAGGCATATTTTATTTTGGTTTTAAATAATTGTATGATTTAAATTTTATATTACGTAACGCGCTCTTATTTTTTTTTGTTTACACCAATTTTTTAAGTTATTTTTTTTAATGGTTGACGGATAATTAATGTTTTAATTTAAATGGTTATGTTTGATTTAAAAAATATACCATGATACAGTAGAGTAAAGTCGCTTATTGTGAAATAGGTCCTTAATGTGAAATACCGATTTATTACCAGATCTATAAATGACATCTGTACGCAGGCTATCACATTACACCCCTCTCCTAAACCATTTCTGTCCAGCATCAGCCATAATTGCATCAAGGTCAGTTGTACGTCGAAATCCGATGGAGAGAGATATCAGTCACGGCCAACATTTTTTCATCGTGAAGGTCAAAGTGCAAAAACTCATTTGTTTTGGAAATTGAAGGTGAGTTTTTCTTGGGGTTAATCATGATAATTAGGGGCTCTAGAATCTATTTTGTTTTTGTTGCTGGTTGCAATTTTATGTTAAAAATTGTTGAATTTTAAAAATTAATCGTTATTGCCCTATTGTGAAATATGAATGGGGGTCCGAATGTGAAATATTCCACATTAGGGCTGTATATATCATGTCTGAGAAACTTTTAATTTTTTTCAGGTGAAATGCCGTTGAAAAACATAAAAGAGCAAACGTGGAAGGAAGAAGACATGAGGAATGCTGTCGAAGCAGTGCGATCTCATAGAATGGGTTATTTAAAAGTGCCTCGAGCTACTTTATTTAGATATTGTAAGAGCGGTAAAAACATCGAGGATATCAAAAAAGAAGCCCTACGAAGGAACCCTATTTTGCCAAGAGAGTTGGAAGTTAAACTTGTGGACTACATTCTAAAGATGGAAAAGCAATTTTTTGGTTTAACGAGGAGAGATCTACGTACTCTGGCATTTCAAGTAGCGAGGCGAAATAATGTTCCGAATAAGTTCTCCTTACTTAAAGAATCTGCGGGAAAAAATCCAAATGTCCCCAAATCTTGACACTCAAAGGTAAACGTCAGATAGGAGCATTGACGTCTACAGAGCAGGGATCTTTAATCACTGTATGCATGTGTATGAGTGCAGATGGAGTATTTGTGCCACCAATGATCATATTTCCCCGAAAAAATTCTAATGAGAAATTGAAGAAGGGTGCTCCACCTGGAACTCTATTTAAATTCCATCCATCTGGGTGGATCCAAATAGATCTCTTTACTGCTTGGTTTGAGCATTTCATTGAATATGTTCGGCCTTCTCAAACTAACCCAGTCCTGTTAATACTGGATGGTCATAACACACATACGAGAAACCTAGACGTTATTGTGAAGGCAAAAGAAAATGTTGTCACTATCCTAGCTCTACCTTCACACACCTCCCATAAAATGCAACCGCTCGATAAAACGGTCATGGGAGCATTGAAGACGTTTTATAATGAGGAAATAAGAATTTTCTTGAGAAATAATCAACGTGCTGTCTCTCACTTTGACATCTCTGAACTCTTTGGGAGAGCCTACTTGAAGGTTCAATCAGCTGAACGAGCCGTCAAAGGGTTTGCAACCACGGAAATCTATCCGACAAAGAAAAATATTTTCAACGAAGAAGATTTCATAGCTAGTGAGAATCAAGAGGTGGTTCATTAGGCTTCTCCTGTACCTCAAGCATTACACAATGTCATCACTTCAGAAGAAGAAAACGAATGCGAAAATGAACAAGCATAATTGGTGGTTTGTCCAGAAGATATCACACCAATACCCAAATTACAAAGAAAAGTGGGTACCCGAGGAAGAAAACCAGGAAAAGCCAAAATAATAACTTCAACTCCTAACAAAAAGGAGCTTGAAGAATCTGCCAGGGTGAAGGTGGTTAAACCAGTTAAAAAAAGAAAGCAGTTAAAAAACAGGTATTTCCCGAAAATCCAGGTTGCAGTTCAGCTCAGAAATTGGATCAGAAGACAAAGAAGAGGCTTATTAAACAAAACAAGAAAGAACTGTCCTCGTCAGACTCAGAATCCGAATCGAGCATTTCAGTTCACAATTCTTCGTCAGATGAAAACGAATTTTTCCGGAATCATCCAATCCCAATGAAGATGCTGAGTGTATTTTCTGTGGTGAAAAGTTTTCGTGCAACAATCGAGGGGAAATATGGATTATGTGCGTATTGTGCAATTGTTGGGCACATGAAGAGTGCGCAGGTGCAGATAAAGACCCATATGTTTGTGACTTTTGTCGATAACTTTGTCTGTACTTGATAAAATTGTACTGAGAATAACTTGACGTTTGAATTTATCTAATACCTAGGAATGTTTGATAGTTACCATATGTATAATGAATAATAATAATATTTCACATTAGGAACCCACCTATTTCACATTTGGAACCAGGGTATTTCACAAAAGGAGCCCCGTTTTGAAAATTCCGAATAATGCACTTTTGTATGTTTAATTTTTTTGGCATTTTCAGTAGGTTCCAAGGCTCTGAGTTAATGATCATACATACTTGATAACCAGATCTACTAGTATGCAGAATATCTTGAAGTTCCATTGAGGAACTGTTATATTTTTGACCTGGAAATAAAATGGTATTCCACATTCGGCGACTTTACTCTAGTGACAAATGTTGCTGGATTTCTAAAAGCATCACTATTTATCACTATTTTTGGGGATGTTGATATAAGTGCAAATTGTGTGAATATTTGACACCTCTTGTAGCTGCTACTCCAATTTTCAAAATTTTGTTTAAAATAGGCAATACGAGCTGAGAGTCTTTGGTGGCACAACCTACGGTCTTACTCCGACATTCTTTTTTAAAAGGGTACGGAGTGACGCTTCAAAAAGAATACGAAGAAATTCTTCGTTCATTTTACCAGCAAGAATAAAGTTGCAGAGATCTTTGATTTTGCTCGATTGTCGGTCTATCCTAGTAGAGAAGAATCTCATATCTTTTAGAAATTGTGGTCTCATTCCATCAATGTCTGCAGCTACACCGCAAGAACAAAAGGTGATACCTTTTATAACATCTGATTTAGTGACATAAAATGTAGATTTATTTTATGATGACTCCGAGGAATAAAAGAGGTTAAAACGGTAAAGGATGTTTCGATTTTAAAGAATGGAATGTTAAAAGGGTCGATTTATGTTCAGAGCATGAAATTCTTACTGCTTCTTTAATATCTAAGTCACTAACTTTGTTGTCAACCCTTTTCATTAAGGTTCCTGAACAAGATTTAATTGTAGATAAGGATGTCAAAGAGAAGTTAACAATATTATCCTTTATTTTTATGTTAAATTTCTAAAGGGCTGTTTAGTTTAAAACAAAGATAAGGAAAAAAAAGCAAGTTTTCCCAGACTGAGTTAATGCAATTGGAAATGACTGATGATAACCTTTTAGCTAATAAATAACTGGAACTTTTGGGAGTCTTCTTAGTGTGTGAATATTTCTATGAAGCGTTTTTAATTTCTTTTGAATTGATTATGTTGTTGGAAAAACCGTAGAACTAATGTCAATATGGTGGTATTTTTCAGTGAGAGAGTAGAGACTTTTTTTATTTTTAAATAAAGTTTAAAGGAAAATGGACAAGTGATCGTGACAAGGGGTACTTCGGTTCAAGTAAATTTTTGTGACTGATTTAATTCTCTTTGCTTGTCCCAAGTTGACAGATGCGAATTGTCTGGATTAATATTAATTACGTCCGACTGGCTAGAGTTTTTGTCGTCTTTGTCTTCTTTGCCATACTTATATTTACCTAATTTAGATTTGATACCTGAGGAACCGCTAGATATTAATGGGTTGATTTGAGGACATGAAGGCAGCGAAAGTATTTGAAAATGGCATTTTCTAATATAAATCTTCTATCTTAAGTATTTTTTGAGTTTCCTCATATTGGAAGAACGATTTCTTGAAATAAAATGGTATTTTTGTAAGAAATTGAAGATACTTATTTTCTAAAAACTCAAAATACTGAACTGTCTTTAATTCATGAAGAACGTAATTAGGTACAAACACAATCTCTATCTTATTTAACAAGGAACACATTTTTAATGTACTACATTTTATCAATGTCAACATAACATATTGCGGTGGATTACTAACTTCACATATAAAATAAATATGTTTTAGCTATGAGACATTTTGTGTATTTAATTATAATTATTCATTTATAATCTCAAGTTTATGAATCCGTTCTTAAAATAAAAAATTAGTTATACACATGGAATTTAATGACAACATAACATATATTTGAAACTACAGCTACTAGCGTATAATAGAGCAGGGCATTAAGAATACAATAACACTTTCCCACACTTATTTAAAAAACAATATGATTAATGCAACACGCAATATTTTATTTTGGTACATTCATTATACATACAGGATGTTCCACAATTAATGTGTCAAACTGTTCTTGCAGATTACTTGATCAAAAGTTATGCAAAACATCTTAGTAAACATAGGTTGAAAACGTAATGTTACGCAGTGTAAGGATGTAATTTGGAAATTTTAGTTTTAGTAAGCTCTTTTATATCTATATGTGCATTCAAATTTTCAGCATTATTATTTTGTAACATAGAATGTGCTGGGGCGTTAATAGTGATTTTATTTTTTATAACTTTCGGCAATAGACGAATGTATTTATAAGGAAAATAACCTTATATAGGTACTAACAACCGTAAACTACAAAATTACATTTCCTTTTCTTTTGAATATTTAAATAAGCGTTTGGTTACTCTTATAACTCCACGAATTAATGCAAATGTTAAATAAAGTGAAATAACAACAAAAACTAAAATAAAAGCAATTAGGTCTAGATAATAATCCTGATACCAGGGCATGTCATATGCTGGATTTCTTAAATGTGGTGCTCCTTTATGTCTTAACACGTATTCTGTCCACCATATTGCTCGTTGTAATCCAGTCGAAGGTTGGTCCTCTAACAATTCTGCATACATTTTAACAGTTTCGCGGTACCTAAACTAATATTTGAGAAGAGAAAATCTCTGAGATATTTGGCTTACTTCGGGTTATTTATAACTTCTAATATAGCCGACTTAAATGTTTCTTTAGTAATTAATTTGTATTCTAACATAATTCCTAATCCCTTATTAGCTATTCGTCGAACGTTAGATTTTGGTCACCCATAACGGGAATTCCTATTAACGGAACTTTAGCTTCTAGAGCTTCTTCAAAAGACTGCAAACCTCCTTGAGTAATAAATAATTTGATGTTAGGATGTCCTGAAAATGAGAGTATGTATAAAACATTTGTTACACCATTTAAATCCACATGTGTTAGAGATACTCTTCACGTAAAAGAAAGATCGAATTTATATTAATGACAATAAAAAAATTTCTTACTCAAAATATCTTGTTGGGGAAACCATTTTGAGATTATTACATTATCTGGTTTATTTGGCAACTTCTCGTCTTCGAATTTCCACAATATCGTGTATGGTAATTCCTTGAAAACACTTATTATAGCTTGCTTAACTTCGCTAGAAATGTATTTGCTTTTAACGTTGCTTCCCAAACTAAAGTAAATGACTCCATTAGTCGATTTATTTAGCACATTTTCTAAATCCTAAAATGATTTGTATATCAACAAGCAGATGTTTTTCTGAATAACCAAAAAAACCTACTGTTGGTAACGGTTTGCTTTTAGTGATGTGGTTTTTTCCCCAAATTTGAACAACATTTGGCAGTAAAGGTCTAATTGGATGTAAAATATTATTTGAGTTTAAAAAGTAAATACTGTAATTTTTATAAATGTCTTGGATCGTAGGGTAGTTTTTTCCAAAATATTTTTCTACTAGACGTTGTTGCGAAGGTAGTAAGTAATTATAATGTATATACCTTAAATAAAGACTGTAATGTAAACTTTCAAATTGTTCAAAAAAATTTAACGGTTCTTGAAATGGTAACATGAGATCGGGATACATAGCGTAATGTGTTGGGTTACCTATTTCGTAATGAATAAACGAAGTGGCATCAAGTGTTAAAACAGAAATAAAAGGACATTTAAATTTGTGACTAAATGCAAAATGAGCAGAATGAAATCCTTCAATTATGAGCAAGTCAAAATGTTCATTTGGATTATTTATAAGCTTTTGTACTTTCGGATTTTTTAATTGTTGATCAATTATGTCTTCATTGAAATCTGTGAAATTTTGCCACAATTTCCATGGTGGTATATCTATCATATCAAATAAATTAAAGTTATCCCATAATCTGTATGACTCCTTTAAGTCAATTTCTGTTAAATTAGAGAGCAAAGGATCGTTCATTGGATCAGTTGTTAAAACAGTTACTTGATGTCCTTTCAGCGACAATTCTTTCCACAATGGCCGAAGTACAATTTGATGACTAAAAGAAGGCATATACATTACTCCTAATATTCTAGCACTTTGCACTAATGCAACACATAAAGTAACAAGCACCCACAAAACTTTCAAACACATCATTTTAGAAACAATTCATTAAACAAATTACTTAAAGTAACGTTAATATCTACCGATACAAGTATGATTATTAATATCGTCAAGATAAGGAAAAGCTAGTCATTTATACATGTAGTTATATCAAAAGAAATCAATGGCATTGAATTATTTATCAATTAAATTGACATGCTTATCTATCTGCTCATAATTGTCATGATTAATCGGAGATTAAAAATGTCTGATTTGAATTGATTTGATATTTTGTTAACCTAGTAATAATTAATGCAAATTTAATAGATAGTAGTATAAACTTATCTTGTGTTACGCTAACATTAAGTCTGAATATCTACTTAATTTAAATATGTTGTAACCAATTGTTGTAGAAAACTGTATATTTTGTCCATATATGATTTTATAACATAAATTTATATAAAATATTTGAATAATTTTAAAATTGAACGCGAAACAATCCCATAAAATTTATCGTCCAATTTTGACAAACTTTTTTTTAATTGTAGAGCTTTTAAAACTGTACTTTAGGACGAATTATCACAATTTTCTTACAAAAACCAACGCCTACTTGCAATTTTCTAGGGATGAAAATTAAAGAAATTTTATTAGCAAATTTAAATTACTGGATTGGGTCTTGCTTTAAATTGACATTTACCAAATTTCATTAATATTAACAACTTTTTGGTTAAATTGTGAAACACATTATTTTTATAATTTTTGGTTTTGATTAGCCGAGAGAAAAAAAATATTGAGCAATTAATGTACATTTTGTTCTCATATGATTTTATAACATATATGTAAATCAAATGTTTAAATAATTTTAAAATATTGTGTCTGTATATGTGTTGAATTATATTGTTACGCCACTGTAGTTACTAGAATACATTAGAACTTTGTTCTCATAAATATTCAACTATCTTCTTTAATATAATTCTATAACAATAAAAGCTTAGTTATTTATTTATTTATTTAGTTCAGTTCAAAGTTGTCTTTGAATGCAAGTTGATATAAATTATAATATGTAATTGTTAGGAAAGTTTTCGTTTTATGTGCGATTGTTAAATTTATGTACGTGCAGTGAAAGATAAGTTTAACGTTTATTTTATGCCAAATGTCATACCAGTTAGAAGTGTTTAAATGCCGTATGAGCAAACCCATTACAGAACAATCGTCTAATATAATATTCAAGAACCAGATCTTAGGCTTAAGTAAAAGTCGACGAATTTGTTTTTACTTACACTATACCGTTACTAGATGCAACGCAACAGAAGTAGGGGTGGATTAACTCAAAAGGAGGTGGGCGTGGTCCACAAAAAATCTGCTTTCATAAATTTAACTTGGGACATCATAAATAAGGAAATTTGTCGGTAATCAGTGGGCGCCAATTAGAGATGTGGTGGTGTAGATCACCCTGGCCTCCAATTAGGAAGGATACTTGATGTAGGTACTTTCTCGAATTACTTTGTATAAACCTGTAACATTTTCAAAACGCGAACAAAACATACATGAATGCGAATTAAAAAGGCTTTTGATCATGTACAAGTTAACCTAATTTATTAATTGAAACATATATCATAGCGTTAGAAACATAATAAGAGTACACACACAAACAAAACAATAATAAAAATAAACCTAAAATCTAAACAGGGTAATTGAGATTTGTCACAATATTTTATAAAGGTATCTAATCAATCACGTGATTTTTCTAATTTACAAAGAATAAATAATCTAAACACAAAGAATAATATTGTTTATATTACTTTAATAGTAACGTTATAGATTATTAGGTCACTAACCCAAAAGGTTGACCTCGTATGAATCATCATAAATTGCAATCAAGTTCAAAGTTCTCGCGCATAGTTGACTTTCAATTTAAAACCGTGAACACACACAAAATGATTCTGTTAAATTAATAAATTCAAAAAGCACTACACGTTATTAAAACAAACAAATTATACGCTCGCAAAAATCTTCCATAAAAGTACAAAATTAATTCTGATTTTTTATATCTTGTGAATTAAACTGCTGAAGACGGTAATCTGGAGGCCTTAAGGTATTCCCACCACTACTGTAGACGTCGAAGGAGGTGACAACCAGCTGGATGAAGATGGGCTAGATAAACGCTAAAAGCGGCCACAAAGGGAGGGTTCGCAACAATTCTTTTTGAGAAATTAGCCTAAGAAGGCTGTCGACACGTTACTAATTCTTTTAAGACATATGCATAAGCAGGTCGCCAAAGAAAGTTCTTTGTAATACTAAAACGTCCGTATGGACGTGTGGTTACCGGTGCTGCCGTTACTAAATCGCATAAACCACTTTTATGCATAAGATTTGCGAAGAAATTCTTTAATAAAACCGCATTGCAAAGATAACCAAGTGTTAATAACAAAACTCAGCTTAAATCGATAATTCGTAGCTTTCTGAACAAAGATTTTAGAATACTCGTTCAAAGAGCAAAACTGGGTTAAAACCCCCCACTTAATTCACTTTATTAGTTGACTTAAATCTTTATAAATGCTAAGCATGTTAGCTGTAAGAGAACTGGTCGCCGACTGAGGAACTGGTACGGAAGCTTCTTATATGCATACTACACGGCGGCTCACAGAACTCTAATATAAACAACGAATAAAATTATGCAATTAAGCACGAATTTGTGCCAACATTTTTTTGAAAATGGCAAACATTTGGAGTCTTAAACAAGGTGTAACCAAAAAAATTAAAGGAATCAATAAATGACTAAGTCTTCTATACATTGGAAACAAAACTGGGTAACAAACGAGGTTAATAACGTAGTTAATCCAGTAAGAGTAAGAACATACAAAATTGAATTAAAACGTAATTTGACGGTCAAGGACGTAAATTGAAACTTCTAAACCAACATACTGACAGCAATGAACTTATTTTAACAAAATAAATCGTAATTAAACGACGAAAGGTGACATTATATCATACACTAAAGAACAAATCATTAAGGTAAGATTTGTTTCTGTAGGGTTAATCGCTTAAGTAGTTATATGATACCGTTTCTGGCCCACTTTTGGCCCGAAATTTGAATTTCTATTATCGTCGGCAATGTCGGGGGGTGCGCGCATGTTTGTGCGCAGTCGGTTGTTGTCGGTCATGTTTGTGTTCGGTTGTTGTCGGTCATGTTCGTGTTCGGTTGTTGTCGGCTATGTTCGGGTCGTAAAGTCAAGATGGCGGCGTTCTGAGTGACCATATAAAGTATGTAATTTTGTGTGTATGGTTATTATTTGAAACTGGTCAACACAGGAAGAAAGATACATTGTTGTTATCAGTAATTTAGTCTTACTTGCCTTCGATGAGATAATTTCAAATGTTCTAAATCGCAATACGTTAAATTTGGATTATGTGTCGAACCTGAAAATCGATGGATACAATAAATCCTGAGGGCTGTTCCCAAACTGTATCACCCTATTCGTCATCGTCATGGTCATTTACTACAGAGTATGATCTTATTAACGAATCCCGTCTTCTAAATTTCGGTAACGCTTCGAATGAGAAGCTGATCAACCCGACATGTTACAAGTTGGGAAATATATAGAAGTCGGATACAGTACATCTCTGCAGCTTACGCCGGTAATTAGAATTTGGAATAGCTCCGAGTATTAATGGCGTATGTAGTGCTAGTGGTCCATATAACGTGCATTTCAACGACGGGGAAAAAATAATGTGTTGCTTACCATCGATGAATGGAAGACGTTAATGGGACTTTATCATCATCTGCTGAATAACTTTTTCTACAACCCGGTTAGCGAAGAGTATCGACAAGAATTTGTAGATGTCAATGATGATCCTGTTGAATGCATAAGTAAAACCTTGGACATATCTAGTGATGTAAAAATTACTTAAACTACGGAATATCATCCCGATTTATCAGGTTGGGGTGAGTGTAGTAATAATTCTTTTATAAAAACAATTAGTTTAACACGTGATTATAAAAAGTGTATCGTAAATAAATGGGATGTTGATTGCATGTTTGGGTTAAAATATATAATTAATTATCGTCTGGAGTTAATGCAATCACACAAGCTGGATGTATTCTACAACAACCCAATCGATCGGGTGGTTATTGAGCAGAGGAAGAAGAAGGAAACATTAAATAAATTTGACAACGAATCTAACGACGTTAATGACGTATATGGAAAACTGCTAAACAGCAAATATAATATTAATTCTCATAATGTATTATGCTTAATAGAGGTTTTATATCATCGCCCGGGTTTTATTATGTAAACTAATACAACTTAAAAAAAATATATTGAAACATATTATGTATACATTACAGAGTTATTACAATGGTGTTACATATATAAACTAACATGCTTTATTACTATTGCTCTTGTTGCTTTCTTCTTTTGAATCATTCACTTCCACTTTAATTTGCTTCTTATGTAGATAACTCCACGGTTCTGTATCAGTACTCTTCCCAAGAATACGTTTGTCATCATACGGGTTAAGAACAACTTTGCTTTGTTTCATAGAATATACATCGTGCTTTTTAGATTTAATATAATTTTGTGTTTTTTCAATAATGTTTTTATTTAATAAACAATCTTTATAATCTTCAAATGTAATTGTTTTGATAGAAGCTTTAGTGCACCCTTTAGATTTTTTAAATAATTTTGTATGTGAATTATCATCAACAATATAAGAATACATTTTAGATCTCAACCCTACAAATTCTAACATTACGTTACCATTATTCTCATCTTTCATAATACCCGGAATTTTTTGTTTTTTAATTCAATTTGATATATATTTTGTGGATCATAATCCAAAATATCAAATTTTTTTCCAAAGGTGTTCATAACATAATCATAGTGAAACTCATACAACAACGTTTTTGATAAATCTAAAATGCTAAATCCTACGTAGATGGGTTTATTCATATATACCTCTAGTTTACTCATTTCTATAATAATAATATAATAAATAATAACTGTGAAAATTAGGTTTTGAAATAATTGACTGCGCTCCCTATTGCCCTTTCCATTTTGTAACTAAACGAATACCTCTATGTTTTTTTACGTTTTCCATGCATTTACCATATATAGCGTTAATCATTAGTTTATAAAAGTCTTTTTCAAAATCGTTTTTTGATTGCTGACGTAACTGTGTGTTTAAATCTATGTACTGTTTCAACCAAGGTGATTGATTATAAATATTAAAAACAAGACTGGACCTATTACCGTATCTTGAGGTGTGCGGACATGAGACATAGTGTCAAACGATTTTGTCAATTCGAGAAAAATACCTGTAGGTTTGGTACCTTTGTCTATAGAATTGTAAATTGCGGATGTTTTCACGTTAATAAATTATTTTTTTCGAAGTATTGGACTAATTGTTTTTTCTCATTTTTTTCTATAATGTTTGTTATATTGGAAAGTATAGAGATAGGACGATAATTTTTGATCTATTATTGATCTAATGTTCTTTTTATATACCGGAATAATTGATTTTTTTAAATTTCTGGATATCTTCCAGTTTTAAAACTAAGGTTTGTTATACATGGTTATTCACGGTATACGACACGGAATATTACAGCCAAACTATTTAATAAAATTGGGAAAATCTATGTGGGATTGATAGAGACCTATAGAAGGAATATTTTAAAATCACTGTTGAAATATACAGGTGTCCCAAAATACACAGAACGTATCAAAGTTGTGTTTTTTCTTATGGAATGCTCTGTATATTAATACATTTTCAGTTTCTACGTTCAAAATAAGAGTGGATTTTATAGAGGTTTACCTTACTTAAACCTAAAAGTTTTTGAGATATTTTGTATTTTATCAAAAGGTCATCACAATTTTATCGATTCATATCTCAGTAACTAATATCGTTTTTCAAACTACATTTGCACTGGAGTCTATGAATTTTATGTCGAAAAATCCACTATCATATACAGGGTGTGTACAAAATAAGATTAATTAATAACATGTTTTGAACCGCAATAACTTGCTTATTTTAAATGGATCATCCTGTATTTTATATCAACAACAAATGTAAAATGTGATTACCTATTAAACAATTCTATAGTGTTCTATAGCTAACTGTTCAGGTTGTCATGAAAATGCAAATTTTCATAATGAAGACTGATTTGTAACAATTTTAATATTTATTAAGTAAGCTATACAACTTTGACAGGTGAATATTATGATTAGCTGAACCTATTTTAAATAAAGGAAGAAACATAACTATGGATAATTATTTTACTTCGGTGTCTTCTCAGCAACCATCGAACAACAATCGTAGGTACATTCAGAAAAAATAAAAGTCAAATTCCCTTGGAAATGACAAGTGTGAAGGAACGCCCAGTTCGTAGTAGCATGTATATATTCTGAAAACTTAGTGATGGTATTATACGTACCAAAAAAAAACAAGAACGTTTTGTTGTTGTCAACTATGTATGACGACGACTCCATCGACCCAAACACTGAAGAGCAAATGAAACCTGAGGTGATTACTTATTACAACATTAGTAAGAGTGCTGTTGACGTTATCGACGAGATGAAGACACTTTATTCAGTGGCACGTGTAAGCTGCAGGTGGCCACTAATAATTTTTTTTTCAATGATGAATATTGCTGGAATTAATAGCTACATTATCCACAAAGCCAATAATGCTCAGTTTATTGAGAAAAGGCGTTTTTATCTGAAAGAACTTGCGCTGCATCTGATGAAACCGCATCTTATAAACAGATCAGGGATAACTAATTTATCGTTGAATTTGCGTACATCGATAAAATAGTTGGCTGGAGTAACCGAAAATCCACTAGGTGCCCTAGCTGTGCTGCACCCACTGTTTCTGAAGACGACGAGTCAGAGAGACAGGTGTTAATTGTGACTTTTATCCTCTTGCGTTGTTTTATATTATGAAAGTGTTTTTTCGGTTCGCTAAACCAAAGAATGGAGATTTAGGGAATTCGTAGGTAAATACTTAAGATTAAGTGAATAAAATTTTAAGTAAACACTTAAGATTAAGTATTTACTTCTCGTTGTAGTAATTACTTAATATATGTTGGAAAACCTCAAATTTTCCAAGTAATCACTTAAATCACTCATAATTTTTAAGGTAGGTGATCAGTGTACTTACGGTTAATAAAATGGCAGATTTCATGATTTTACGTGTGGGTAAAAAATATAGAAAAAGAAGGAGTGTTAGCCCGAGTCATTCGAAATGCTTGTTAAGGTTTGAATCTGAAAGTGTAGATTTCTTATGTAATGAGTTTCTGTCAGAAAATATCAATGAACGTAGAGGCGGCGCACTATCTGTAAGAAAAAAAATGGAGATATTTCTTCGCTATCTAAGCGATCCAGGCTTTCAGAGCGGAGTAGCGGAAGACTTTGGGATTCATCGCACTACAGCCTGCAAAACGATAAATTGGGTTCTTAATAAAGTGTGCCAGAAGGCAGACCAGTGGATTAGATTTCCAACATCCGTCATTGAACTAAATGATGCTAAAGTAAAATGGCAATCACGTTTCATAATTCCTACTGTGATCGGTGCATTGATTGTACTCATATAAAATAAAAGGCCAGGAAGATTTGCTGACGAGTACGTAAATCGGAAAGGCTATGCAAGTATAAATGTACAAGCTACTTGTGATGTCAGTGAAAAATTTACAAGTATTGATGCGCAGTGGCCTGGAAGTGTACACGACAGCAGGATTTGGAGGCAAAGTACAGTAAATCAAGTTTTATCACAGTTTAATGGGTCATTTTGTCTTCTTGGTGATTCTGGATATGGAATCTCTCCATGGCTCTTGAATCCTTATAAACCAGCAAGAAATAGACAACAAGAAAGGTTTAACACCTTACATTCTCGGGAAAGGGTGATTATAGAAAGACTATTCGGGCAGCTCAAAATGCGCTTTCCTATACCCAGTAATACTGTTAGAGTATCAAGTGAAAGGATACCAAAATAATATTGTGTTGCGCAGTACTGCATAATATCGCAAAATATTTGAATGATGATTTTGTTCCAGAACAAGCCATTGAAGATGATATGTTGGAATAAGTGAGGTATGAAGACATAGACGAAGGTGATGAGGGGAGACGTTTGCGGCGTATAGGCGAACGAAAACGCGAGAATATTCTTGCACTTTTAAATTTGTAATACGCCTATAGTTTTCTGAATTAAACCAAACTTTTAACGTGTAAACGTTTATTTATTGAGAAATGATTACCTACTTAAAAATTAAATGAAAAACGTTTCTTACAATAAATATTGACCGAGCTCTGTCAAAATGTTTTCTTCGGATCTGGCGCTTGTACATTTTCATTTCGAACCAAACGTTGTTTTAGTAGTTCAATTATTAATTTATCTTTTTCCTGTTGCAACCTCGATGCTGCCAACTGTTCTAACAGTACAAGGCGTTGCAACTCAGGAGTTGTAAGTTTTGACGTTTCCTCTGTTTCCTGCTCCAGATGAAGTTTTCGTCGTTTACTTTCTTTTTCCACATCAACTTCTTTACGGAATGGTGCAGTTCTGCTTTCTTTTGAGGTTGCATCTGATTGGGATGGCGCATTTCGGTTTCTGACAAGCATTGCATCAGACGAGTTGTCCAGTGATACACCAACTGAAAGGCTTCCAGAAACTTTTGAAAAAACAGGATTCTCTTCAAAATTTATGATTTCCAAAAATTGACTTTCCCATTTTTTCAGTTTACTTGGTTTATTACCCGTTGCGTTTATATCTGTTTTCTTTTTAATATTCGTCTTCATGTTGTTAAGAAGTTTTTAAGTTGTGGTATGGTGACTCTTTACCAATGCCTTTACTATACTCTTCTATTATTTCATTCCAGGATTTTTCTTTCGATACCATCATTTTCGGCAACATAGATTTATTTAATACCACTCGGTGGTTTTTTATTAAACTCACAAAGAGCATCTTACTCTGTGTATTGATTGTCTCATCTTTACGGCTTTCACTATTTTTATGATTACTAGATTCTTCTTCACTACTAGACATGTTATTTTTACATTTACTGCTTTCTTCTTCACTACTACACATGATAACACGACTTCTATATATGTTAACCAAAGTGATTGTCAGTAAAAGAGGGTATGTTTACATTTTTTTCATTCATATGAATTGTGAACGCTTTTACCCTTAACATAATTTTCGTAAACCTAAATCTAAACAATCTATTCAAAGAACTACAACAATAATAATAAAAAAAACGTGTGTTAGCAATAAACAAACTAAGCACAGGCCGCTATTAAGTTCCACAACACAGTCATAACATAGACTTGAAACCCGTTGGCTCAGCGTCTCTCACGAAATTAAATTCATAAACACTTTGATACTGATAATACGCATTTTTGTATTAAGTTACCAGCCTTGAACTTAATTCTCGTTCAATTATTTAAAATTATTCGCTTATACGTCTTTCTGATAAACGGTCAATTGCCTTATAGATAGGAAAAATTTCCAAATGTCCTAATCGAGTCATCTAGTTCGAATCAACAATGATCGAACGAAGAGATCTTTCCGTTATTCACCTCGAAATAAGAGGAATTTGAAACCTCAAGTTAACTTCTTTATAGAAACCAAAGCTACTGTGGTACAATACAAACTAATTGTACCAATTCTCGTACCTCTAATTTATCAAAGTACTAGAATGCTGACAGGGTGAAAAGATGTCCCCTTCAGAAATAAAATTGACGGGTCAAAGTTTTTTTTTAATTACTGATGTGGCTGCAATTGGATCTGTTTCGTCGGCGTTGGCCCACCCAGTATGTACTGTTACACATGCCAGAAGTCTTAAATAATCATGATTTATTTTTACTAAGTATAATATTAAGATTGCCAACACCAACTACAATTGTACTTGCATTTAAATAAGATTCTAATTCGTTTAAAAATATTTTAGCATTTCCCGAAGGTGATCTATAGATTACTAAAATTTTATAGGTTAAAAGTTTGACTGAGATAGATAAACAATTGCAATTGGCCATAATATGTTCGGAAATAAAAATGTTGTCCAAATGTTTATTCTTTATGTACACAACTAAACCACTATTTTGATTAAAATTATTTTTGGTACTGTATAATGTGTAGTGTGGTAGCTTAAAAAGATTTAGAGGCATTTCTCTTTCACCTAGCTAAGCCCCGCATAATGCTGTAATATCAAAAGAAAATTTAAGATCAGTTAATCGAACCATAAGTTCATCAAAATATTTATACTTCTTATATTAATATAATAATATGAAAAACCACTTTGAACCTCCTCCATTTTCTTAAATTCACTACAAGTTAACAGTTGACTTTCTATTTTTATTTTATCTACATTTTCAAAAAAATTCATTATAGACAATTCCGAACTTTGAATCTCATAGCATAACTCACAAATCTCATGTTTTCAGTTAAAATATAGTTTTATGTACATACTTATTTGGTACAGGGCCATAATAGATCATTTTTGTTCTACCTAAAATATTTTCAGACCTTCAGCTATTACGGTGTGCCAAAAGCTGCTATCCACTTTCTTATTTTAAATACAAACCTATAATTCCTCTTGCATGGGTTGATTGGCCATATAATTTGAGTTTATATAACCTAAATTATGTTATCTTATCCTTGACCGTTTATGATGTATGTCATTTTTTCCCAAAAGAATGTGCTTTGTAATAGTTAACGAAAAAATTTGTTAGTTTTTTTTATATTTCCCTCAACTTCCAACAGTTTGGCAGACAGAAACTAATTGACTCTTTTAAATCTGAAAAATCGTTATTTAATGCCCTTATTTCAACTCGCACAAGACGCATTTCATTCATGAGTGTTTCTAAGGTTATAGTCTGAGGTATTACTATATAAATAATTATAAGAAATCAATAATGGGTGTGACCTCCATTATTATTGATACATTTTTGGAGGCGTCTGCTCATTGACGCTATCAAGGTATCAATATAATTAATATTAATCGTTTCCCATGCGGTATCAATGGCTGCAATTAGTGCATTACGGTTTACTGGTATAAAATTGGCTTTTGCTGGCCAGGGTAACAGCTCCAAGTTATTTGCTTGTATCCAGTTGCGCACAACCTGCGAAGTATAGGGTCATCATATCCCAATAGTTAATTATCGAATGTTCCAAGAAAATATGTGTAAATAGTAAATGGAATCTACTAACGTAACTTTAATTATAGTTACATAACTCTTCTTTCATAAGATATAGTTCATATTAATATGCTTATTGTAAAGCTTCGTACACACCTGAACAACAAACCGAGGAACAAACAGAACAACGAACTGAACGGCAATCGGAACATTAATTTGGACGGTGCTACGTACGAATTTTAGAACAGATTCGCAAGTCCTGATTGTTCCACGAACGGTTTGCGGCGTTCCCGCAACTTGTCGGTTTTTCTCCGACATCAAAGAAAATGCGCGCGAATGCGTTTGCAGGTTTGGACGAATCTAAACAAAACGGCGAACAAACTTATGCGGGAGAATTAAATTATTTATTTTTGTCCTCCCTTTTGTGGGTTTGTTGTGTTTTAGGTAATATTATGGAGTTGACAAAAGAAAAATGTTTTAAATTAATCAGTGTTTAAGAATGCAAAAAAAATGATGTCCCTATTAGCATCATTTGGGCGGGAAATTTCCAAAATAAAAAAAACGAAGTAAATTATAATTTTTTACTCTTCTTTGTGCGTAAAAATTTGGTTGGCACTATCTTCTTGTTTTCCGCAATTTTCTCTTCTCAATAATAAATATATATGAACTGAAAACTACTGAAAATAATTATGGGAACAGCACAAACGTTCCGTTTGTTGTTCGGATTGTGGAAATCATAAAAGATCGTTTGTCGTTCTGTTTGACTTTCGGTTCGTTGTTATGTTTGTTGCTCGGTTTGTTGTTCAGGTGTGTACGAAGCTTTACAACTTAAGCAACAATTTTTGGCGAATAAAGATTAGTTTGTGATGTAATATTAGAAACACAAATTTATATCATATCAAATTTATGACAACTTAAAACCAAGAACGTGTATGTTATTGCTAAGAAATTATTAAGGAAAAAGCGCAATTGCAGTGTAAATATTTATAATTAGATATTTTCGAAAGTTTATAAGTCCTCTATTGTAATCTTAATACTTAAAAGAAAATCCTGTCCATTAGCATTATAAGGAAATGGTTTTACTTTATGAATAAGTTTCAATAACAATAGAATATCCTTGCTTGTTTAATTTACTTCCTTTGAGTCATATTGCTCTAAGGGTTGTTACATTGGTCATTAGAAGTATGTAATAAATAAACAATTACCTACTGTTTGAGAAGGGGTAGTGTGAACCAATAAATAAAGTAAGAAATGTAAATTCCATTTTAGTTTAAAATTTCAAGTGTTGTGAAAATGCCACCTCATCTCGGTGCTGATTTGAAAGCGCGGATTGTTTCGGAATTAGCGGCGGGCCGTAGCGTGCGTGAAATTTCACGTATGTTAGATATACCAAAAAGCACCGTAGGGCATTACCGAGTAAAATGGAATCTTGAACACACTGGAAAGAGCCATCGGAAGTGGTAGACCTAAAGTATCTACACGTGCTCAAGATCTCGAGTTGTTTCATTACGTAACAGAACAACCATTTGCTACATACTCCAGGGCTATAGCAGATACACATTTTCCCGGATGCCGTATAACTGCACAAAAAGATTAAAGGAGATGGGAATAAAGAAGTATAATGCTGCTGCGAAAGAAGTTCTCAGTGACGAAAATATGAGACGTCGTCTGGAATTTGCAAGGCGATATGTGAACGAACCTTTGGAATTTTGGAATCGAGTGATTTTTAGCGACGAAAAACGTTCAATAGCCGCAACGATGGACCACTAAAAGTTTTTAGAATGGAAGGAACTCGTTACGAAAATAATCACATAATCACCTAAAAACGAAGTGGTTATTTTTCTGTGAATGTGTGGGGTTGGGTTAGCGCGCGGGGTCCAGGAGTTTGTTGGGCTATCGATGGACGTCTTGATTCTGCTGCGTATTTAGATATTTTGGAAACTATTATGAAACCTTCAGTCGAAGTGTTTTATCCAGACGAAGATTATATTTTCCAACAAGTAAGTATTCTTATTTCACTATACTTTCTCCAAAAAATAGTTCGGGATCTGTTGAATTAACATTTTCATAATGTATTTTTGTTGTTAAAGGACAACGCCCCTATTCATACTTCGCGGGTTGTGCGCAATTGGATACGAGAAAATAACTTGGAGCTGTTACCCTGGCCAGCAAAAGCCCAGATTTTAACATTATCGAAAATGTTTGGGCTCGAATACTTGCTGTTATCCGAAGACAACAAGGGCCAAATTTTATACCAGTAAACCGTAATGCACTAATTGCAGCCATTGATACCGC
Organism: Abscondita cerata; assembly: GCA_030710515.1. Classification (NCBI taxonomy): domain Eukaryota; kingdom Metazoa; phylum Arthropoda; class Insecta; order Coleoptera; family Lampyridae; genus Abscondita; species Abscondita cerata. The sequence goes on along the minus strand of JALBCR010000113.1, from coordinate 957,641 downwards.
ATGGAAAACGATTAATATTAATTATATTGATACCTTGATAGCGTCAATGAGCAGACGCTTCCAAGAATGTATCAATAATAATGGAGGTCACACCCATTATTGATTTCTTATATTTATTTATATAGTAATACCTCAGACTATAACCTTAGAAACACTCATGAATGAAATGCGTCTTGTGCGAGTTGAAATAAGGGCATTAAATAACGATTTTTCAGATTTAAAAGAGTCAATTAGTTTCTGTTCTGCCAAACTGTTGGAAGTTAAGGGAAATATAAAAAAAACTAACAGAAAAATCTAAGGCAATTGATAGGATCACAACTGAAAATTTAGTACTTAAAGAAAATGTTGAAACCCTTACAACTAAAATCGATGAGCTTAAACAATATTCAAGGAGATCAAATCTGGAAATTCGCAATGTGCCGTGGAAGAAAGATAAAAATCTGATACCTGTTGCAAGAAAGTTAGGAGATTTTTTAAACGTGCCACTCATTGATACTGACATTGAAAGAGTGCATCGTGTACAACATTCAGAACCTTCTGATCGTACTACAAAACCAATAATCATTCGTTTTAGTAGCCGCTTAAAAAAAGACGCTGTTCTAGCTGGTGTTATAAAAGCAAAAAGAAATACATTCGGAGTATCTAGAGGAATTAAGATAGAAGGAGTCTCTGAAGGATGTTATATTAGTGATCATCTTACTCTGAAGAATAAACTATTATACAAACGAGCAAGAGAGATAGCAAAAAACAAGGGATACAAGTATGTTTGGACTAGAAACTATAAAATATTTATCCGCAAGGATGACTCTTCTCGAGCAATCACCGTCGCATCTGATGTTATTCTCGACAGGCTATAATTTACGATAAGGCGATTAACATAACAACTCTTTAGTGATATTTTCCATAATGACGTTGAATATTTATTATCAAAATACGTGTAAAAACAACATAATATTTAATAACCTATTGAATTGTAATGCGGAAATTATCTGTTTAACCGAAACGTGGCTATCGCACAGTATGTACTCAAAAGCATACTTTCCAAACAATTTCACGGTTTTCCGTAAGTATCGTGCATATACATCTACCAGCAGTCGTGGAGGTGGAGTGTTTATTGCGGTTTCAAACTTTCAACCGTCTCGGTCTAGTCTAGAAGAAGCAGTCTGGATCACTATACTGTGCCGCGCTTATCGATGTCATGTGTGTTCTGTTTACATACCACCAAAGGATGAAAACGCTCTATATTCTTTTACGAACAACTTAAGTTCAATAATCGAAACGCACCCGAATGATTTGTTTTTAATTTGTGGCGATCTCAACCTTCCTTAGATCAACTGGTCTTTCAACAATGATTTAAGCGTTAGTTCTATGGTTTCTGGCACCACTTCGCGTGTTTCTGAATTTTTAGACTGTTTATCACACTGTAACCTAAACCAATACAATTTTTTCAAAAATTATTCGGGTAATATTTTGGATTTAATATTATGCAACAGAACGTTGATCAAAAATGTTAATCAAAGTTCGTTGCCGTTGGTGCCAGAAGATAGGGCTCATACAACTTTAGAATTCTTATATAAAACAACTAAAAATTAATTTTATGTGCACTTTCAACTTTAAGAAAGCAAATTATGATGAAATTAATAACTTAATTAATTTGCATGATTGGCCAGTTCTTCTTGAAGGGGGTACAATTAACGATGCAACTGAGACATTTTATAAGTGTTTACATAGTATTATAAATATGTGCGTTCCATTAGTAAATTATAAAAACAATAGTTTTCCTTTTTGGTACTCCGCAGAGACAAAGCGTCTAATAAAACAGAAGAATAAGTGTCACAAGCGATGGAAACGATACAATAATACATTAGATTATTTTTTATTTAGTCGTCTAAGAGGTCGGTCTAAAAATTCAATAACTACTGATTATTCTAATTACATTAAGGTTACGGAACAAGGCATTGTTTCCAATCCAAAGAAATTTTGGAATTTTGTAAAAAATAAGCGCAACTCTGATCATGCTCTTCCAGCATTAATGTATTACGATAACGAAACTGCTACAAATGGCCAGTGGATTTGTAATACATTTGTTCGCGAATTACTTTAGTTCTGTTTATGCTGAAGAAAATGTTTCAATTATTTCAGACGATGGTGTACCTTTCAACAGGGGTACTTTTTCTAACGCGTTTATAGAATTTTGTGAGGTAGAGTCGGCATTAAAATCAATTAATGTCAATAAAGGGCCTGGACCAGACGTCATTTCTCCTTTAATCGCTAAACATTGCGCACGCATCTATTCCTTTACACATACTGTTTAACAGGTCGCTAAATGATGGTTTATTTCCAAATTGTTGGAAATCCGGGTACATTATCCCCGTTTATAAGTCAGGCGACAAGACACAAGTTTCGAACTACAGGCCTATTTGCATCTTACCAATTTTTGGTAAACTGTTTGAAACAATTGTATACAAGCAACTTTTTTTTAATGTAAAAGACCTAGTATCAGAACACCATCATAGATTTCTTGCAGGTCGTTCAGTAGAAACGTGTTTGGTAGAATATAGTCACTATCTATTCTCATCAATAGACCAAGGCGTTCAAGTGGACTCCATCTACACGAATTTGTCTAAGGTATTTGGTAGGGTCAATCACAGTATTCTAATATCAAATCTTGCAGCCCTAGGTATTAATGGTAACTTACTTCGTTGGATTAAGTCCTATATTAATAATCGAACTCAACAAGTGTTTATTCGAGGTTTCACTTTTGTATTCATACCAATTACTTCTGGTGTACCTCAGGAAAGCCACTTAGGTTCATTACTGTTTTTAATATACATTAATGATGTTGTTGAGTGCTTTTAAAATACAAAATGTTTACTTTACGCTGATGACATGAAATTATGTTTAGCGATTCGTGATATCAATGACTGCCTATTGCTTCAGGATGACCTCAACAGATTCTATAATTTTTGTAACAACAATTTCTTATATTTAAATTTTAATGAATGCAATGTTATCAAATTTACAAAAAACAAAAATCCTATCATTTTAAATTACAGTATAAATAACAATGTTATTACACGAGACAAAATTAATGACCTAGGTATCATTTTCGACTCAAAGCTATTATTTAATGTACATACATATTGAATTTCTATAGTCTGTATACTATTGGCGCGGAGTAATAAACCTGTCAGAATTATCGAATCTCCCGTATTGCAGTGGCGTAGGTACCTGATATGTTTGGAAAATCATATTTTTAGTAGGTAAACATATTTTAATAGTAAAATCTACCTTGATATGAATTATTATGGGGTTATATGTTATTTATTTTAAGAAAAATGCCAACAGTTAATTTTAACGACATGTGTGCGTTTAAAGTGCATAGCGCTATCTAAGCGACAGCTTTAATGCTTGAAACACACGTGTATCGATAAAACCAAGTAATTTTACTTATGTTCATTGCTCCACGAGTTTAAAAACCAACCGCCGTCTTGTACAGTTGTATACCGCACTTAAGTATACACCTCTGATGAGCTCATATTAAGAGCGAAATGCTGCATCAGGTGTTCTTTCGTTGCGTGTTATGCTTCTGTACAAGTTTTACTTGGTTTTATCGACACACGTGTGTTTCAAGCATTAAAGCTGTCGCTTAGATAGCGCTATGCACTTTAAACGCACACATGTCGTTACAATTAACTGTTGGCATTTTTCTTAGTTTATACTATTCATACGTGTCAATGTTTTACACGAGATGTCGTACGACACACATTTTACTTATGTTATTTATTTTATTTGTATAGTAGATCACATTACAAAATTTACTTCTTACGTATTATATATCATTATTTTTGTATCTTGGTATAATACCCACATCTACGGCTATAATTCTCGTTTCGTCAGTACCTGGGCTGATGGGAACGTGTTTTCTCAGATTAACCTATTGTTCCCAGACCCTAAATGGGTCGATATGCTGCAAGAGTGGCACAATGATCGTATTTTGGTTAGAATTTATTGGTTTTTACTTAAGCGTAGAAGTACCGCTTTAACAAGAAAATAAAGAATTATTTCAAGCAATTATGATTTATACTCCGCGCCAATAGTATACAGACTATAGCTAATAAAGCATACCGCATGTTAGGTTTTATTCAACGAACATCTTACAATTTTCAAGGCATAAACTCAATAATGAGCCTATATTTTGCTTTTGTTTATAGCATACTTTATAGCAATTCATTAACATTCTACAACGAAAATTTAATCTTCCTTACACTGACTACGTGGTATCTTGTGATCGTCTTGGCTTACTAAGTTTGGAAAATCGTAGGTCATGCAGTGATGTCACGTTTACTTGGAAGCTTTTAAATGGGTTATTGGAATCTCAGTACTCATTACAGCATTTTCAATTAATCACCGGACGCCACCCTGTCCGTCACCGTAACTTATTTCATTGCTAGAACAAATGCATTTCAAAATTCGCCTATATTGCGTATGTTTCGAACAATTAATGCAATGCCCAATTCCACTGATATCTTTTTTACATCAAAACGTCGATTAAAAAAACAGTTACGCAAAGCATATTCCTTGACCTAAAATGAAAAGTGTAAATTACCTATGTATAAGTTTATTTCAAGTAATATATTTTTTTTCTTTTTTTTTAACTATTAGTTTAGAATACATCAATTTTCTGTTTTTTTGTTTTATATTACGGATAATATGTATATAATTATATGCTCAATAGTGACGAGCGCACAATGTATACGCATTCCATAAGGATTTAGTATTTCATAGTAACACATGTAGTGGGTATTTTACCTGTATGTGTTCTTTTTGCATAAATAAATAAATAAATAAAAAATAAATATTGTGTTTTGCAGTTGTGCAACAACATACCAAAAGAAAATTGCCTACCTCAGAATCAAATTCACTAAATTGGAAAAAACTCATTTTTTATAACTTTCGGCAGCACATGTATCAATTCATGTCGAAAATAACTTTATATAACATTAACCTCAAATTTTAAAATTAAATTTATTTTTCTTTTGAATATTTAAATGAGCGTTTGATTAGCTTTACAACACCAAGAATTAATGCAAACGTCAAATAAAGTGAAGTAACAACGACTTAAACAGAAAGCAATTAGGTCAAGATAATAATTCTGATACCAAGGCATGTCATATGCTGGATTTCTTAAATGTCGTGCTCCTTTATGTCTTAGCACTTATTCTGTCCACCATATTGCTCGTTTTAATCCGGTCGAAGGTTGGTCTCCTACTAACTATGTATACATTTTAACAGTTTCGCGGTACGTATACAAATATTTGAGTAGACAAAATCTCTGAAATGTTTGACTTACTTCGGGTTATTTATAACTTCTAATATAGCTGACTTAAATGTTTTTTTAGTAATAAATTTGTTTTCTAACATAATTCCTAATCCCTCATTGACTATTCGTCGAACGTTAGATTTTTGTTCACCCATAACGGGAATTCCTATTAACAGAACTTTAGCTTCTAGAGCTTCTTCAAAAGACTGCAAACTTCCTTGAGTAATAAATAATTTGTTGTTAGGATGTCCTAAAAATGAGAGTATGTATAAACATTTGTTACACCATTTAAATCTGCATGTGTTAGAGGTACTCTTCACGTAAAAGTAAGATCGAATTTATATTAATGACAATTTCTTACTCAAAATATCTTGTTGGGGAAACAATTTTCAGATTATTACATTATCTGGTTTATTTGGCAACTTCTCATCTTCGAATTTCCACAATATCGTGTATGGTAATTCCTTGAAAACAACTATTATGGCTTCCTTAACTTCACTAGAAATGTATTTGCTATTGACGTTGCTTCCCAAACTGAAGTAAATGACTCCATTAGTCAATTTATTTAGCACATTTTCTAAATCCTAAAATAATTTGTATATCAGCAAGTAGATTTATTTCTGAATAACAATAAAAAACCTACTGTTGGTAACGGTTTGCTTTTAGTGATATGACTTTTTCCCCAGATTTGAACAACATTTAGCAGTAAAGGTCTAATTGGGTGTAGAATACTGTTTGAGTTTAAAAAGTAAATACTGTAATTTTTATAAATGTCTTGAATTGGAGGGTAATTTTTTCCAAAATGTTTTTCTACTAGGCGTTGTTGCGAAGGTAATAAGTAATTATAATTTATATGCCTTAAATAGAGATTAAAATGTAAACTTTCAAGTTGTTCAAAATAAGTTAACGGTTCTTGAAATGGTAACATGATATCGGGATACATAGCGTAATGGGTTGGGTTACCTATTTCGTGATGAATAAACGAAGTGGCAACAAGTGTTAAAACAGAAATAAAAGGACATTTAAATTTGTGACTAAATGCAAAATGAACAGAATGAAATCCTTCGATTATGAGCAAGTCAAAATGTTCATTTTGATTATTTTAAAGTTTCTGTACTTTCGGTTTTTTTAATTCATGATCAATTATGTCTTCATTTCTGCAAAATTTTCCCAAATTTTCCATGCTGGTGTATCTATCATATCAAATAAATTAAAGTTCTTCCATAATCTGTATGATTCTTTTAAATCAATTTTTGTTAAATTAGAGAGCATAGGATCGTTGATGGGATCAGTTGTTAAAACAGTTACTTTGTGCCCTTTCAGCCATAAATCGTTTTACCATGGCCTAAGTACAATTTGATGACTAAAGGAAGGCACCTACATAACTCCTAATATTCTAGCACTTTGCCGTAATGCAACACATAAAGTAACAAGCACCCACAACACTCTCATACACATTATTTTAGAAACAATTCTTTAAACAAATTAACTTAAAGTAACGTTACTATCCACCAATATAAGTATAATTATTGATGTCGTCAAGATAAGGAAAAGCTACTCAGGCCTGATTTTTTCATCTCCAATTAATTTTATCTGTCGGTTAATCATCTTAGAAACCCGACTTTCTAAAAATTTGATTGGCTCAATACTACGTTTCCATAGTAGTTAACCGACTAATAAAGTTAACTGGATGTGAAAAAATCGGCCTCAGTGTAATACATGTATATCAAAAGAAATCAATGATATTAAATTATTTATCAATTAAATTGACATGCTATCTACTCATAATTGCCATAAAATTAAAAACGTCTGATTTGATTTGATATTTTGTTAATGTATTAATTAATATAAATTTAATACATAGTACCTCTCTCGAGTTCCGCTAACATTAAATATGAATATCTAGGGGAAGTCCGGGAGACTTAAACCACTTTTTATTTAAAATATCAAATTTTTAGAAAAATAGATTATCAAGATAGGGGTATAATTTTAAGCTTCAGCTTACATATTTATCCTTACTTTTGGAACATTACTTCATTCATATTGTAATACTGTAAAATGTAATACAGATTTTAATAAAAGATTGGGATATGAATCAACTTCAATTACAACTAGACAAATTACAAATGCGGATGGAGTTTCAAAACATACATTTAGTATACGATCCAAGAAACATCAAAACATTTTACTTAGGTCGATGGCAAAACGATTACAGTCCGGACCTGTGGTTAGTATCAATGGATTGTGACATGGTTCCATTACAATGAACATGTATGGTATTAAACGATTTTCCAAGAAGTCAACATATGCCTTCGCTAATACAAATTGGACTTCAAATTTTTAGGAAAACTAAGATGGAATTTTCAAAAAGCTAATAGGATACACTAACATCTCTCGATTCTATTCTTAGATGGATACTACAGGTCTCTGATAATTATTTTAGGTTCGTAGGTTCTCTTGAATGTGCAGCAAAAATCAATTCTACGTGGTTTTCGAAATGAATATGTACCATGTTGGTTGACTGAAATAAACAGATTGTACAAATCATATCTTGAAAATCCAAAAGAAGAAACTGATGATGCTGTACTGTCATCTCTAAATAATGGAAAAAAAAAGAAATGGAATTAGTTAATGGAAAATATAAATTTCGTACATTCAAGTCGCAAAAGCTGGACACCTTTAAATAAATTGGATTCTCGAATCAATCTGCTAAAACAAATCTTAAAAAGACAGAGGTTTCTTGTTTTCATTTAAGTAATAAAGAAAAAATTATAAAACTTAATGTTATCTTTAATATTACAAAGTTAAACCATAATTTTAACCCAGTTTATCTGGGAGTAACTTTAGATACGTTTTTAATTTACAAAGATCATTTAGAAAAAGTCAAACAAAAAAATGAAAACTAGAAGAAATGTCATTCAAAAATTACTTGAAACAACTTCGTACAGCTGCTTTGGCATTAGTTTATTCTACAGCAGAATATTGCGCTTTTGTTTAGTTAAATAATTATCATACAAAAAAATAGATGCCCAAATGAGTTGCACTATGCCTATAAGTAGTGGAACCATTAAATCTACTCCTCTCGATTGGTTTCATTCTCTTTGTATAATTACTCTATCGAACATTTTGCGTTGAAACGAGAATGGGATAAATGCCAACTTACCATAAACTTACCAATTTGGAATGATATTGAGAACCCTCCAGCTAAAAGCTTAAATCTCGAAGTCTTGTATGGTTGCAAAACTACTTAACTACGGCCTTTTCTAAAGTTAAAGAGGAAAAAAAATAATGGTATGGAGTTGATGTTTTCAATAAACATCTTATTGATGATCCAACAATAGAAGTCCCGGGCTTTGATCAAAAAAGAAAAATTTGGTCAAAACTAAATCGCATAAGAACAGGTCATTCAGAATGTTACTCTATGTTGCTTAAATGTGCGAATTCTAATCCAAATTGTAAATGTGGAAACGAACCAGTTATAGTTGCAAATATTATGGAGGATTGTTAATTAACAAAGTTTAAAGGAAGGTTTGTACACATTCATAATTTAACGGATGAAGCTGTATTATGGCTTACAAATTTGAAAGACATCTAAGTTTAAGCAATATTTTGCATTCTTTATTCTGATTATTTGTTTATCCATTATTTTTTGTTTGCCATTTCTTTATTTTACTATTTTTATTCGTCATTGTCGTGGCTGGCGCTTGGACAGGTCCATAAATGTACCATACGCATAAATAAATAAAAAGATGTGCTACTCCCTAGTATGTATAACTACGTTAAAAGGCACTTGGCTTCGCTTTGTACTGTTAAACTTATCATGTGTGCTTTAAACGCTTGCGTATACACTTGTATTATATTGTACTAATAAGTAACTTAATTATACTCAAATAAAATGAGGCCCATTATTAAATTAATGTTAATCATCTTCAAAATGTAATATTTGTAGAAGTCTGTAGAATGTAATCATCTTCTATAGATTAAAGTCAAATTTAACTAAATATATTATTCAAGGAAAGCGTGAAAGATTAAGTCAAACAAAAAAAGCATTAACTGTTCGACAGGTATTACTAAAGTTATGTAATAAAATACCACATAATAAACTAAATTGCAAATTAGATTTTAAATGAATTTAAAAAACTTGTCTTTCCTAATATTAAATGAAAACTACTGCATTGATTACTTGTAATAATTACTTTTGTTTCCATTGTTAAAAAGACATATTTGTCACTGATATAATTCATGTTTTCCAATAGTAAAAAAAGTTCTCGATAAAAACAAAACTTTGTATGTGTATGTGTACTACATATATGTTCGACAATAATTTAATAATATTAATATGAAAAGAAACAAACTCAAATTTATTTATTTAACGTTGGGTCTCAGGTGGTTCTATTTTCAGTGATTTTTCTTTGAACCTTGACCTATATGGCCACAAATTTTTAATGCGCACTTGATTCTAACATATAACTGTTATTTACTACTTGAATAAAATTATTGACTTACAGTAAATAAAATTATTATAAAGATATTTTATTGTATTGAACGCGTTGTAGTATGATTTATACCGTTGTCACATACGTTTTTGAACACCATTAATACAATGAATAGTGACACTCAATTTAAAACATGTATGTACATAAACAGTAGTAAACTTAAAAAAATTAATGTTTATTTTTACAGATGAAAGCTCATCCTGAGAAGTTAAAAAATTTCAACTACCGAGATCTTACACAATTGATTGCATTGAAATTGATGTAATTGGTAATGAAACTCGTAAATATGCAAACAACGAGAAAAAGATTGAAAGTTGTCGCATCACAACAAACAAATCCAAAGCTGTAAGTAATTTTTGCAGTGAGAATTTTTTCAACTTCAAAATTTAAGTCAGTGCTAATTTGAAATTATGAATTATTATTTATATTTAAAATGTACCGGGTGGGCAAATAAGCGAGGTAAGCGGCTGTATCTCAGAAACTAATGATCGTAGAGAGTTAAGGTAAAAATTTGATAGGTAAAGTGGGCAAGGTAAAATGCTGGAATTATGTTTAAGTTTTCAAGATCGCCGCCAGTGGGCGTTTCCGCCATCTTGAATTACATAAAGTTACGTTTTTCGCGATTTTTCCCAATGAATGTAACAAAAAAGTATTTGCGTTTTAGTGTTAACTTAAAGTCGAACATTTTTTGTCAAACCAATTTTTCTCTATATTTCGAAATAAAGTGGTGGGAGGTATTTGAATGTTGTTTTAAATGAATGCCTGTGACTTCGAAACGGCTTAATGGATTTTGATAAATTTGGTATCGTTGAAAAGAGCATTTTTTGGGCTTTGAGATTGCTCGTAATTATGACAGTTGTGACTTACACGGCCGCCGATAGAGAGCGTTATTCGGTATTATATCCAAAATATTAGAATTTTTCAAATAATTTAAATGCAATGATATAAATTTTTTTGGACCAAGTAATAGACAAATGCCCAACTAATGAACCTGCGCACACTGCATCTTAATATCTTTTTCCTAACTCAAATTATTAAAAAATAATACTAAACCAGGAAAATTTATATATACCCATTTAAAAATGCATCGGTTGCTTTCGGTAAGAAGTCAAGTAGTAGGCCATGGAAATAAAAGACAACTTCTCTGAAAAATTTTCACGAGAAATCTCATTTATTTAGTGCTGTAAATTTAAGTTACGCGTAAACGATTTTCCTTTTAAATAAAGTTGTGGTCCTAAAAAGGACCGGCTTTGAAAAAAAATTTATGCCTTCTGTGTTCAAATTCCCTTCCGTCATATTCCACACATTGTTCCAGTCTTTCTTGAGTCGACAAAACCACTGCCTCGATTTCTGCCGCTGATTGAGTTTCGAATTCTGTTTTCCATATCCATTGGTGTTGTTGGTGGAGTTTGAAAAACAACGCCTTTTAAGCGTCCCCACAAGTAGAAATCCAGACATGTCAAGTCGGGAGATCTTGCCGGCCAAGAAAATAGGCTTTCCCTTCCTATCCAGCGTTGTCGAAAGGTCTCGTTAATATGGTTTTGGACATTAATTGAATAATATGCCGGACAACCATCTAATTGCAGAAACATAGTTCTCCTAGTTTCCAGTGGCACCAACAAAATTGGCAAGTCGTTGATCAAAAACTCTAAGAAGCGGTTACCAGTTAAAGCTTGTTCAAAAAAATAAGGTCCAATAATTCTGTACCCAATGACACCGCACCACACATTTAGGCTCCAGCGTCCCTGGTGTTGCACTTCTCTTAACCAATGCGTATTTTCAGCGAACCAATAATGCATATTATGACGGTTTACAGACACTAAACGTAGCCTCGTCGGTCCAGAGAACTTCCGTTAAGAAATTTTCCTCAAGCAGGCATTGATCTATTATCAAAATCTCGTTCATTTAGCGCCTGGTGCAAGGCTATGTGGTAAGGATGTAGTCTAAAAGTAAAAAACAACATATGCGTAAAAATAATATAATCAGAATAACACTGAATTGTGTGTGCATTTGAGAGTATGTGCCAAGATACTTAGAATAAGATAAAATTATTTAACTATAATCTTCCAAAATATTTCTAACAGTTGTTCGTACTATTCCCAAGTCTAAAGACAATGTTCTAGTTCCTACATGTCTATCAAATTCTATTTAAGCCAAGACTTTGATAATGTTTTCTTCGGTCCTTCCATTGCTATGCCTGCGACGTTGAGGACGACGAAAACTTCCAGTATCGCGTAATCGTTGTACCAAGCGCGAAAACATTTTTCTTCTGTAATGACGGCGATCTGGATACCGTGCCCCGTACTGTCTTGCAGCTATAGCTGCATTTTGAAAACACTCAAAATAACTCGCAATCATGTCAACGGCTTCATTATTTTTGAAAGGCATTTTGATTAAATAGTACTCAAATTATACGCAATCAACAATATTAGGCTGCGTGTGACAAAAATTTGACGTTACTTGTTTTTTATTTCCATGGCCTACTACTTGCCTTCTAATCGAAAGCAACCGATGCATTTTCAAATGGGTATATATGAATCTTCCTGGTTTACTATTTTTTTTAATAATTTGAGTTAGAAAAAGATATTAAGATGCGGTTTGCGCAGGCTCACTGGTTGGTTATTTGTCTATTATATGGTCTAAGAAAAGTCATATTATCGCATTTAAATTTTTGGAAAAAATCCAATATTTTGGTTATGATATCGAATAACACCTTCTATTGGCGGCCGTGTAAGTCACAACTGTCATAATTACGAGAAACTTTTTTGTTACATTCATTGGGGAAAATCGCGAGAAACGTAACTTTATGTAATTCAAGATGGCGGAAACGCCCACTGGCGGCCATCTAGAAAACTGAAACATAATTACAGAATTTTCCCTTACCCACTTTACCTATAAAATTTTTTACCGTAACTCTCTACGATCATTCATTAGTTTCTGACATACAGCCGCTTACCTCGCTTATTTGCCCACCCTGTACATTAAATTAATAGTAACATTATTATACAATTTGTATTTTTATTAATAATAATGGAATTGAATTTCTATTACATAGTAAGATTTCCAGAGGAAATACTAATAATGGCATTATGGGTGGTGTTTCTTTTGTTCTTTTAAAATACCTACAAATATTTCGCCCCGTTGTATTATCTGGCTATCTTTTCTCTTGTTCGATAGATTGTTCAACGAATTTTTCTACATTGTTGCCAGTTTTCTATCATCAAGTATTTCCATGACTGATATACAGGATTATTTACCAAACCCGTTTATTAAAAGTTTATTGAGATGTAATTTAAATAAGCCTTTAAAAATTTAGGGTTAAGTTTGGTTTCAAGTGTATTTTTTCTAAAATAGTTTCAAGTTTCTGTCACTTCCGGTTTAACCGGAAGTTGGTGTAAACTTGTTTATTTTAAATATAACGTTTTATTTATTATTTTTTTTTTAGATTCAGCGTGAAATTCTAAACGCATTTTATGTATAATGTCCTATACCTATATCTAACCGTGTTTGAGATTTTTGACTATATGAATAAAAAACGTGCTTATTTATTTATTTATTTATTTATTTCCAAAAAGAAAGAAAAAAAAAGAAAACAGAAAAGAAATAATTACAATTTGTACAGGAACAATAAGCAATAATAATCCTTTTGAAAAGTGATGACAATCAGATGACACCAAGAGGTGCCTCTGTTCTTCCTTGCCACCACGTTTCGACGTATGTATCAAAACAAATAAGCTCTTATCTCACTACTTAAGTTATCTAAGTTATCAATGACTACAATGTGCAACAACCCCACTTTGTTTACGATATAGTTCTTTAGTTTTAATTTTAATTTTAATTCTAATTCTAATTCGCATTGCCTTCATTCATTAAATTCGGAGACAAACGAGTTTTGAAGGAGTGTATACTCGGAGATTTTATATCCCTAGGTAAATTGTTATAAAGAAAACAAATGTTATAAGAAAATGAGCGTTTATAAAATTCAGAGTTATGAGAAGGTACAACAATCAATCCTCGGTGTCTCAGATTTAAGTTATGTACATCCGTTCTGTATCTAATTTTGTTTGCTAAATAAGGAGGTTTGTTTGTAAGAATGATTTAATGAAATAACACACATGCATTGAGATAACGTCGTTTTTCCATACTTAGCCATTCAAATTCTCTTATCTTAAGGCTAATATGTTTGGGACGCCTAATACCATAAATGAAGCGTAAGCAAGCATTTTATAGTACTTGTATTTTTCTCTTTGTGGAAGTATCAAGACAGGGACCGTAAAGAACGAGATAATAACAAAGAGTCACAAAGCATTTGTTTTAAACCCATATTTAAAACATGCCTATGAGAATACAATAATTTAAGATTGCCATAAGAGTTACGTATACAAGACCCAACATGCTCCGAGAAACGTAGTCTATCTAGAAAAATTCATAGATTTAAAGACTGCTCAGAATAAGGATTACTGATATTATTGATTTTTAAAGAAAACGGCTGTATAGATTCAATATTAAGATAATTCCTTAATAGCATGAATTTAGACTTGATAGGATTAATTTTTAAGAAGTGTAATTCTGCATACTCCGCTAAATTATATAAGTCTACGTTTAAAAGTTCGCTTGCTTGTACTGCGTCTTTTGGCAGGAATGACATGTATATTTGTGTGTCGTCTGCATATTGATGGTAATTAGAATGACTGATAAAGTTACAAAGTTTAAGAGTATAAATTGTATACAATAAAGGACCCAATATAGAACTTTGCGAAACACCATATTTGATATCCCGTAATCCAGATATATTTTCTTGAAGCTTTACGCATTGACTACGATTGCACAAATAATTGTTTAACAAACAAAGAGCAGAATTATCGAAATCTATGTATCGTAAAATGATTGTTAGTATATCGTGATGAATGGTGTCAAAAGCCTTAGAAAAATCTGATAACACTAACGCTGTGATTTTATTTTTATCCTTGACAGCAATTACATCATCCACTACATTTAATAAAGCAGTCGTACAACTGTAGCCAGAACGAAATCCCAACTCTGTATTAGAAAATAAGTTGTTTCTGTCTAAATAGCTTGGAATCTGCTTGTTCATGATCTTTTCTATGACTTTTGACAACACAGGAAGTATACTGATAGCACGAATATCATTTAATTCTTTTGGCAAACTTTTTTTGGAAGTAGGGACTATTAATGCAATCTTCCATGCATCAGGAAAAATGCCTTCCAATAGACAACAGTTTAACAATATGCGTGAAATATGGCAACAAGAAGGGACAACACAGATGAATCATAACTGAATTTATATCATCAAAGGCTACTGCTTTAGATTTTATAGATAATATCGCTCGATATATTTCCTCTTAATCTACAATAAAGAATTTAAATCTGTCATTTTCTTCTACTTCTAGGGCAGGATTATACAATTCAAATAGTTTAGGATCAACATAATGAATACCTTGCATGGAGTTGATAAAATAATCGTTAATTACTAAATTACGTAAGGATTTATAATAATGCCAATGAGATAGTTTTTTAGTTTTTTTAAATCGGTTAAAAGCTTTACCTCTTAAAGACATCATGAACCTTACATTGTCAGTCAACCATACTGGTCTAGATTTAGTCAATACAGAAGTTTTAATGGAAGCAAGCTCATTAAACAAAGAGATAATATTAGAGTTAATGAACTCAACTTTGTGATTTACATCATGAAAGTCGAATGTCAGACGCCAAGGTATTGTCTGTAAATAATACGTAAACAAATTTAAGTCCAGCTTAGAAAATTCACGATAAATATGCGAAACAGGTTTAGATGTGGTTAGTTTAGCATTAACTTCCGGCTTCCTGCGTAACCAGTTTTGGAATAGAATATCTCTTTAGTTTTTGAAGACATTTTTATAACTTTTATTGTATGTTTTTACACATGGTATGTACATTCCGTGGCAAACATTCGCATTTTCAATGTCGGTAAAGTCATTTTTTTTAAATAGGACACCCTGTAATTTTAAGTGTTATCAGGTCCAGGACTTAATTCTGTATAAAATTGCATTAAGGTTACCTATACCTATTCTTGACCATTTTGGAGATAATTAAGTTTTTTTAATACGACCGAATGTATACGGCTAAACTTTTTACCTCCGTCCCGTTAGCTATGGAAAAACAATTATTGCGTTGCTGTCAAACATAACAGATACTAGTATGTGCTGTATGTCAACATCTTATGGAAGAATACTCAAACGCCAATATTCCCAATTTGTTTTATATTCACTGAGAATGTTACAAAGTTTTGGAGAGAACCTATCGTGTTTTTAATGAACGACATCCTGATTTGCCGCCAATCAATATGACAAAATTCATGAGAATTGAAACGAACTTCTTACGTTTCGGAAAGTTAATGTTAAACGAAATGAACCAAAACCAATAAATAGCGATGAGAATAATGTATTAAATACATTGGTTTATTTTCAAGCACACCCGCATAGTTCAATGCCGTCTGCAGAGAATGATTTGAGAATATCTGCTTCATCTGTCCAACGAATCCTGAAAGAACATCACATGCACCCTTTCTTCCTTCAAAAAGATGCACGCTTTTAGACCCGGTGACGATGTACGGCAAATAGAGTTTTTCGTGTTTATGTTGCCAAAAATTCAAGAAGATCCTCAATTCCTTTCAAAAATATTTTGGACAGATGAATCAAAGTTTTCAAGAGAGGGAGTAACAAATAGAAGAAACCAACATTTCTAGGCAAATACGAATCCGCATGCCTTACGAGAAACATATTTTTAAGATATGTTTAGTTTTAATGTCCTTTGCAAATATTAAACAAAACAAGTGCGGTATGTATTTATGTTGAAAATTTAAATAATTATAAATACTTACAACAGTTACTCAGTTTATAGAAGAATTTTCTATTGGTGAGCATCAAAATTTTTGGTATTAATTAGATGGTAGTTCTCACTACGTTTATCTCAAATGCTTGAAGATCGTTGAATCTCTATTTGAATTAACCCCTCTTGACTTTTATTTTTGGGGTATACCAAAAGTAAAGTGTATTCTTCTCAATGGACAAATTCAATGAGCCACAGCAGGCGCAGAAAAAAGATTTGAAATATGCCTTCAAATGAACTGTATTAATATAGAACATTTATTATAATTTTTCTTTTATGTTAATGATTGTTCTTAAGATTAATCTAATTTTTAAGTTTACTAAGTAATTTATGTAATATATTCTTCTCATCACTAGTTATAGGTTTGCGAATATTTCTTTTAACATTAACTTTTCCGAAATGTAAAAAGTTCATTTCAATTCTCTTGAGCTTTGTCTTGTTCATTGGCGGCAAAAGAGGATGTCGTTCATTAAAAACACTACAAGTTATCTCCAAAACTTTGTAACATTTTCTGTGAACATAAATAGATTGAGAATATCAGAGTTTGAGTATTCTTCCATGATAAATTTAAAGTTTTAATTTTCTAGTATCAGATGCCGACATACAATACATACTAATTATGTGTCATGTTTGACAGCAAAACAATTATTGTTTTTCCATAGCTAACGGGGCGGAGGTAAAAAGTTTGGTCGCATACATTCGATCTTAAGAATTAAGTCTTGGACTTGATAACACTTAAAGTTACAGGGTGTCCAATTTAAAAAAAATGACTCTACCGACATTGAAGATGCGAATGTTTGCCACGAAATGTTGAATACCTTGTATAAAAGTAGACAATAAAAATTATGAATATGTAAACTGACACTTTTTCAACGTTTTGTCAAATTTGAGAATCAAATTTTCAAAAACTAAAGAAATATTCTATTTCAAAACTGGTTACGCAAGGAGGCACATTTTTTATTCAAAGTTAAAAATTTCAAAAATGTAGGTATATGACATTATACATAAAATGCATTTAGAATTTCCCCGCGGAAACTAAAAATGAAATAATATATAGGATATATAAATAATACGGATTGGTCAAGCACATGTTCGACAAAACGTATGACTCGTGAAAGCCCCTGGATTCAAACCCCTTTTATACATTATTGTAAATACTTTTGTTTGGTTAGTTTTTGTTTTAGGCAAAATAATTACCAACCAGGAACCAATTTCTTTCACATCTCCAAGGGTTACATGACGTAAATGTCGATTACAAATAAAACCCTTAACAATTCAGTTACCTTTGTTAAAAAAAAATTATTGGTCTAAAGTGTTTTTAAAACACATCTATCAGTAAGATAGATTTCATCATGAAATATTCTGACCATAATGTTGCACAGGAGTATCTTTGGACTATAGCAAAAAAAAATTGGTATCTATTTTTGGGCTGGTAGCAGTCCCTATGCCTTCCTGTGCAAATGTTTGCCCCCTTTTGAACTTTTGTTTATTTATTGGAACCTGAACCTGTACTTCCTCGAGTTTTTCTTTAATATTTTACATGTGTTGTACTATCTTTTAAACAGTCCTCAATTCTAATTCTAATTCTTTTGATTTTTACTTCTCCAATCTTCTTTGATTTTTTTTTCCATTTTTCTGTTAATGTTTTCCGTTTTGCTTCTTCCTTTATTTTCTTAATAATCTCTTGTTTGACTTTGTCAATTCTCTTATTCATGTACTGTATCTGTTTATTTACACCTTTGATTGTCGCTTCTAATTCCGTTTGCATGGTATATATTTTTATTACATGCCTGTAATCTTTCCATTATAATTTGATTTGTTTTAGATTTTTTTCCATTTCTTCTGGTCTTGTTTATGGTTACTATATTATTTTTCTTCCCTTTGTTGTTATTGTTCTGTCTTCTTTCTTCTTGTTCCTCTTGTATCAATTTTTACATTTTCTTTATATTCATGATACGACACCTTATTTAAGATTTCCTGGTTTTTATTTTATAATTCATATGCACGAATGTAATTCAATACTAAACTCATTCATTCTGTCACAGCAGGAATTTTTTGTTTCTATTATTAGAAATGATTTCAGAATTACTATATTTCAGTAATAGTCGCAGAGAAACATATTTCTTACATCATTAACAATATTCTTAATGTTGACTAATTTAAACTTTTTTCTAGTGAAAAGGATGTAGGACAAACTGAAAGCAATTCAACTACAAACAAGCACAAATGGTTTTTCTCATTTATTTTTACTATGTTAGTTGTGTCCATAGCTGTGCTAATAGTGGCTTTAGTAAAAAAAAAAGAGTAAGTACATATGCGCTTATATGGTTCTACATTTAATGTTTTCATTGCATCGATAAACACTGTACATATGAAAAGTAAATAACATTTATGCTGAGTTTTCCAATCGGGTTTAAAAAATTCAATTTATGCTATCATGGTAAAGTTTGATAGTAATATTATTATAAATTACGTTTACGGTTTTTTAATTATTTTGCATAAGAAAGTTATCAGTTTGAAGAGAAGTCATTAAAGATTAACGGTACTTATTTAGAATGATCCTATTTTGTATGAACGGGTAATCTGTAATTCAGTAAAACACTTCACTTAGTTTCTCTTTACCTTATTTGTAAATCTTATTTTTAATCATATACAATTCAATAATACTTAAAATTATTACTACAAGGACTACTAGATAGTCCCAAACTGATAGTGAGCAAGTATTTGATTTGGACTTGAAATCATACAGCATTAGTGTTTTTTTTTTTAATTGATTGAATTCGAAGGGCTTGCTATATCTACCCACTTCTCAAATTCCATTCTGGTTAATTTTAGTGGGTTCAATTATTTGTACATTTTGCTTTGACTATTACTATATAATTTAATTTTAAATTCTACTGAACAATTTGAAGATCATAAAAAAAATGATTTATTTCGAATGTTATCTTAATAATTATTGTGAAGTAGTTTCATCTGATCTATGTTAACTATTATACTGTTATCAATATTATTTTGAAAAAGGTGATCCACTAACGATAAGTATTTATTTTCAACAAAAATGAAGGCTACACCAAATAATCACCTTGTTCAAATTCGTACGGTTACGATAAGAAAATTTAACAATTTTATGTAACCATGACTTTTTATTTTTCATTATTAGACACTCTAGTATAATTTCTACTGATAATATTAAATAAATAATAATAATGATAACGGTAAGTAATTGCCCAGATGCAGAATGAATATGTAACAAATATCTCGCAATTACCTAGTATTATAATTTACGTTCCTTATCTCCTTGTCTTGTTGTCATTTATTGATTTAATCGTCTGATAAATATTTTGTCTTTTATCGTCATAAAATGTAAAGTGTTGTGATAAAGCTTGTAACAGAATTCATAACTTTTATATTGAATAATTTTTTAAAAAAACTTGCTTTTGTTTTTTGAAATGTCACTATCTGTTGAATGAATTATTACTATAACGTCATCGGTTTTGGCACTATTTTGTATGTTGTTCAATAAAAACTATATGATCGTTTTTTACATTCAGGTCACTAATAGAAATATTAAATGTTGCTTTTTGGTTATAGTTGTAAATGAAAGTACCACTCTTCTTCACTTTAATAATCTACTGAAATTTATATGCAATTTTTTTTAAGAAGAATATAACCTACATTTATTTGAACGTGAACGGATAGATTGTTACAAATTATTTGTAAACAAACTAAACAATGAGATAACAGTGTTAAAAAACCTTGCCGGTAGCTCCAGCGGTCGGATGTGGTCGTGGGCTTATTTAGAATCGTTAGAACGAAGGTTTCTGCACTGCGCAAAGAATTTATAAAGCACCACCTAGTATTGCGTATAAGATGTCCTCTTAGAGCCACTAGCAACTTGTAGACACAGAAAACAAACAGTAGGTTGGTAGAAATACATAATTATAGCGACTAGACTTCAATCACAACACACATAGAAATACATAGACACAAAACTATAATACGGTTTAGAGAAATGCACAATATTTAGTTACAAAATAATAATAACTCATGAGAGCGAGTTAAGAATTAAGTAATAATTTAGGCAAGAGCACTCGATTAGGTAGCTGTCGTAGTGTACCATAAAATTTTGACAGTCGTAGTACCAATCGTTCCTTGCAAGCGACCCACTAATATTGAGTGGCAAATATCGTTATTAATTTATTTGAAAACAAATTACGTAAAGTACCGGACCTTGGCTGATTATCTAAATAGATTCAAAGTGCAACATGATTTAGCAATATTTCAAAAAATTTTTCAAATTTACAGAGATTCTTTAACGCAACGCAAACGGTACGTTGTTAAATTTACAGACGTAGTACGAGTACATAAAACGCGACAAAAATAACAAATAACATGCATAGAAAGAATCAAATTAGGTTTTACATAGGAAGTTTTTGGTATTCGAACGTTAATAGATAGGTGTAACAACCCCTGTACCCAAATCAGACAGTACTTAGTTTCCAGCGAAGAAGGGAAGACAATATAGACGAATTAATAACAGTTGCTGAACGTACTCACGATGAACTAGATAACAGTATTATCTTATGTGGTGTTCTTGGCGACAAAAGGAGCTCAAAAGTAGATTTAAATTCCAATGCTGCTGACGTTCACTAATAATTTCCAAACCCAGCTTCGTTATGTAAAGTAATTTTTTTATTATTATACATACGCCAGCATAACAACCATCAAGAAAGACCCACGCGATAGCAAAC
The DNA here is from genome assembly GCA_030710515.1 of Abscondita cerata. Lineage (NCBI taxonomy): Eukaryota > Metazoa > Arthropoda > Insecta > Coleoptera > Lampyridae > Abscondita > Abscondita cerata. The sequence goes on along the minus strand of JALBCR010000113.1, from coordinate 936,183 downwards.
GACTTTATAAAAACGTAAAAGCATACTCATACACGAACAGGAGATGAAAACTCCAAAGCAGCGAAGAAATATAAAACTGTGTTAAAAGCGTTAACGCCAAAATGGCAATCATCGGTCGTTTTTAAAGTCATCCTTGCCTGAGGGATTCGCTAGTAATTGGGAATGGCGCATAATTGATCATTACAACCACGTAACGTCCACATTTTAACACAGGTAATTCTTTTGTTCCTTGCGCATAAGTAAAGGTTGTTAGTACAATGGAGTACATCGGAGCATCCGGATTTCATTGGTGTTAATCTGATGAGCTGTAATAGATGGAAGCTCGCAAGAACTCATTGTAACCCGTTGGTGCAAACTTTCTATTCCTTCGTTTTGCTTTGTGAGCTGTATTTGATGGAAGCTCGCAAGACTTCGAAAGTTTAGAACTGATCGTATTGGAGGTAGTCTTCGAAGTGGGTTTTCTGCAGAAGGAATCCTCCCGACGAGGCTACGGAGGTCACAGTGTTTCAGAAACTTTCTCTTTTAGCTGATGAATCTGTCCGTATTGAAAGTTCGCTTGTTAAGGGACATCATTAGTGCCCAAGGCTTAAATCTAAGTAAAACCGGTTGACGTTCGATAGTCAGGTGAATATTTACTTTTTCTTATTGAGTGCTTGTAACTGAAAATTAATCAGACGTTCACGTCTAGTGCGAGTTACTGTTCGCACCAGCTGCGTATAATTTTGTGTTCTCGACGTTTTATTCTTGTGTTTTAATTGCGGCTTTCCCTCGCAACTTTAACTGCGATGCATTATCACTTGCTTAGTTAAAGTGGCGCTTTTTATAATTTACTCTCAATTCACTAATTAACCCACATGCTCTAGGGAATAAAATTCAGCTAGTCTGTCAACGCTAAGTAAAACACGAGAGATAATAGGTCGACAGCTGGTGCTGGTTATCTTAAATGTGTAATTATTGTCGAGTTTGATATTTGAATATGATTTTGTATCTGTATTATTTGTGAACCTATTTTGTGATTGCTTTATGTTATCAGGAAGTAGAGAGTGAACTCGATTGTTCAAGGCTTTTGTATTTTGGTGCGATGATGTGCGAGTCAATTAAATAAACTGAGGTGTGCTTATGATAGCCATTTTATTTAACCCAATAACAGACACTATTTTTTTTTATTGGCGCTCTCTGTATGTAACATTTGGCAATCTCAAGTTAATGAAAGTCACTAGAAAAGTTCATAACACAAAATTGGAAGAGTTTCTTCTACACCGCATAAATGTAAACACAGTTGTCTATACTCTAAGGAGATTTCGATTTACAGATCAATTTTCAATTACGAATTTTCGTTTGTTTGTAAACAATACCGTCACAAGATGTCTTAGTAATGGTTGGATATGATATTAGTCTACGAACCCATCCAAAAGTAGGCGATCTGTTTAATCAGTCACATGTTGACAAACCACCAATTGTAAGATCTACGGTGAGTAAAATGGTTGCCCAGTTTACAGATACTGGGCGAGTAAGCGATCAGCAACGACAAAGTCGACCTCAAATAGATGATCAAACCAAGTTAAATGCGTTGATCAAAACTGAAGAAACTCATCATATGTTAAAAAACTTGCCCTAAACAACAATGTAGATTGCATGTTGGAAAGTTATTTCGTAAAGAAAAATATTAAGGATACCAAGTCTAGATGACACCAGAATTAAATGAGGATGACGTAGATCGCCGGTTGCAGTTTTGCTTCCAATTATCATTTCTTTAGGTAACTTTTTCAAAAATATTTTTATGTAAGACGTTGGTTTGGCGCGCTTAATTTGCTACCGCGGTTCGAGTACATGGATTTGGTGTTGTGCGGGTTTATTAACTGTACATTTCAATATTAATAGACCTGTTCCTTATCCATGTATTTGCAAGGCCATTTTTGTAATCGCCATCGAAATTCGAACGCAATTGGATATAGGTACTTTTCGTAATACCGCCGCTAGAAGTGTACGTGCACTAGTGCCTGAATCAAAACGTTCTCCGCTACAAAACCGCTGCAAGAAATATATTGGGTAAGTCCTTTTCCCTTTTCGCTCCCTGACGCATAACAGTGAATTCATGTACTGGGATTAGGGGCGCGAATCAATTTTTTTGGTTATATTTTTTACAGTCCATTAAACCGCGCTATCATATTTTTGGTCCTAGCGATCCGAATTGCTACCTATATTTAAATTTGTTACTTAATTTTAACCGAATTAAAAGTATTTGCAACAATATGACTACGAGGTTAAATACGGATGATAACGATCACATTGAACTGCAAATTAGAAAGTGCTTGGCAAAAATGTCTTCGAATTTAAAACGCGCTGAACAAATTTTAGACGAAATGTCTTCATCTTCTAACTTATTTCTATTTAATACCGCTTCCATAGATATTATCCGCTCTGATTACATAGCATGTTTAGATGAAAAAATTGATTTAGATTTAGCTATTCGCCCCAACACGCCTCCTGATTATTCACCATTAAACACATTTGAAGATTTATATTCCAAAATTAAACACTTTCAGCATAATCTTTCAACGCTAAAAACACCGACGAAAAAAGAAATTGACTCTTCCGCTAGTTTTTTGAAAAATACTCCCAAACTACCTCGTTTAGAACTAAGTTCGTTTGACGGAGAAATTGAAAACTGGCCCATTTTCTATGAAACTTTTAAATCAATTATTCACGAGAATCATGATCTTAGTCAGACAGAGAAAGTTCAATACTTAGTGGGCAGACTAACTGGTAAGGCTCGTAACATTTGTAAAGGGATCATGCCCACCGGAGATAATTATGAGGTCTTATGGACCGCATTGTGTAAAAAATACAATGATAAACGCGTTCTCGCTGCGTCATACGTTGATCAATTACTCTCAATAAGTCCTGTAACTAATCCCAATTCATCTAATTTGGATGCCTTTGTTGATAAATATTCTACTATTACCGCCGCTCTTAAACAAATGAATATTGATAACATGGTAGAATTTATTTTTGTTCATATAGGGTTAAGAAGGTTAGATGCTGATACAGTAAGGTCTTTTGAGATGTACGTTCGCGATGATAAAGATTTATTTAATAGCGCAAAATTAATAGAATTTGTTCGTCAACAATCCCGCATATTAAATCGTTCAAATTGCTATTCAAAGCAATCGCAGTTATCTACTAAACATTTACCGCAATCGAATAGCCGAAATCATTTTAAAACATTCATAAACGTTTCAAACAAAAATGTTAGCACTAAATGCGTTTGTTGTGAAGGAATTACACACAATCACATGTATCAATGTCCAAAATTTTGTAAATTGGAACCGCGCGATAGATACAATTTCACAAAGGCTAAAGAATTGTGCATTAATTGTTTAAGTAATAAACACAGTCTGCGAAATTGTAAATCGGAAATAAAATGTCGTTATTGTTCTCGCTATCATCATTCGCTCTTACATTTTGATCCTAATTCAATTTCGCTCAGTAGTTCTGCTTCCGCAACGCCAATAGATAACAGTCAAGTTGACAATCCCGCTCAAAGTCCTGTAGTATCTTTATGTGCAGCTGATTTCAACACAGAATTAAATTCACCTTTCGCGCCAAAGAGGCATTTCTCAATCGTCTTATTAGGTACCGCTGTTTGTAATGTTTTTGATTCTAACGGCATTTCGCAAACTGTACGCATATTAGTTGATAGTGGATCACAAAAAGAAATTATTACGAGTGATTGTTGTAATCGTTTGGGTTTGCCTTTGCAATTTTCTTGTGGAGCAAAATTTCCGGATTAGGAGATATCGAAAATAAAATTGAAGGAACCGCTCATTTAACTATCCATTCTCGATATAAAGATGATGTGTCACTAATTATAAAGCCATATGTTGTTCGGCGCATTACGAACAAATTACCAACCGCATTTATAGACACCTCCGCGCTAGAGTACTTAGAAAACATTCCTCTCGCTGACGAAAGCTATCACGTACCAGGTGAAATTGACATTATATTGGGTTGTGATGTTTTTTCACGCATATTACTTAACGACAAAATCTCGCGTTCTTCATCTGAACCTATTGCTATAGAAACTTTGTTAGGATATTTAGTAGTGGGAACAGCTCCTATTCTTCGCAATTCAATGGTTAACGATTGTAGTGCGTACTGCAGCATTTACTGTAATGAAACACTTGGTCTTAGTCGCTTTTTCGAGTTGGAAGAAACCCCTACTGCTAAATTATTGTCACCCGATGAGCAAGAATGCGAGAACATTTACACAGACACCACTACAAGACGTCCCGAAGGGCGCTATATAGTGACTTTGCCGTTTTGTCGCGACCCTAACTTTCTTGGGGATTCTTTAATTAGTGCTGAACGTAGATTTATTTCGTTAGAACGCCGTCTGATGACCACCCCAGAAATTAAATTTCAATACGACAAAATATTTTTTGATTACTTAGAAAAAGGTTATATATCCCCAGTTACTGAAATGAATTCTTCTAAAACGCAATACGTAATACCTCATCATGTCGTCGTGCGAGAAGATAAACCTACTACTAAACTTCGTATGGTTCTCGATGCTAGCATGAAAACCGACTCCGGTTATTCTCTTAATGATTTGTTGCATACGGGTACCAATTTGCAATCCGATTTATTCCGTATCATTCTGAATTTTCGTTTATTTCCATTCGCAATAACCGCTGATATAAGAGAAATGTACTTAAGAATTTTAGTTCGCGAAGATTTTCGAAGATTCCAACGCATTTTCTATCGTTTCCACAAAGACGAACCCTTACAATTATTTGAATTTAACCGCGTTACATTTGGCATGAAATGCAGCCCTTTTTAGCAATGCGCACTATTCGTCAACTTGCTTCTGACGAAAAAGATAAATTTCCGCTAGCCTCCGCTTTGGTCCAAAACGACGCGTTTTATATGGATGACCTCGCTGTAAGTTGTTTAACATTAAAAGACGCCATAGAATTATCTTCGCAATTAAAACATCTTTTACATCAAGGTGGATTTCAACTCGTAAAATTTGCTAGTAATTCGCCGAAATTCATGACTAAAATACCAGCCGAAGATCGCATTACCGAATACATTGAGTTTAGCTCTGAGGAGGACATGAAAATCTTAGGTCTTCGTTGGATACCCGCGTTAGATTATTTTACTTTTACAGTACGAACAGATAAACGTAAGTGTACCAAACGAAATATCTTGTCATGTATAGCTAGAATTTGGGATTTAATGGGTTTTCTGGCGCCTGTTACATTACTAGCTAAACTAATCATCAAATCACTTTGGGAAAATAAACTTGATTGGGATGACGTACCACCTGAAAACGTTGTCAAACTATGGAATCAATTTGAAAGTGAATTAGTTTTACTAGATACAATTCAATTACCTCGTCACGTGGGTGTTCATCATCAATGCGTTTTGTCTTTGTTAGGCTTTTCAGATGCTAGTGAACGCGCCTATGGTGGTGTTGTTTATTTGCACGTTTACTTTCCAGCTACTAAAACTTTTATTGTTAATTTGTTATGTGCTAAGTCAAAAGTAGCTCCCGTAAAATTTGTTTCGCTCGCTCGCTTAGAATTATGTGGTGCTGTACTTCTTTCTAAATTAATGAAATCAGTTATTGATTCTTATGCAGTTCGTATCAAAATTGATAATGTATTTGCATTTTGTGATAGCACAGTCGCATTATCGTGGATTCATTCTTATCCCGCTCGTTGGCAAACATTTGTCGCAAATCGTGTTTCGACTATCCACGGTAATATTAATTGCAAACAGTTTTACCACATAAAGGGCATAGATAATCCAGCAGACTGTTTATCACGTGGACTAACACCGTTGCAATTAATTAATCATCCGATGTGGTTTAATTGTGCATCTTTTGTACAGGACCCAATCGAAAATTGGCCTATACAACAATTTGATCCTAAACGCTTCGCTGAACCTCCTGAGATTAAATCAAATGTGCTGTTTAATAGAGACGATGTTAAACGGTCAAAACCGCCTCTTTTGTATTGCTTGGCCAGCAAATTTTCTTCTTGGCCTAAGATTACTCGCATAGTCATTTATATTTTACGCTTTATTAAAAAGGTATCTCGCAAGTTTGAAGTTGGTCACTACGAAATTGCTGAGTTAGCAATAATTAAAGCTTTACAACAAGTACATTTTTCTGAAGAATTAAAACTGATTCAGTATGGAAAACAGCTACCTCGCCCATTGTTGAAATTAAATGTATTCCTTTCTAATGATATTTTGAGAGTAGGAGGAAGATTAGTAAATTCGAATTTGGACTACAACAGTCAACATCCGATTTTACTGCCGCGCCGCAATCATATAGTCAACTTAATAATAGACTATTATCACGCTAAATACTTGCATACTGGTCCACAATTATTAATGTCGTTGCTAAGGCAAAGGTTTTGGATTCTCTCAGCGCGCAATATTGTAAGACAGCGAATTCAACTTTGCAATACTTGTTTTAAAGCCAATCCCAAGCCGCAATTTCCAATGATGGGTGATTTACCATCTTATCGCGTTCTCTTAAATTCACGTCCGTTGTCAGTTCTTAGTTCAGATCCGTCAGATCCTCTACCACTTACACCTGCCCATTTTCTTGCTCTAACTCCGATGAAATCGCTACCCATCTCAGATCTCACTAATGAACGTATAAATCTGGCACCCCGCAAGCAATTAATTGATCAACTTATATCTTCTTTTTGGAATAGGTGGAGAATAGAGTATTTAAACAACTTGCAATCGAGACAAAAATGAAATGCTCTATCTAATCCAATTAAAAAGGGCACAATCGTTGTAATCAAACAAGACAATGTACCTCCCTTACAATGGCCTATTGGCATAATTGAAAATGTGTATCCTGGAAGGGACAATATAATTAGAGTTGCCGATGTCCGTTGTAAAACAGGAATTTTCGAAGAGGTGTTGTGAAGTTGTGTCCTTTGCCATCTCAATGATTTTTGTCTAATCATACTTTAATTTTTTCTATTTCTTAACTTTGATTTTTTTAAAAATTACTGGTTTAATTATATATAATACGTATATGTATATACATTTTTTTACATATCGCTAATTAATTTAATTTTTAATTTGCAGTTATCGTTTATTTAGTATGTTTGCGCTGGTTCGAGCGCTAAGATTTGTTGCAAATAATTTTATTTTTATTTTTTTTTATTTTTAAACGATTAATTCATTTTTTTCTTATTGTGTTTGGAAACGGATAAGTTCATCCCTTTCCAGGCTGGGGGCATGGTTTGGCGCGCTTAATTTGCTACCGCGGTTCGAGTACATGGATTTGGTGTTGTGCGGGTTTATTAACTGTACATTTCAATATTGATAGACCTGTTCCTTATCCATGTATTTGCAAGGCCATTTTGTAATCGCCATCGAAATTCGAACGCAATTGGATATAGGCACTTTTCGTAATACCGCCGCTAGAAGTGTACGTGCACTAGTGCCTGAATCAAAACGTTCTCCGCTACAAAACCGCTGCAAGAAATATATTGGGTAAGTCCTTTTCCCTTTCGCTCCCTGACGCATAACAGTGAATTCATGTACGGGGATTAGGGGGCGCGAATCAATTTTTTTTTTGGTTATATTTTTTTACAGTCCATTAAACCGCGCCATCAGACGTTCTCTCAAAAACAAGAAACAAATTGTGGTTGTCATCTAAAATTTTTTCATTACGTCACTGCTGAAATACCAATGACGTTAGAGTAATAATTAATAAAACAAAAGATGAGTAGATATGCTTGTTCACATTTTGAAAATGAATCTATTATTGTAATGTAAGTACTTGGAAGGGTTTGTCTGGTATTGGGGTTAATCCAATCGTTCAATCGTTTTTTTATGAATTGCTAACAATTTGGGTTCATTCAATTTTAATCAAACTTGTTTCTTTTATCTAATTTATCAAGAATATCTTTCATGTTAGATATTTGACGCCGTTCATTAATACTGTTGGTGTTCAACTGTCTACAGACGACAACCATTCCGGTTGTTTATTTTTCAGATGCATCTTATTCCTTTTTCATTAATCCACATAGTGATATACTTGATTAACTAATCTCTATTTCTGGCATACCCTAAACGTGTTCTTTAATTTGCTATTAGTCAGTAAGAAAGAATTGTCTTCAATTGCCTCCTAATTAGTAAATTTTATCAAAATCCTATTTTTAGGAAATCTGCATGGTGTACAACTAGACCACTTATTAGTTTTCAATTTTATTAGCAACGTTTTAGAAACGACGGGAAACTAATAAGTACTCTTATTGTACATTATCCTTATTTCCATTAAAAAAGATTAATTTTTTTTATACTTGCTAAAACAACCTTGGAGAAATTAAAGCATCAGCAAAAATTGGTAAATAAGGTTTGGTATGCCCTGAACAATATTGGTTTATCGTCCTTTGTGATTATTTTATGTGTCGCCAAGTGTTTTTTCAGGTTTTGTCAAACTACTTCCTACATGTTTTTATAATAACCCTTCTTCCTACTATTAAATTTACGTAGTCTAGTGTGATAGGATTGTCTATAATTTTAAACTCAAGGTATTTATGCCACGAAATAGTTTTACATTTTCTGTTACTTGTGATGTCATGCACCAACAATCGTTGGATGTAGAATCTTCTATATATAGGGTTAGTAGACCGATTTTTTAAAAATATTTGTTTATATCCTTTGTATTGAGTTAAACCTTTCTTTGTTACATCAGTTAAATTAACATCTCGTGCCTTGTAAGTAATTCTACAATCAGAAAATAATAAGTACTCATCTGGAAGAGGGTGAAGAAATTATGTTGCCATGATTTATAGTTGTTTATTTGATCCCTCATCGTTTACTGTCAGTGTTCCTTAAATCGTCGACTAATTTGTTTAAATCTCAATTTGAGATTAATTTCATTATCAGACAACAAACTTCGACAATTGCCGCATCTAGATAGAACCTGAAAGAGATTTATAACAAACTAAACTGCAAAACCAAAGAATAATTGCAGCAACAGCTTTATCAGAAAGGAATAGTACATGCACTTTTACGCCAACTACTTCTTGCTTAATTAGAGTAGACCTCTCGTCTAGTCAGAAAATTGCCCTCGCTTGATTAAAAATTGTTGTCAACAGTTTAATTATTTAATGTCGTTATTGTAAGCATTAATTTTTTTTAAAAAAGTAGGCTGGGATTAGTCATGGATATATGAACATCTTGAATTATAGTAGTATGCCGGCTTTCGCGGCCGTTGTGTAATGAAGAAAGATCTTCCGGGCAGCATGATCAACAAAAGGTCAATAGTTTATCAGCGACTACCGCAGCAAAACCAAGAAGATTTTTCTTTACTACCTTGCATTATAATCTAAACTTTATATCAGTTGATTACTTTCTTAAAATAATTCCAACTTTGATTTAAGATTGTCAACACTTTGTTGACTAATATAATCAAATAATCTAACTGTTCACACATCCGTCGACACGAATCGACACTAAATGTCGCAAAACTTAATTGTTGTATATGATGTGGGTTATGTAGTTATGTTATGTAGTCTACAGCGCACATTTGAACAATAGTGAGCTTACACTCACTCCTGATGAGTCCCAAAATGACAAAACAGCTGTCGAGTGATTTTCGGTGTTTATTAGTGTACAATTTCTTATAAATTTATAGCAGACTATTCGAGATTGTTGTTTTTGCCAACAATTAGTTGGATATAATAATTAAAGAGTCGATTTAGGTAACTGCTTACATTTCTTCGGAAAAAGTTGCTTTAATACAAATTAATTTTCGGACGTATTACAATACAATAGTAAAGTAGACAATAGATGTCGCAAATATTCCCAGACCTACCCAGCCCAGTTTCTCTTTTAATACTCTTTATTACAATTGATACTAAACAGCACACCTAACATAATAAAAATCAAAAATTATAATCAAACTATTGACAACAACAGTCCAATTACTTAATGGGTGTATCCTGACTATGTAAAAGGTTGTAGCTTAATTAGGGCAGAGATAGTTAGTCAAGACGATTTTCAAGCGATTTAACACAATTTCATAAGTCTTTGTCTGTTAATTGCCAAATCTCAGAAACTACCAAATGTCACTGTCATAATTTCCTTTTAATCCAAAGCAACAATTTTGGTTAGAAGTTGTTATGTTTCTTTGCTAAAAGTAATGCCCCACAAAGTTACAATTGAACTTTTGTAAAGTTTATTTTTAAGTTTGATAATAAAATTTTCGAATATTTATATCACCAATATTTTGAAAAATACATAAAACAAAATGTGAAACAAGCTAATGTTGATAAATGAAAATGAGGATATTAAGGCCTATGGTCATATTTCGTAGGCCTTAATAATTGCCGACAACGTATATAAACAAAGACAAAAAAAAACTTTATTTGGACCACAACATATTTATTTAAATATCGAAGGTCGCGGGAGCATGAAATAATAGAAAACTATAACGCAAAATTTTGAATATAAGTATAACATTTCAAGAAATACTTATGGTTGGTTTTGACAATTTTTATTATACGGGCCACGAGAATTCTCCTTTCAATGAATGAGTCAGTAAGCGAAAGTTTGACGACAGATTTTATGTTAACTACCTACGAGTGGGACATTAAACAACATCGGTTATTTTAAATTGATTTAGGTTTTATTAGGCACCGAACCTTATTACCCACACTTAGCTTACTATTCTACTTAAGAAAACAAAGTGCGGATATGTTGGGAATATTTTGTTCAGCTAAAAACAATTTTAAAACATTGTACATAGCTAGTCAAAAACCATGGTATTTATGTCCAATGCATCTTCCTTGTAACTCTTCAAATAAAACTATAAGAGAAGAATCATACAACTCTTGGTCACTCTCGATACAGCACAAATACACAACTTGTTGAAGATGTTTTATTAAACTTATATTATTTTAGTAATGTATGCTCATCTTTCGCTTGCATTCGGACTGCAGCTTTATCTCTTCAGTACATGGATAGTACTGTTGATCCTTGCAACAATTTCTATAACTTCGCTTGTGGACATTATGGCACAGACTTAAACCAAACTGAACCGAATACTAATGTATTCAATAAAGCGGAAATATTAGTTGAAAATCAATTAAAGTTTATCGCGTCTGAACCTTTACCAAAAGATGCCCCTAAGTTTCTGATACGTCTTTTCAAAATGTATGAAATGTGTAATAAGAACCATGTCAACACAAAAGACGAAATTAATTATTTAAAACTATCACTCATGCAGAAATTAGATGGATGGCCGATGGTAGTAGGAGATATGTGGAAAGAAACCCATAATTTCACAGAATTTATCCATGCATTACGATTGTGGGGTTTTCCCTACAATCACTTTTTGAAGTTGGTGTAAATATTGATACGGACAACCATCCACGTTATCGATTAGTTGTAAGTAAACATGCAATTTTACTTTATTTTGTAGTAATTTTTTAGGTATCATCCATTGATCCATACACACCAAGTGATTTTGAACAAAAGATAGAATACTTGGCAAATTTATTAGGAGGTGACAAAACGGTTATCCAAAGAGATTTAAAACAATTAATGTTATTTAAAAGTGGACTTGAAAAAGTACAGGTTTTCAAAATATTACCGAGTGCTGTTATATAAATTAATTCTAGGTGATAAAGAAAACCACACCAACTAACACTTTAATAACCATTAAAGGACTTCAAACTGTAATACCAATTTTTAACTGGTTGTCGTACTTTACACGTATAGTAAGTTTAGAACAAGTAGAAGTAGCTGATTATACGGTAATCAGACTAACCTTCAGAGGCATGACAGGTTTGATACAATTTATTTTGGACACACCAAAAAGGTATAGCTGCAATTATATGACTTTGTCGTAATTAATAAATTAATATTTTAGAACTCTAATCAACTATATTTTTAGTAAAATTGTTTTATTTAGTGCAGAAAGTCTTCCATATTTGGAAATTCCGTACTTTCGATACAACTCTATAAAAACAATAAGCAATATGCGGGAAAGGTAAGTCGTTACTCTTCGTATAGATTTATTTAAAATCAAAATTTCAAAAGAGTACCATTACTTTAATAAACAAAAAAATGTCATTTATGTGTTTTACGTCTAAGACCATTGTTGTAGCGTCTGAGACGGTGTCAGTGGAAACAGTGTAATTATTGATGGTATCGACGATTACTGCCTGAAGGCTCTGATGGTGTTAACGTTGTCGGGCGGCGCGTGTCGTGGTGGTGTATCTGTGACTACCCGCGTATCCGTTCGCGGGTTGTAGATTCTATTCTAAGCTGTAGAAACTCCTAAAACAAAACCTTTAATTCAATTCATTTGTGTACATGGTTATTTGTTACATCAATTACACAACTTAATCTTAAATGACAAATAAAGGTTACCCACTTCTTTTCATCGCTTTTCAACTTTTTCATGTCCGTTTATTTCCGCTCATTCGGGCTGACATTTTATTCTAATTAAACCAAAGAAGACATGCTTTGGTCGTTTGTGGCTTGGTATGTCATTGGCATCGTAATCACAGAGTCACTGTACAAGTGGATTGGGATGGGCCGCGAAGACTGCGTAAACAGCTTTTGCATATTGACGTGCAAAATCTTTGATTTTGAGAACTTAGAATTTGAGATGGAGGCAGAATATCATTTATTTTTATGAATTAATTAAATAACTCTTTATTTGATCTAGCATTTGGTCTTGACAAATAATGGCTAATACAATTAAAGTTGTTTGTAATCTCGTTGTTGCTGAATCCTTGAATTAGTCAGAAACGACATTGTTTCCGGTTAAACTATACGCCAAAATAGAAACAATAGTCTCTAATGTTATAAGGTGCCGCCCTCATTTATTGTAGTAAAGAAAAATGTCAAATGGGAAAAAACAGACCCTCCGTAATTGTCAGGAAAAACAAAAGTATTGGAAGCAGAGTTTGTTAATAAATCAAAATGTTTTACATTATTAGAACAAACATGCTGTCCAGGACCAAAAAAGGGCTACTTTATGCCAAAATATCAATTTGAATCCACAACAATACATATAAAACGGAAGTCAAAGATTACACCGCCGAAGTGTAGATTAAATTTAAAAACATTACCTTAAATCTGATTAAATTGTTTTAAAATATTAAATAAATTTATTTAACGCTACCTTAGTAAATAATGAAGTACTGGACGATTACGTTGAAGCAGGAAAGTTACAAATTTTGCATACTTGGATTGGTTACATTCCCGGTTCAATTTTCTTGAAATTTTGGTACAGCTGCATTAACTGCTTTTTTAAAAAACAATGTCGTAATTCTAGTTGACTTTTACAGTGCTGTGTCAAAAATTGGAGCAGGATCAAGTAGTAATACAGCAACACAAACAGGAACTGATCGTAAGATTCCTGTTTGTTTTGTGGCACTAGGGAAGAAGCCAGCCACAATTACTATTTTGTTTTTTAGGGGAAACGATAAATGCCACTGTACCGAAATTTGAAGCAGGTTATACCGGAAGAAGACCATAACTTTGTTGTTTTAAATAGAATGTTATACAGGGTGTCCTAAGATTTTTTTAACAGGCTGTAACTCGGGAACTAACGAATACATTTATTTAAAAATTGGGTAATCTGTTTGGAACCTACAGTACGTTCATTTGAGGTATACAGGGTATCTGTGACGTCATCACAGAAGCAGGGACGTCATCGCAATAAAAACAATTAAATAGGTAGGAGGGATCAAACTTAGCTCAAATGAAAGGGTTTTTTATTTCAAATTCAACGGTGTATAACAGTAAGGGAACTAACGAGGATAATTATACCAAATTTTCTAGTTAATGTTTATTTGCAACAACAACCAGAACGTTTCGACTGCAAAGTAATTTTATAAAAGGTGTTCAAAATGACCTCCGTCTGCAACAACACAAGCATCGAACCGTATAAGTAGTTCACGTGTACATGCCGCATGTATCATCTCTTGCGTAATGTTATTACAAGCTTGTCTAATTTTATTTTTTAAATCGTCCACGTCTACAGGTTCTTCATTATAAACAAGATCTTTTAAATATTCTCATACAAAAAAATCTAAGGGTGCTAGGACCGGCGATCGTGGAGGCCATCGAATAGGTCTATGAGTTCCAATCCATTTGTTTGGAAATCTAGCATTAACATAATTTGCTACAAAGCCGCTATTATGTGGGGTAGCACCATCTTGTTGCCATATCATATCTCTTCTTTCATTCAAAGGAATATCCTTCAGTAGCGCAGGTAGCTCATTTTCTAGAAAATTTAAATATCTCGGACCATTTAAATACCCTTCAAAAATATATGGACCTATTAACCGATCATTGAATAATCCACACCAAACATTAACTCACCATCTGGTTTGAAAGCAAGTTTCCAGATTTTCTACCGACCAATAATGAGAGTTATGGCGATTTACGATGCCATTATTATGGAAACGCGCTTCATCACTCCACAAAATTCTATGCAATAGATTGGGACTGGCTTGCATCATAACTTGCATGATGGCGATAAAGGTCAATCTGCGATCCAGATCGGTAGGTCGCAACTCATGAACCAAATGTAATTTAAATGGATGGTAATGATGAGTTTTTAAAATTCTATGAACTGAACTTAAAGAAACGCCAATTTCTGCAGCAATAGTTTTTATGGACACATGGGGATTAACCTCTACATATGCTAAAACATTCACCATGTTCTGTTCGGTCTGTATCGGTTTTTCATGATTACTATGTTTAGAGTTTGGAAATGAACCTTGTCGCATCTTCTCTTCAACCATAGCAAAAGTCACATGAGAAGGTGTTCTTCTATCGGGAAGACGCTCCGCGTATAAGACCTGAGCATTTCAAGAATTTTTCCTACATTCAGGACAGATTAGCAACATATCTACATATTCATTCGGTGTGAATAGGAATGGCATTTTTACTTCGGAGTTTTCACACTATGTATTGTTTTAAAACGGTATGTGTATTTAGAAAGTGACCACAATCAATGACATTAGATTTTGCTAATGTCAATCAAAAAACAACTAAGGTAAAGTTCCAACGCCAACTGTTTTTCTTTAGCATTTGTAAAAGTTAGTTATTGTTGCAAATAAACATTAAATTGAAAATTTGGTATAATTTTCCTCTTTAGTACCCTCACCGTTGATTTTGAAATAAAAAACCTTTTCATTTGAGCTAAGTTTGACTTAACTTTTTTTTATTGCGATGACGTCCTTGCTCCTGTGATGACGTCACAGATATCCTGTATACCTCAAATGAACGTACTGTAGGTCCTAAACAGATTACCCAATTTTCAAATAAATCTATTCGTTAGTTCCCGAGTTACAGCCTGTTCAAAAAATCTTGGGACACCCTGTGTTAAAGTAAATTTACGCAAAATTCTAACATAACTTTATATAAGACATTACATATGTTTAAAAAGCGCCATTTTATAATTATTTCAGTTTTTTCGTAATTTTTAACAGATGCAGCCTTTTAGAAAAAAAATCTTTTTGAAATCCTAATCAGATTAAATATTTTTAGCATTTGAATAAATAACACTTATAGCTCTCGAAACACCTTAAAACTTTATTAACAAAGTTCTCAGAAAATATTGCTATTTAAAAAATTCTAAAACTTTGTTTTTTCAAATAGCAACTCTTTTTTTTCACCATTAGATTGTACACTGAAATTTAAAGAATGGTTTTTGCAGAAATTAAAAAAAAATTGTTTATAACATATGTTTTAATAAACAGTTGGCTTTGATTTTAAAGGAACTACAAAAAAACTGACGGATCAACAAATAAACAGTAAAAATTATTTGACGTATAAGCGGTTCCAAAGTGTTTTTAATGCGTCGTTTTACGATTAAGTCATACAGACTATCTTAATTTGTTGTTAATATACAGGGAATGTGGTAGGGTCATCAAACGAGTCTGCGATACCTTCCGTCTGCGATATTAGGATAAATCACGGTCCACCTATGACACCCTTACACGGGTCATTCATAATTGTAAAACTCACGGTTCTTTTGCTGGACAACATGGAAGACTTGATAGATAATGAAGAAAATTAAGCTCCAATCTAGGGATACTTCATAGCGTATCCTAGAAACTCCTTAAATAATGCTCAAACAGATTTAGGAATATTTTAGCTAAGCGTTCAGCGGATTTTGAAAAAAATACAAATTCCGTCCGTATTTATTCCCATTAGTGCAAAATTTAAAGAAATGTGACAATCAAAGATGAATTGATTTTTGTGAATTCATTTTAATGAAAACTACAGAGGATGAACATTTTTACAAAACTTGATTTGGACGGATGAGGCAAAATTTAAAAAGAACGGAATGTTTAACAGACGTAATACTCATTATTGAAGTGATACGAATTCTTGTATTTCTTGTAAGAAGCAGTTCCAAGAGTACTAGAGTTTTAATTGTTATGCTGCAATAAAAAACGACGGTTTGCTAGTGGAACATTTTTATAATAAAAATTTAAATGGCAACCTTACTGATTTAAAATTTAAATGAAAGTTTCATTTTACATGCTTGTTTATTCAGATGTCAAATTTTTCCAAAATTTTAGAAAATTACTTACAACCACGAAACCTTGATTGGCGTTCCAGCCCATGGTAGTGCGCCTATAAGCAACTATGTACTTACAAAATTAATTTGAGGACTGGTGGATTGGAAACAGATAGACCCCCTCAATGGTCTCCCCGTACACTCTATATTAATCCATTGGATTATTTTTTTGGGGTCGCATAAAAGAAATTGTTATGCGTCGCCGTTCAGAACAAAAGAAGATTGTCACAAAAGAATTCGAAATGGAGTTCAAACTCTTTCTCCACAAGAAATTTGAAATGCCACACATTTTTAAGGAGAATCCATAAATGTTTAAAAGTTGGGGCAACCAGTTCAAACATTTATTTTAGATTAATTTTAATTTTTGTGTTAGTTTTTGTTCGGTATTGTTCTGAAATTATTAGCTTTAATTGTTATACTAGTATATTTAAGTTATTTGTAGCTTTTTTTAATTGTACAAAAACTATTAATGTGAGGTATAGTATATTTTGTAAGCATCTTGTATTATATTATAATAAAAGATTTTACACGTTTGAAAAGCTATAAGTGCTTTTTGTGCATATCCTAAAAATGTTTGATCTATTTAACTAGAGTATAAATAAATATTGTGTGAAAGACTGCTTCTGTCAAAAAAATAAAAAAAACTGAAATAATTAAAAAATGATGTATTTTAAACATATTATGTCACATATTGCGGTGTTATTTCTAAAAATTCTTTAATTTGTGGTCTGGTTCCCTTCTCGTATTCATCCAATAAAAAATAATCCATACTTTATCGGCTCAAATGCAGCCTCCTCTGCATCTCAGGCCGCACCACATGACAAATTTACAAACTCTTAATCTAAGTACAATTTTATTTACATTCAAATAATTTCTAAGCAAATTAATAATTTTTTAAATCAACATAATCCCAAACTAAACTAATAAATCAACTAAAAACAATACCACAACATATAACTTATTTAAAATCAAATTGATAGGTAAAATAAAATTATTCAGTACCTTAATACGTTCACCGTCCAAATCCTATTATTATTCCAAAACCACTAAATTACCAAACTGTTACTATCATCCATCTAATCCAACTTCATCGAACTTCAATCATGTCTCTATAAATTATAATCTTCCACCAATCACTATTCATCCTCAACATCCATATTACTGCTTTCTACAATCTTGTTTTACACTTTTTTGATTTATATCTTCTTTTTTCAACTTGATGTATTACCATTTTCTATTGTTTTTGACTTAATTCTTATATGTCATCTATCTCATCATTATTTCAAACTCACTTGTCACTATTCTTACTTTTTTTTTACCTACTCATTTTACAAATCTTAAAATTAACTTTATTTACAGAAATTATCCTACATAGATAGTAAATAACAGTTATTTTGCTTAAAAAAATCTCCATCATGTCATGCAACCTGAATTATGTAAATGTACAAACACTAATTTATATTTAAAATAACAAATTTTAGAATAATCACCACCAATATATATAAAGTGATATTAGAATTCTGGGTAGATTTCAAAACTTTAATAAAATTATAACATTCTATTGAAAATAACAAAGTTATAGTCTATATCTGGTACAACCGGAAGTTGCAGACATTTGTAATTATTTTAGCTGAAACGAGCATATCAGAGAACTACTCCATACAAACTTTCAGAACGCTAGTCTTAGTAGTTTCCCATATACAGATCGACTCACGATCAGTTCGTCGTGAAACACAACAAAATTACTGTTTTTCGGGAGAAGGAGTGTATGAGTCCGTACATATACATATATAGATTTAAAATCTAATTTTTTTCCAAAAACTCTAAATTTTTTGTTAGTTTTGCCAACAATACCACGGTGAGTTTTTAGATATATTGGATATTTTAACAAATCATTGGACTAGTTTCCATTCTTGACAAACCTACTGGGTCGAACATCTGAGACCTGGTCGACAACTTTTGTTGGAGATTGTATCATTCTATACAATTTGAGGATTTTTAATAAAATAACGTTATCTACAATGTAAATGAAATCTCCTGTCTTAATTGATTACAGTTTGTTCCACCAAATGATGGGTCTTCTTATAGGAGTATTTTTGGAGTTTTAATAGTCCACTCCAAAAAATACTCCTATAAGAAAGCCCATCATTTGGTGGAACTAAACTAAGATTATCTACAATAATAATTGAATCTAGAAACAATTTTAGACACTATTAATTTAATTCAATGATTAATATTATTTTTCATAAATAGTCTAAAAAACCATAATTATTAATCGAATCGAAAGTGTGTATAATTAAATGGAATCTGATGTTGTCGGATACCTATCTGTAGATTATAACAATTTCATTGAGTTGGTGGTAAGAATCTTCTAACTTGGAACATATAGAACACTGTCCACATAGGTTTGTCACAGCAGTGCTTTCTGGGTTAAAAGGATTTTATCTGATTTGAAACCAGGTTTTGGCCACGACGGATAAAGAATGTACAGCGTAGTACACGGTGGATAATTTGATGCATTTAATATTTTCTTGGGACTAATTTCTCCACAAAATGATAGGAAATGGATTTTGGTCGCATTGATATAATAAAATACATGTCAGATTAAAGTTGATAACCTATGTAAAAAAAGTGATTTAGGGAATGGATATTGTCAATTTTGCTAAAGGCTTCAACCGTAGTTTTGTTGAAATGTACAAGGTAATTTAAAGGGACATACTTTACTTTATTAGATTTATTCACTGTTTTAGAAGAAACCTTATTTATATTCGTGTTCAATAAAATAATTTTATATTGTACATGAACATGAGACTCTATTTACTATTCTTCTTTAATTTACAATATCTCAAAGTTTTAGATTCATAATAAAACGTGGTTTATGATTTAATAACAGTTTAATTTCAGAAATCAATATCATGAAATACACAAATTTTTATAAATATAAATAGAAATGTATGTAACGTTACATGCACGATATTTACGCAACTACAAATATTCTGTTACAAATTTAATTACTTTTTTGACGCAAATTTAACTGTCTTAAAATTAAACTAAGCTTGTACGTTTTATACGTGACGCGCTACATGCGACCTTAACGTTTGTTGACAGTGATCTCTTGCCCTTGGATGTTGTCTACAATGTTTCCTTACTTTTAAGTGTTGCTTTTCGTTTACTTCTTTGGATTAAATTGTCAGTAATTTTATTACATTAAATACTTTATTTAATGAAACAAAGTTCAATTCAGAACAATGAGCGGGCTTAGAAAGAAATGCGTTGTTTTTATTTATACTGTACCCATTTTCAGTAACTGAGTTAATTAAATTTTATCAGTATAACAAGTCTTATTATTAATTAACAAAGAAAACGTTTTATATTAGTTGTTTTATGCACAGTCTTAAACGCACACCAATGTTTGTTTACTGCTTTAAACCGTCTCATCCCTACTTTAACATTACTTTCTCACGTACGCACAGAAAATAATATATTTTCATAACATACAATAAAATCTCTTATATCTTAGTACTAAACATTATATCACATCTATACATTAAAAATATGACTTTATGCAATCACTGCAATATGTGTCATGATTTAGCAACACGTATTTATAAAAAAAAAGGTGTTACTTCCCACAAACTACATACTCCCCAATGAAAACTCAAATTGCTCAAATTCCAATTTTCATCACATCCTGTCGAATTCTTTAAACAACGCGATCGTATAACAGCTCAAAAACAACAATTCTTCTCTGCAACGGTTCAGTAACTTATTTGAGTTTAGCCTCACATGAACCTAGAAACAGAACAAACTAATAAAGTATCAACCACGCGAAGTCATGATCTATTCCTACATAAAAAGGAAAAAATTAAGAAAACTACTTAATCACTAGAACAAACTAAGCACCGCATAAGGCGATAAACTTGCTTCTCACCATCTTTAAATATAGCAGACAAATTTATTTTCTAGTTAATCTTTGATTATTAAGCTAATGACAATACATTTCGATTACCAAAATCATTGATGAGGCACCGTACTTTCCGTTTAGGTGAACCTACTGCCTGGTTTACAACCTAGGCATAGAATGTGTTATAGTTTATTTGAATTTGTTGAATTTGTCCGTTTCAAAACAGCCTTAGCTAGCAACAATCACGAGAGGTCGTGGGAGGTTCTTGTAAACTATTTTCACCAGTGGCTTCGACAGGAAAAGTTTAGTAGAAAACTATTGTCACTAAAGAATGTCCCGTAACCTAGTTAGCGCTTATAAAACACATTATACATGCCTTGACGCCACCACACCTCCATTATTTTTTATACAAATGATGTCATAAAAATCGGACGGATGGTTTCCTTGACATATTGTTTCCATTTAATTTTTGAGATTTATCACTTATAATTTTTATTATAGATCATTTTGTTTATAAGCTATCTAATAGTTATTAAGGAAATGGTTAAAATTGAATAGTTAAAATGATCCTCCTTGTTGATATTGTTTTTCTATACATCTCTAACAACTTTAGGCATTTAATAGGAGAACGACAAGTTAATTCATTATCCGACGTTTTGGGTGCAGTAGTGCTGTCTTTTTCAAAGAATCTGAAGAATGAAGTTACTGACGGACACTGAGTACAATAAACTTATTATAGATTGTTAAGTTGTTACTTTTATTTTGTCTTTCATTAATTTTTCCTATTTTATTAAATAATTTTATTGTAGTGAAAACTACATAATTCTTCTTGATTTACCTCCAAATTTGTTTTCGGCAAGGTTGTTAAGGTCCTATCTAAACTCGTGTATGAACTTTTGTCTTGCCGTCTCAAATTATTTTGATACTTGCGATTCCGTATCGTCGACTGTGATAGAAAGCAAAACTTCTTATATCACTCATGCAAGGTTTTGAGGATATAACCGAAGATTGTTATTAAGGAACCATTTATTTATTACCGTTGAAATCCAACGGCGAAATTCAGCTTATCTTATCGAAGGAAGGTTAACGCACGGGCCGAATTACGCCGCCTTCTACAATTTTTGCCACTACAACAATTCTTTTTTTTTACGTTAGAATATTAATACTGTAAGTACTTTATTTACCTAAATTGTTTTAACGTCTTTGTTTATGACGTGGATCGTGTAACCTTTTATTTAAAAATTAAATTAATACTAAACATGTATCTACCTGTAAAGGAAATGGATCCAATTCTTATTTCATATGTATGCCTGAAATATTTAGTTTTGCAATTCACGTATTTAGTTTCATTAAAAATTATTTACTCTTCATTTATATTGAACCTCTTAACTATCGTTTGTGTAATAAATTTTTTCTTAATCTTGTGTATTTAGACATTATCTATTTATCGTTGACTTTTTTTACATTCTGGCAAACAAATTAAAATGTAATGGCATCCCAAAACAACATTTATACGATATGAGAGTGGACCAACTTTTAGGTAAGATTTGTCCAATTGCTTTACATCTCATTTCGGTAAGTTTCATTATTTAAAAATTTGGAGACTCATTCTTTCAAAAGTTTATGAAAATACTGTTACAAGATATTGGATGCTAAATATGGAAAAAACATAACGCAAAGCTGGTGGTTAGTGTCTGGAGATGTATTTACGTAACCAATAACAAAAAGCATGTATTATCGCTTCATTCGTTCCGCAATTATCACATTCACTTATGTGTATTAAATGTACTTAAAGATATTCTTAAATAAATGAAGAAGAATATCACGATAACTATTTATTTTACAAAAAGAGTTTTTTAACGTCAGGTCGCGTCGCTTAATATGATTTTGTAGTTATACTAAATTTGTTAATGAAACCATACATTTTTGACCAAACCTCATTCAAATGCATATTAAAAACACGCTTATACAGCAAGTATGCTACTATCTCTTTATGTTTATTAACTGATGAATGTATAACCTTCATCCTATACTTTGTTTGCAGAATACCAGTAGCGATGAATTTCTTGTACGTTAAGAAATATTTTAATGAAGATATTAAAAATGCAGTTCAAGAAATTTTATCAGACATCAAGGTCAAGTTTATAGAATCTTTAAAAAGCGTGGAATGGTTGGATAAAAGTTCACGAAAATTATCCTTGGAAACAATTAACTCAACGAATTTTATAATAGGATATCCTAAACAACTGCTAGATTTAACCATTTTAGATTCTTACTATCGACCGGTATTGAATAACACCATTATTTTAGTTGTATCTTAAATATTTTTTAGCTGGAAATAGAAAATGGCAGTTGCTTGCAAGCTTTGAATAAAGCAAGTAAATTTAATGCTGATAATCTTTTTAAAAATTAGCTATGCCGGTAGTTAATGATTGGGAATTTTTGGAAATTAATGTTACTTCAAATTACGTTTATTATAATCGTGTATATAATTACTTATGTATGTACAAATAATTGGCACATAATAGTTTACTATTGTTTTTTGTAGTTGTACCTGCAGCGTTTATAGTTAACATGATGTATGACAAACAACACCCAAATTATGTTAATTTTGCCACTCTAGGATATGCTGTGGGTTACCAATTAACACTTGCTTTTCGTAAACAAAAACGCAAATGGTTGCCGGAAACAAGAAAAAAGTATAAAGAAACAATCCAGTGCATAGACAATCAGTATCGGAACTTTACAGCTTTTAAGGTTTTAATACTATATAACATGTTGTTTTTTCTAATTTTGATGTATAAAGTAACATTTTTCATAGTTCGCCACTTTTCAAAGTGGTAACCACCGAAATTAACGTTTTCTGCATCAAAGAATATCTCAGGTAGAACAAAACGTTTTTGGAACATAATGGATGTTTCAGTTAAGGAATATATTTGACCTGTGCGGAACTTTTTCTCTGTATGTTTCAAATCATGCTTATAGAACGTGCTCATAAAACGTAAGGTTGAGAACGTTCTATAGTAATTCATTTTGAAGTTTTTTTGAAATGTTTTAAATAAGTTACAAACACTGTTATAATGGAACATCAGTGACGTTTAATTGAAGGTTTATATTAGGCGTTTTTGGGACGTTCTTCTTTTGAGTTTCTATAAGTGATTATGGAATGTCCGTTCGAAATGTAAAATGTAAAACGCCGTAAAGGAATGCTTTTTGTTGTACGTTTTGAAATGTTCTATGTATTCTCAGTGATACTGTAGCTACTGGTTTTATATGACAAATAAATAAACAATTAAAATGCTCAAGACCAGGCAGAAATAAAATAGTATAAAATGAACCATTTATGCCGAGTTTATTTTGATAATTGCACTAATTAAACAAAAGATACAAATAATACTTTTAGTTTTCATAAATTACATTATATTTATTGTTCTTCATATAGTGTTTATTATACTGAATTCATTACAATAAAAAACTACCTGCAATAAACCGTTTGGGCGCTATATGGAAAAATGACCTTTATCGGTATGGTAGTGTGGCATGTTTTAAACGCAATCCCTTTCAACTTGAAAAACAAGGTGAAACCTGTTCATAGATGATCATCCGCTAGCTTACGCACAATGCAAACAAACATGAACTTCCCTTTCATTTATTAAATTCTTACAAAATTCGAAACAACAAATTCATGAGTTCCCGCGCAAATATGTAACCGCTGATGTGTCAGTAACCCTAGAAACTTTTCAAATCAAATCAAAAACAGCTTTATTGTCACTGAATTTTACATTTCTTGGACAAACCATAATAACAAAAAACATAAAATAGAAAATAGAAATAAAATATATTATCGCAAATACATTTATCACAGAATTATTCTTAGTTTAAAATAAACACAACTAAAACAGTTAATTACAACCAAATATAAAATAAGTATATAAATAGTTGAAGTCAATATAAAGGGTGGGCCATTGAAAACAAGCCAGGAGGCATAACTGCTGAAGAAAAATTTTTTCCAAAAAAGACTGGTTAAATTTTTGTGAAGGGGGACACTTTTTGACAAAAAAAATTGGACCTCGATTGTCACCCCCCTAAGCGGGGGTGTCATCCCCTAATTTTTTAAACAGGAATAAGAGTCAATTGATACCTCGTTAAAAAGGGTTTTTCATTCTCTATACAGTGGTTTTTTATTTTTCAAATTCGGTTCACCCGTTGCAAAGATATGGAGTCTTGAAGTACCATTTATAAATGTCCCGAAAAATGATTGACTTCGTCATAAACAATGGATAGGTCGAAGAGGTCCCGTAGAATGACCAACCAGATCTTCAAACCTCTCCCCTTTGGACTTTTTCCTGTGGAGGCGTATAAAATCAAAAGTTTATGCTACTGAGTGCGGTTTGTTAGAAGAGTTACGTCAGCGCATTACTCTTGTATGCAGGAGAATAACTCTTAAAATGCTTGGCAATGTTAAGCAGAAATTTGAGCAAAATTTATACAATTGTATGGAAGTTGGTGGTGTTTAATTTAAACATTTACTGGATTAAAGTTTAATTTGTTTGTATTTTGGTTTGATGATTTTTACATTCCTCGAAATACATTGGCGACATTTGAAAACTCCATATCTTCGCAACGGGTGAACCGAATTTGAAAAATAAAAAACCATTGTATAAAAAATCAAAAGCCCTTTTTAACGAGGTATTACTTGACCCCTATTCCTATTTGAAAAAATTTGGAGGATGACACCCCCGATTAGGGGGGGGGGATAATCGAGGTCCAATTTTTTTGTCAAAAGTGTTTCCCTCACAATCAAATTTGACCTGTCTCAGGATTTTTAAAGAACTTTTTTCTTCAGCAGTTATGCCTCCTGGTTCGATTTCAATGGCCCACCCTGTATATGTAAGTACAAATACCCTGAATCACTAAATTTTATATAAATTAAAATTAATTATTGTCTGTCAATCACAAATATTTTTATAGTTTTTCTAACTTTAGTTTGGGGATATATTGGTTTCTAACATGCTGGTAGGTGATTGTATAATTTATACCACTATACATGATAGAGTTTTTAGTACATTCTAATTTCGGAGTTTGTAAGGTAAGGTTGTAAGGAGAAGAGTTTCTAGTATTATGTGAATGAAACTAATGGTTTCTAAAATGGATAATGCCGTAAGAGTTAAAATTTTGAATTTTTTAAAGTATTTTTGACAATGGTCTCTTTTTTTCAGTCAAAAAATGTGTCTGATAGCTCTTTTTTGTAATTTAAATATTATGTTAAATCTCTCTTTACAACAGGCACCCCAAAATGGTAATGCATATCGCAAAAGAGATTCGAAAAAAGCAAAATATGTTGTCCTAGCGGTGGTCACATTTAGTTCACTGGAGATTGTTTTTAATGCATAATATGTAGAAGACTAATTTACTAATGGATCAATGTGAGGAGACAACTTCAGAGAATTGTCTAAAGTAAGACCTAAAAACTTAGTCGATTTATTATTGTCGTCTAACACTATCGGATCTAATTTTCCTTTGAAACACATGGCCTTGGTTTTTACTGCATTAAAACTTAAGCTGTTTGAATCACACCACATTTTCAGTGCTAGAAGATCTTCTTTTATTGAATTTTGCAGCGATTTTGATTGTGAGACTCTCCACGTGATGCTGGTGTCATCTGCGAATAATGTTATTTTGCCGTTAAATCGTTTATAAATAATAAAAATAAGATTGGTCCCAGAACCGATTCTTGTGGAACTCTGTGATTAAAATATCATGCCTTACACAATCGAATGCCTTAGCAAAGTCACAGAACACAGCCGCTGTAGAGTATCCCTCTTTTACACCCTTAAGAATGTCTCCCAATACAGAAAACATTGCATGCGTAGTATTACGATTTGTCAAAAAGCCAAATATAATATGAAATTGCACGAGAAACGACAGTAATCTGTTATTATCTAACTTTTCCATTATTTTTGAAATTACTGATAACAGTGCTATAGGTCTATAATTACATACATTATCTTTACAACCGCCCTTGTACAACGCAATAATGACGGCTGTTTTTATGCAATCCGGAAATATCCCTTTATAGAAAGAGTTGTTAATTAGGTAGTTGAAATAACACAATGTGTTTGACGGAAGGTGGGCGATCAATTTAATTGAAAGACCATCTTCTCCGGTAGAAGATTTATTTTTTATATCAGAATTAGTTTTTAGTAATTCATTCTTATCGACAGGTTTTAAGAACATACTATAATTATTGCCGATTTTTAAAGTTATATATGAGATAGAATTTCCATCAAAGTTTATGTTTCAAAAGACATTATCAGCAATAGATGAAAAATAATCGTTTAAATCATCAGGAGTTGGAAGTTGCGTAATAGTAGACGGGATTTTTGCATTTGAAATACGATTTTGATAGTATATGTTTTTAGCCGTATTACATACACAGGTCTTCAGTTTGAATATCACACTGGAATCGTGTTTAAAATGTCAATTTCAATACTATAGTTGTAAATGTACTAGGAATACAAAACGTAGGCAAAAATTAGGCTAGCAGTAACTGTAATTTTTTAAGAATAATTATTTTATTTATTTATTATTATTAGCTTTAAATAGAACCTTCCAAATATGGTTCTGCGTATGTTTCTAAAACGTTTTGTCTACATTGAAACGGAACATTCCAAACTGAAACGTTTATGAGGGCGGACATTTTACGTTATGAATGACGTCTTTGGAACAATTTTTAGGACGTTACATACAATGTTTCACGTTTCAGTGGAACGCACTTGGAACGTTTTGGAAACGTAAACGTTCTACCTGGGGTAGTAATTACGAATCATTTTTAATAATATAAAGTAATAAATTCTTTCTCTTGAGATAGAATATGAATTGTCAAAGACTTGCTTGTAATGATTTTTGTATGTATTTTCATTCTACGACAAGTGACAGGATAATTAATCTACAATGTCGCTTTATATGTCAAAATTATAATAACTAAGTTTAAAATTTAATAGGAAACACAATTCATATAAAAATAAATTTATTTTAGATTAACTTCACCTTATCTAAAAATGTGGCAGACAATATAGGTTTAAAACAAGCATATAACGCATACCAATTATGGTTAAAACGCAACAGTAATGAACAAAAATTGCCTGGGTTAAATTTCAGTGATAATCAAATGTTTTGGATTTCGTTCGCACAGTTATGGTGCGAACAAACAACAGAACTGGAAGATATATCTGTATACGATCGCCAAGCTCCTGGAAGATTTCGAGTACTAGGAACAGTTAACAATGCAGAAACCTTTTCAAAGGACTTTAAGTGTCCTGTAGGTTCACCTATGAATCCCCACAATAAATGCACTGTTTTGTAAAATTGACTTGATTGTGTTCACACGTTGTATTTTGTGATTTTTAATAATTTCATAATTTTTAATTGTAAAGTTTTGTCTACGTGTATGAAAACGCGACAAATGTTCTTTGCTTTAGAAAAATTCATAGCGTATCACACGTACCACAATTGGTTTGTGACCTTACTTTGCATTTGCGTTTGTTATGCTAACGTTTTTGATATTTTGTAATAAAATTTGTTCTTGCAAGGTATGTCAAATACTTTTCCTAGAACTTCTAATACTTAAGTTAATTAATTTAAAATAATAATTTCTTTGACTACTCTATTTTTCTTCTTTTCTGTTTCTGTAATTTTTGTGTGAGTTTTCCTTCATGTTTAATGCATACAAGTAAAGTGTGGCTATAACTTTGACATCAGCAAATTTTTTACATCTTTGATAACATCCAATAAACGTCATTTGATTGTCAGTATTTTTATGAAAAAATAGTGTTTTCGTCAGAACATAAAATAGTATATTATACACCAAGGTTGTGAAGTCTGTCATTATTGTCTTAGCACCAGAAATAAGGTGCGTAGGCAATAATGGACTTCACAGCTATGGTGTATATAATATTTTTTCTACTACTAGCTAAATTTAAGCTAAAATTAAAAAATAAATAATTTTCTTGTAAAAATCAAGTCGCACAGGAATTCAAATAAATCAAAAAGCATTAAAAGCTACATACGTTGATAAACCAACTGCAACTGATTCACTAAACACTTGTGTGATATATTTCACCTTCATTTCTTAAAAATTAATCGGAGTAATATGTAAATTAGTTGATTTAGGAGCCAATCGCAGCGGTTTAGATTTGTCTGACATGTAGAAATTTTTAATGCTTTTTTGTTATTAAAGATTATATCGTATTTAATCAAGTTATTTTGCACCGACTTCAATAAATAGGAGACATCGTAGAAATAATAGATTTTCTTATCGTTTACGAGAAGGTTTGGTTTTTCAGGTGATACATACATTCATTTAATTAGGCTTAGAAAATTTTACTACTGCCCTAACATTCGCACCGCATTGTAGTTGTAGCTTTTCTATGCAGTCTAATACTATTGACTTCAATTTGTCACCTTTACATATCGTATTTGTAAAGATGTAGCACAAGGGTTGTTTACATTTTTTATATATAACTCTAACCATGATCACGTAGCAGTTTGAGCTGGCAAAAATTTAAAACCTACTTTAAAATTAACGTTTTGGGGCTCGTAAAATATAATTTTAGCGAAAATTGTTTGTATTCCTCTGTATATATCCTGCTTCTTAGTGGTTTATTTTTTAAGTCCACTTCCGCTTTCGGGAAGTAATCGTTGAGAGATGTTAACTTCAATGGAAGTGCTTTCTTTTTACGTTGCAGTTTAAAAATGTTCCTCCGTAATTTTCTTTACCTAGGAGTATTTGAGCTGCAAGCTTGAGTAGTTTTGGTATATCTAGAGATCTTAACGTGCATTTATTTATATCGATTCTGAAAACACTTGTATAAAACATCTAAAAGTTTCATTTATTGCTTCGCCAATATACCTTGCATGATTTGAATATTAGGTTTCAGAAATTGACACTTGTAATTCATTTAGGAATGGCAAGTGTTTGCCACATACTCGTTAAGTTTTTATAGTCGACATTTTTATGCAACAGATCGGACCTTCCACATTCTGTTAACCATTCAAAACACCTACAACAAAATGTTTGTAATTTACTTAAAATTCTTCATGTAACTTAACTCGCCTGGTTAAATCTCCTTTGGAAAACCTGAAAAAACTGATTCTACCATCATATTTAATAAATAAATAAATTCAGGTTATGTATTTGCGGTTATGGGATGAGGCGGCGAATTTTAAACTAATGGCATTTTTATTCAAATAATTTTATCGTGTTAGGTAATTTTCAGCAGCAAATACGTTAAAGATAATCTCCTGGATATACAAAATTAGGTTTCACTCGTTTTTGTTAAACAACTATTCTTGGATTCTCAAAAATTTGAATTTGTCCATTATTAACTAGGTGAACAATAGAAAAAATTATTAACCACTAATAGAGAAATTCAACTTCTCAGTTGGCTAGGAGACGCAATAACTGTCTACTTCACAGCTAGTAGTGGAAAAAAGTTATTGTTAAATCTTACTTCCGTAACGGTGTTTTCAATATCGACGAGTAGACATATAACATTATTGCTTGTTTAGCCGAGTTTCGGAAAGGATTTAGATGTATTGTATATCCAATCAACAATACGCATCTTGTTATCAAAGACTTAACTATGATTTGCTAATGTCTAAGTCATAGCCACAGCTTATCTAAAGACTTTATGATCGCTCGGTATTATTTATTTTGTGTGCCAGACCATTTTCAGTTTTTTCTACAATATTTCTCATTATATTAATTGAAAATCTTTGATGGTAATAAAGATGACTTTGGCTTCTTCAGCTATTTATTTTAATACAATTCTTAAGCTACTTATGTGGTTAATTTAAGCTGTGGAGCTGATTTCTTGTAAAATGGTACCGACGGTTCTTGGGCGCCAGACCTCATGGGAGTTATTTACTCTCCGTAGATGGTCGTTCTTCTCATTCAAGTAGCTGCACTAAAGAAAAACGTTACTTCAAGGCATCAAGTCGTCGCAGAAGGCAAAAAAACAAATAAAAATCAAATTCTTTATTTCTACGCAACTACCAAAAATAAAGCGAATAAACAGCAACAAGCATCGGCAAATATCTACAAGCTACCAAACTAGCCTTTCTAACTTACTATCTCCAAAGCTCTACTAATTATGCAGCATGAAGCAGTTGCGAGTAACGTTAGAGTGCGAACAGTAGGTAAGAATTAGGTGGTCGGTGTAGTCGGCGGAAATAGAGACACTAGTAGGTGGGGTTGGATTTACGTGCGATACGCGTCACGTTAACCTGGACTAGTAGTAGGCGATGTTCTCAACGTGCGAAACGCCTCACGCTGACGACAATGTACCGACTGGCGGGGAGCGGGATTGTATCTTTCAGAGCCATCTCTCTGGTAGAAAAATAATATTGTATTAAAATTACCCTTTTCGATTGGTAACGCAAGTGTAGCGCTAATTTTAATGCCCAAAACGACCTATACCCCATAGTTTTATAGGCACGGTCAGCAAGAGGAGTCACGAAACTTAACACGCGCACTTATGCAGAGTAATAGAGCGAAACGTTACACTGCATGTGTCAATAATTCAACAAAATAATACATTTATTTGCAAAACTAAATTAATTTTTAAAATACCAATTAGTACGATGCACAATAAAACGCATCGTTACAAGGCTCTGCTTGGTATAAATCCTGCCTGATTTCTTTTAATTTTGAATTGATACAATCTCCCAGTGTCTACAGTTGGGTGGGTAATAGAAACGTTAATACTAGCATTAATACCGGGCGTTGCTTTGGTAAACAAGCCCAGTCGGCCTACTTTTCCTTGTAGTTCAGGAATAAGTGAATGAATCTTTCTTGTTATTTTTAATGTTGTAAGAAATCAACAATGTTATAATTCAAATTTGCCGCCGGGAAAAATTATCTCACGGCATAAAATTTGCATCGTCAAACACAGACATCGTGCGCACCGCCCCACTTAATATTACCTCCACCGCTGCCCACTCTACCGTTCGAGATAAAGCCCCCTATATACGCGCGAGCGCAATGCCAAAAAGGCAATTTTTATTCGACTTTTACTTCTATTCCTAATCCGACTTGACTTCTCAACTTAACAATTCCTTAAGAACTCGGTTCGCATTAAGTCTGAATCCCAAACCTTGAATCTAAAACCGCCTAGAGCTATCCGCTACTAACTCAAAGACCCTTGCAAATGCTGATTCAATTGGTACGGGCGTGGCAAGTGTTAACTCAAAGACCACTGCAAATGCTAATTCAATTCGATACAGGTGTGGCACAAAACCCTTTTGATTTCCAGAGAACCTCCTAAAAACAACTACCGTTAATAATTCGAGTAGCCGGCATCTACTTACCCCGAACCCTATGCACTGGGGCTGATTTCTTCGGTAACAGCTGCTTTATTCAGAAACCGTTCCAATTAGAACTAGCCGCTTTGAATTACTGACCCCTAGAGTGTAGCTAATCTATTTGATAGCACTTAGTAGTGGGCGTGCTGGCAGACGCTGACCTAGGCAAAGCATCACCGCCACAAAACCGTTGTCAACAACGAGCACAGAACTTTGCATACATACACTGCCCTCTCGCCAGACATCACCGTACGGGAACAACCACCAGGCATCCTGGGAACGTTGAGACGAACTTCCGTCGTTTGCCAAGCCGTAAGCCGTAATAATAAACTCCGTGGTGTATGCTATAACAAACGAACGCCGTAGACAGAAGTTCTAACCAATAAACTTAAAAGCGGGTGTGAACGGCCGCCACCGATAATTAATAATAACTTACCTGTTTCAGTGAGACACTAGAACCAAACATAAAAGCCGCCCAAATCCGCAACCTGAGTATTTGTTTAGCTAGAAATTCCGTTGTGTAAAAACGTGGAATTTCAACCGACAACCGTATTAACCCGGCGCCGTATTCCGACTGACCGTGTTTAAACTGCCGCTGTTCCGACCACGAATGGCAAAGTATCCCTCGCATTAAATATACGTCGTAAATAAATCCTCTGTACATTTAACAACCACTAAATTTGTGAGTAATTGTAAATAGACGTCTTAAAAGCAAACACTAGGCATTCTTTCTTCGCTTGAACCTACCCGCGAGCAGAATATAAATTTTGTTACGTCACCTTTTACGTTCCAACTACAAATATACCCGGTAGTCAGAAGCATAAAAAGTGCGTGTTTACATGGCGCCCGAGCAACGTACCGAAATTACCGTAATTACCAAAATTATCATAGTAAACTTCTTGCCAGGAAAGAAGATCCCTGCGTCATAAGTATGTGCATATAAATCAATGTTAAGAACTTCTGAGTCAATTTGAGCATTTACTATTTAGTAACTGGTTAAAACTAGAAAGTAACTAAAACAGTGTTGACAAGAAATGTGGTTGTCAGTTGAAATACTAACCTTAAAAAGTAACAAGTGACAGTAATTAATAACCTAAAATACAGAATGAAGCAAAAATGACAGCGACCGACATTTGACAGAACGTCAACTTAAATGAAATTGAAGTCAATTAAGTAACTTTATTCATAACGAATATAGTACATCTTCTCTCTTTATTTTACCCATATATATGTCTTATTTATACAATGAACGGTACGTTATTTCGTACATCAGAAAATGATGACGCAAGTATCTTCTTTGGTGGTACCATGTTTACTATAATCACAGTACTCCCAAAAATTCAAATTAGCTTCAAAAACCCAGAGAAAAATTGCCCGAAACCGAATATAATTTTTATTTTCAGAGCCGACCGAAATTAATTATTTAAGTTTTTTTAAGACAATTTTTATTTTATTTTTTACAGAATTTTGTTTTTCTTTGCTCGAGGAAGATGAGCGCTTCCGAAAACAAAACCTATGATCCTGGAACCATGTTTGCTTAGGTGTACAAAATAAAGAGAGAAAACCTCATCGCCCAAATGAGAGTTTTTCGCCTAGACCCGGAAGGCACCGTCGAAACCCTGCGAACCCGGATCGTAAATTTTTTACGTACTGGAAAAGGACAAATAATAATTCCTTCTTCACTATTGACTCCAGCCGCAACGGCTTTAAAACCCGAACCGCCAAAGGTTGTTGTGTCACCGACAACTCCTGTTCTACCCGCCAGAGCCTAGTTGTGCGACCGTGTACGTAAATGGGGTTTACGTTTTGATGGACGCAACGATCCGATCTCGTTCATTGAACAAATAGAGGAGCTCCAAGCGTGCTATGAAATTCCGCCAAACGAATTGTTGTTTGTACTCCCGGAGTTACTAAAAGACAACTCATTAGCGTGGTACCGAAACAACAAAAACAATTGGACTACCTGGGATGATTTCGTAGTTAATTTTTGCAGCCAACATTTACCGCACCGTCATAAATTTTAACTAGAGAAAACCATCTGTACTAATGCGCCGACACGGAGAAATGTCCTCCGACGCTCAACTGGAACGCATTTATAAAAATCCCCGCTCCGAATACAAGATGTGTGCCTGCCGACGAGATTTTACTAATTTGCCCGAGTTATTTGAACTAGCCGCACAATACGAAGCCTTTCAGAAGGAGACCGAAAAGCCGAAGGTAAAACCATTACAGAAGAGCCGACAAAATCCGCACCGCAGGTGAAAGAAACCCCAAAAACTGCTAGAAGTCCACCGCCTACCAATAACGTTTGTTGGAGGTGTGTCAAACCCAGACATTGGCGAAATAGCTGCCGAGGGGCACTAAAAATTTTCTGTTTTTGACGTGGCGGCCAAAGAGCCATGTCCAGAGACTGCAGATGTTGGAAACCAAAAACGGTTCTCGCCGATGGAGATCCCCCTTCCATATACAAATAGCCCAGCCTGTTCTACAAACCAGATCCGTGAAAGCCAAAGCAACTGGCAACAGTGACTTGAAGTGGTCAAAACCGTCTCCATTTGGAACAAAAATTTCCGCGCCATGATTGACACTGGTGCTGCCCGTTTCTATATTGGGCAAGATGTCGGTCAATGGATTGAAAACCGACCCGAGACCCTGGCGCAGATGGAAACAGAAATAATTCTTTTGGCCGACGGAAGCCAAGTCAAAGCCACTGGACCATATTTAGTTCCGATGGAAATAAGAAACACCGTATGTGCTTTGCCTATGTTCTGTTTTTTGGGGTTAACAAGCGACCTGGTGCTGGTACTTAATTTTTTGCAAGCTCGGGAAACCGTCTTAGACCTGCAAAATAACTACATTCGACTCGATAACCATAGGATTGCCTTAGAAACTCCTCCGTACCTGGTGTCAGTAGTATCCAATTGACGCCTCCGATCCTTTTGGATAAGGAGCTGGAGAAATTAACGGTTTTAACCAAACCCATAGATGAAAGCCTGGCTAAAAGAGAATCATTACATCCCGAAACCAAAGCAACCTACCCCGACTGACCGACTACTTCACACATTCGAGGATGAAACCGCTTGATTGAGCTGTTTGGATCACCGCCGCCAGTCCTCGCCTTCAAAAACACTCCCCTATTTTTCCAGATCCCGCTCTAGTAGACCAAAAAAACCTGTTAAAACGAAAACGACGGAAAACACTGAAGAAGATGAGGACACCGCAACTACCTGTGATACGCCTGGTTTTTCTAACCACGTTGAAAACCGATGCAAGCATTCTCGGCGTCCTTCTGTGCCCAAGACAGTTAGCATCCCTTTTCCGTAGGTAAGGGAGGTATATAAGAAACCGACAATGTTATAATTCAAATTTGCCGCCGAGAAAGAATTATCTCACGGCATAAAATTTGCAACCGTTCCACACCCCGTTCGAGATAAAGACCCCTATATAAGCGCGAGCGTAATGCCGAAAAAGCGCTTCTTATTTGACTTCTACTTCTATTCCTAATCCGACTTAACTTTTCAACTAAACAATGCCTTGAGAACTCCGTCCGGATTAAGTCTGAATCCCGAACCCCGAATCTAAAACCGCCTAGAGCTATCCGCCACGAACTCAAAGACCGCTGTAAATGTTGATTCAATTTGGTACGGGCGTGGCAGTTACTAACTCAAAGACCGCTGCAAATGCTGATTTAATTCGGTACGGGCGTGGCAAGTACTAACTCAAAGACCACTGCAAATGCTGACTCATTTCGGTACAGGCGTGACACAAAACTCTCTTGATCTCCAGAGAACCCACTAAAAAGAACCACCGTTAATAATTCAAGTAGCCGGCATCTACTTATCCCGAACCCTGTGCACTGGGGTTGATCTCTTCGGTAGCAGCTGCTTTCCTTCAAAACCGTTCCATTTAGAACTAGCCGCTTCGTATCACTGACACCTCGATCGTAGCTAATCTATTTGATAGCACTTCATAGTTGGCAAACGCTGACCTAGGCAAAGCATCACCGCCACAAAACCGTCGTCAACATCGATCACAAAACTTCGCATACATACATCCTGGGCACGTTGAGACGAATTTCCGTCGTTTGCCAAGCCGTAAGCCGCAATAATAAACTTCGTGGTGTATGCTATAACAAGCAAGCGCCGTAGACAAAAGCTCTAACCAATAAACTTAAAAGCCTGTTTCAGTGAGACACTGGCACAAAACATAGAAGCCGCCCGAATCCGCAACCCGAGTATTTGTTTAGCTAGAAATTCTGTTTAAAAACGTGGAGATTCAACCGCCAACCGTACTAGCACGGTGCCGTATTCCGACCGGCCGTGTCTAAGCTGCCGCTGTACATATAATAACTACTAAATTTGTAAGTAATTGTAAATAGACGTCTTAAAAGCAAACTCTGGGCATTCTTTCTTTGCTTAAAACTACCCGCGAGTAGAATATAAATTTTGTTGCATTTTTTTATTGTGGGGTTATGAGCGAGGTCTTGCAGCTGGGGTTGATTGTGACTGAGTGTATGAGTTGTTACAGGAGCAAACTGTTATTCCTGTTTAGTTGGGAGGAAATTTTAGAAAACCGTTTCTTATTAAACAAATGAATTACGTATTTGATGTAGTTTGACAAACCTCAAAACTTACCTGATAGGATACGAAATAAATTTAAATTTAAAAGTGTAGAATAATCATCTCCGTTAAAAGTCTTAAATAATTAATTAACTAATAATTTTAATTAAAACGGACACTAAATTTAGAAAATTATTCAATGTCTTAAACAAGAAAAAAACAAAAAGGATAATTACATAAGGTGTTCAAAAGAAATAAAAATGGGTAAATCTCCTGAGAAATAGGTGGAGAGGAAAGAGGAACGCTCTAGTTATATAGAAAAAGCAAGAAGAAAAAAAGGTGACGAGGAGATAAAAACATATGGAGAGAAATGTTGAAAGAAATGAAAGAAATTAAATTAAATTAGGAGAAGATTAATTAAGAAGTGAAAGAAATAAAACATGAAATTATAAAAATAAGTGGATAGATGGAACAAAAACGAATGACTTCAGAGAAAAAATGCTATAGTTTAGAGAGAAAAGTAGAGTTTTTAGAAAAAGACAACAGGAAGAAGAATTTGGTGTTGAAAGAAGGTAAAAATAAAAAGAGGGAGAAACAAAATAAACTATAAATTAAAAATATGGTAAAATAAGCATTAGAAATGTAAAAGTAATTTGAAGAAGCTATGGAAATAAGAAAAGATATGGCGATGTTAAAATGAGAAACATTGAAGACAAAATAGAGATACATCAAAGGAAATTGAAATATGTATAGATGAAGATGAGACAAAGAAAGGGGGAGATTCAGATAAAAATAAGGATGGATAACTATGAAAACAATAGAAAAGGAGTAAAAGAAGGAGAAAATTGGATACTAAAAAATGTTGGTGGTGGGTAAAGAAAGAATATGAACAAAGGCGGAAGAAAGAATAAGAAAATGGCTGTCTAAAAATAAAAATAAGTGAAGGGGTAAAAAGTAAAGGGAAAGGAAAAAATTGGATAACGGGAAAAAATAAAGAAAAACAATGTTCTATTTAACTTAGCCCAAATGAAAAATAAAGAAGAAGAGTTTTGGAAGTATATAAGTGGTTTTA
The DNA here is from genome assembly GCA_030710515.1 of Abscondita cerata. Classification (NCBI taxonomy): domain Eukaryota; kingdom Metazoa; phylum Arthropoda; class Insecta; order Coleoptera; family Lampyridae; genus Abscondita; species Abscondita cerata. The sequence continues at coordinate 898,684 of JALBCR010000113.1, read as the reverse complement.
AATAATGGGGATGGTAAAAACTTGAATAGAGGAGAAACATTAGAAGGGTTGGAAAGATATAATTCTAAAATAATTTACATGGGAAATTAAAGAGATGATAAAAATTAGAAAATGAAGACAAGTAGGTATAACGTAATAACGATTTATGAAAAATGGTAGAAACTAATACAATTATAAAAATTCTCTAAAAGAAGAGGAAGAAGGAAAATTAATAAATGGTAAAATAGCGGAAGAGGGTGGAGTAGTGATAAATAGTAACGAAAAAAATAGGAAGTCAATAGAAAAAATAGACCGAGATAAAAGAAGATTGGTAAAAGTATGTGAAGAAAGATGTCGGACAGTAATGAACGGACATATATATGAAAAGTGAAACAAAAACATACGTACATAAATGAAAGATAGAAATCAGTAATAGATTATGCACTAATAAATAAAAAATAGTAAGGAAGACATAGACATGCTAAAAATTGGAGATACGGTAGAAGCAGACAATAAACCAATAGAAGTGATCTTGATAGAAAAGCGAAAGATGAAGAAAGTGATAAATAGAAAAAAAATATGTCAGATGGGAATATAAAAAGACACAAATAGAGAATAGAAAAGCAACTAGAAACAGCTGGAGAAGTCAAGAAAAAATAGAGAGAATAATTGCATAAAAGGAACAGGTTACAAAAATGACAAGTATATATATTTAGGGTATGATATAAGAACACAGATGAACTCAGAAAAGAAATAGAATAGTAAAACAAGTATAGAGAGTAAGACAAAAAAGCTTTGAAAAAAGGTGGATTTTTGAAAGAGTAGTTAGAAGCGTGGAACCGAGATTTGGGAATGGAAGGAATAAAAAATTAGAAAAAATATTGAAAATAGGCGTAAGGACTAGAGAAAGAGACGCCGGGATATATAGAGGAAGATGAATTAAAACTAGAAGAAATAAAGATCAAAACAAGAAAGAGAGCGTTGGAATATATTGAAAAACTGGAAAAACAGCAAGATATACTATATGAGTGATGGAAATAAATGCAGACATACAATAAAATACGGGAAAGAAGACAGAAGAAAATATTATAAATGATGCAAAGCAATAAATTAAGAGATTAAAAGAAGAAAGAAGAACTATGAAGGGTAAAATAATAGCGAGAGATAAAAATACACAATTGCAAGAAAGAAGAGCAACAATCAATAAAAAAAGTGTAATGAGAAATTTAGTCAATTAATCACAAACAGAATTCAAAGTATATAACAAATCGAAAAGAACTGGGTGAAAAGAAAATTATAGTTATATTTAGAAGCGGAAACGAAGAAATTGAAAATAAGTACTGGATAAGGGATAAAAGAGAATGTGCAGACTGTGTGGTGATGAATAGGAAAATGTAAATCACGTAACAGAGTGATACTGACAGTAAATCATTGAGGATACGGAACCAAAAGCACTACTAGGAGAGAAAGAGAAAGGGATACAATAGATGAAAGAAATGGTGGATAAAAGAAAAAAGCTGGATAATAGAGATGAAAAGAAAAATATTGAAGTTAAGTCTATAGTTAAGTAAGTACTGTTAATTCTAATGTATGTATATAAAATTAAATAAACGGGATCAAAGACGGTACTAGCACTCATATGTCCATTCTTCAATTTTTTGAAATTGTAATGAATCGTAAAAAAATGCTGCTGTTCAACTTTGCCCGCTACTTTTCAGTAACTTTCATTTACAAAGATTTGGGCTTAATCAAATCAAGTCGATTACTTGGGGGATCGTTTGAAAGAATAGTTTTGTTTTACCGTTTGTGCATTACTTTTTGCCTGGCTGTTCCTCGGCGGATGTAATGGAACTGTAATTTTGTGGTACTTTACTTTACTATATTTTAAAATTTTTCTAAATTTTGTTGAGGATAATAGAGTACCATTCTTACAAATGATCATTGGAGAAATTCCGTATGTTGCCAAAAGTTTGACGATATTCTTTATTGTAGCTGCAGCATTTGTGAATTATGCATTAAACATATAGTATGAATAGTATTTCTTCTGCAAGAGGTCCAACAAAATCAAGATGTTTTTCAGGTCCTTGTGGATGTTCCTAATATTGGTCACTGAATGCTTGCGCATGTAAAACGCAGTTTTTACCAGATTTAACTATTTGCTTAATATACATGTAAATGCCAGAATAGTACATATTTTGATAATGTCTAAACGGACATTGTGTGGCAATGGTTTGTTGAAGTTTCAACTCTATGTTCAAAATCCAGACACCCAAAACAAGTCTATAATCTGATTCAGGTGTTGTGTATTTAATGAGAGTAAGGCTTTGAGCAAATTCCAACAATCTTAAAAGTAAGTTTTTGTTGTTAATGAGTGCAGGTAATGGTAAGGCGGAGCAGTAGTCAGTGTTGACGTTCAATTTTAAAAGTTTGAACTTTACCTTTTAATCAAATGAGAAAAACGCTTTTAAGTATAGTTACTATGGCAAAGACCCCTTTATCTATCTGTAAGTATTTTTCCTCGGTGGCACTCATGGTTTGATTTGCGTAGGTTATTGGTCTTTCTCTCACGCGATGCGATAAGATATTTCCATAGCCTATTTTGCTGGGATTGGTTGCTAAAATAAGTGACAATTTTTGGCTTCTATCGTTCATGTGGGTATGCACAATGACCCGTTGAAGAAATTTCGGACATTTGGGAGATCATGAACTTCTGTTACCATCGTTGGTTACCAAACCCACGGAATATTCTAAGCGTCTTAGACTGGGCGCCTGAGACGGATGATAGATGTGAGTTTTTCTATTTGATTGATAATGTGCTGAGGCTTTGGAATTGGATGCTCGTCGATTATAATACGGAGGTTAAGTATATGTTTATAATTGCCTGTAATTTATAACTTATTATTATTCTTTTCTACAACAACGTGGGTTCTCGATGTACAATTAGATATTTTACATTTCTGCATTATTCTGAGGTAATTTTTGCTTCATGTAGATTTTTCTTGCTTCCACAAAAAACTTACTAACAACTCTAACGACTTTGCATCTGTGTAAAACTAGGCGTTATAGTTAAAATTTGTTAAATGTCTTGAAACAGTTTAGGGAAGTTTTTTTGAGTTAAATAGAAAATCCATTCTCCACTAAGTAGAGTCAAAATTGTTTTAATGACATAAAGCTTTAAAATTGTCTATCAGACTTTTGTAATGAATACCTGAGTTTGCAGCCCGGTTACTTTACGTTACATCTGTAGATGTATCCAAGACAGTTTCTGTTAATCTCTTTTCCTTTTTAATTTCTTGCTTTATTTCATCTTTGATTTTCCTTCCTACAATTTTTTTATAATTCTCGCCAATTGTCTTCTGTACTTAACAGTAGTTCGACCACATTTTCTTCTGTTACTTCTTCGTAGTACTTTATCTGTCTCTTCTCTTTCTTCTTTAAGTATTTTGTACTTGAAGATGGCATGTGCGATCGTCTATTTCTTGAGAGTAATTACATACTTATATTACTTTCACATTTTTTTAAGTATTCGTTAAACACTCCGTGCCCAGTCATCGATTAAGTATTATCGTGATTTATTTTTCTCCATCTTCTTTTCGTATATTTTTTAAGTTTTTTAATAAAAAATTTTTAATTGTATTTGTTCAACCTTTCTTGCCATTTTTTTTAAATTTTTGTTTACGTTTTTTAGTCTTATATTTATAGTACTTGTCTCTTTTTTCAATTTTTTAATTGATTGGAGGGATTCTATAAATGCTTCTATGGCGACTGTTGAGGCAGTTCTATTAGCTTGTAACTCTAAGGAACTGTTTTCTGTTGATGCCTTCGATTTTGTTTTTGTAGTGTTTGTATCTTAAGATATTACTAAATGACTTTTCCAGTATATATTCTGTCTTTTTTATTAGTTTTTTGACGCATTTTTCTTTTGTTATTGCTAGATCGTCCGCATAAGCAATAATTTTTACGTTTTTTTCTATTTTAAAGTTGAGTATGTTATCATATACTATAGTCCACAGTAATGTACTTAATATGAATCCTTGAGAGACTCCTGTTCTGGTCTGAATTTTTTCACTTGTTTCTAGTATTATATACCTTTCGCTCAGATAGGATTTTACGATGTTTATTAAGTAATTACTTATGTCCGTTTTGTTTAGTGCTTTGATTATTTGTTCCCACAATACTGAGTAGAAACCATTCTTTATGTATACTGTTGTCATTAATATCAGTTTTCGGTTTTTAAGCACTTTTTTATTTTCTTTCTGCCATATCTCGTTTATGCGTAGTAGTGCATCTACACAGGAGTAGCCTTTTTTTGAAGCAAAACTGATTTTGATGAGGGATGTATTCGCCTGGCAGTTCGTGAAGTTGAAGACTTTTCCTATAACGTTTATAAGGTGTAGTGACCTAAAAATAGTTGCTAGATGTAGCAATTTTATTCGGGTTTTTGATAAGAATTAATATTGCCTCATTTCAGATTTGTGGAAACTTTTTCTCTTTTAATAATTGGTTTACTACATTTGAGTATATTTGAGTATTTCTTTCCCCTGCGAGTTTGATTAGTTCCGCAAGAATTCTATTTTTATTTGTTTTAAGGCATTGATTATTTCTTCTATTGTTATGGGGTTTATCGTTTCTGTTGTTTTTCATATTTCCATTTTTTATTTGTTTCTTTGTTTCTTCAATGCTTACAGATGTTTTATTCTGCATGTTCAGTTATTTCATTGCCATTTTGTAGGTTTTTCCCATTTTTTTTTACTTTTTTCTATTGCTTTTTAAGAGCTTTTTGTACTTGTTGAGTTCATCTGTTGTTTTTCTATTTCTTTTTTGGGGTTTAGGTACTGTTTGTTAATTTTGTGGTTTTTCTTCTTAACGTTATTGCGTTTTTCTTATGTTGTCGGTTTCTTCATTCCACCAGTAGACTGGTGTGTATTTGACTGTATATTTTATTTATTTTATATGTTTGTCACACAGGACATAGTTTGGTTTGTTAGTTGTTCTGGTAAGTTCTCTATTATTTGTTGTATTATAATTAAGCATTTAGAATAATTTTTATTCGTTCTATTTTTTGTTTTAGTATCCACCCGTCTTGTTTTTTTAACATCGGCGTAATTTTTTTATTATTATATCATAGCTTATAGTATGATGATCACTCATATTTTCCTCGTCATTGCTTACTTTCCAGTTTTGTTATATTTTGTGTAGCCGTGATTATGTCTATAGTTGACGCCCCTTTTGCACTTTTGAATGTAAATGGTAAATTGATAATAACTCGTTAGTCTCTATCTATTTTTCTAGAAGTGTTTCTCTTTTGTCGGAGAAAACGTTGTAAAAGTGGACGCCCTCTACATTTATATCACATATTTTATTGACCTGCATTAAGACTAATAAAAGTATTGCAATGTTGATCACAGATGTAGTTTCGACCTTTGAACAGGTTTGGTCCTTCTCCCAATACAATTTTTCGATGATAGTTTGGTTCGAACCTAGGGTGGGGGGTGTTGGAGGGTAAAACGACTTCAGCCCTCACTCACAAAAAAACATTGATTTTTTGATGTTAGCATACGAAAGAGAATAGCAAGCACAGGCTAGCAGAACTTTGCTCAACGCTAACACACCTTTAATGATGGAGTTGTCGAGGGTTGGAAGCCAGCCCCCGCACAACAAAGTTTCAAACTTTTGACGTTTGAACAAGAAAGAGCTGAGCTAGCACAGGCTAAAATAGTTATTTGTGTAACACACATTTTTTCTACGATCCAAAAAAAACTGTAAAATAAAAAAAACTACTTTTACACTAGTGCAAAAAATAATTTACTTTTTGTACTAATAAATTGCTTTTTGCACTAATGCAGAAAAGGGAAACTTTTGGAATAGTAATTTGCTGAATTTTTGCACTATCGTAGAAAAATAACGTTACTACACCTTTAATAACGGAATTATTAAGGTTTAAATCTGGAAGGATTTCCATATATTCAATCCTCAATAATTTCGTTCTTAAAGGTGTGCTAGATTGTGTTAGCTGTTCTGTTTTGTGTGCAAAAATAAAAAAATTGAATTTTTTTGTGGGTGGGCTGAGCTTACCTTAGCCCTTCTAGATTAAAATCTCAATACCTCCTGTTACAAAAACTTTGGTTAATTGTTGCATCGATTTAAGACCTATTTAATTAGTTACACTTATAATAAGACATACAAAAGACATATCAGTAGCAATACAGAATATCGTGATCTTTGATAGCAATACGAACAAACAGGAGATAAGGTACTTAAACTAGGATCTCATACGTGGACTGACGTCCTTTTGGAGCGTTCGACATCAATAGTTTCCAGATATAGGTAAGAAATGGTTTGGTACTGGTCACTGGATTGTTCGGATACACACACTAAAATTAAAATAGCTGCAAAGCAAAACACTGATTTGCGATTTAGGTCGGCGGCACAGTATTGAAGGAAAGCCCTTTCTGGTGTTAAGACGAGACACCCCAACGTCGCTGGTCCCCGCTATCTTGCGTGACTGAATTTTAATCGACACCTCCTAACAGCATGGGTTTATTTCCACATAACACTCCTTCGAGTACAAGTAAGGGTCGAGAGGTTAATCCTTATAATTACAACAGCATAAAGCAGTAACGGTTTCAGAAGACAACCCACAAATTCTGGACGTAATCAAATCTTAGCAGACATCAAGCAAGGCATTCCCAGAAAATACGATCTGACAAAGAAACTGTAATAATTAGAGAAACCCAATGCAACGACTATTCGCCACGTGGTGAAATATAAATCAGTAAGCTCACCTGCAAACGTTCAATCTAAACAATATTTCGGTTTATTTCTCATTACATATCAGGTGTGATTTATGTTTCACAACATGCGGATGATTATAACAACTTCAGATTAATCACTCGTGTTTAGAATTTGCATTCGCAGTTCCTTTTTTTACAAACACGACTGTCCTCGTTGCCAGTCAAACACAAAAGAGAAAGGACGTGAAAATGTGCGCAATTGAATTAAGACGTCTTATTAAACTCTCAGTGAAAATAGACAGGGCCGTAATAAGCGAAGTAACACGTATGCAGGAAAATTTTAACGTTAGAAAAGTAAAAGCTAGTAAACGTGAATTTTTATCGTAACACTCCGTTATTAAATGTGAGTTAGCTTTCAGTAAAGTTGTATTAACCTGTGTTAACTATTATCTTTCATGTGCAAACATCACAAATTTGATATTTTTTGTGAGGGAGCTAAAGTCGCTTCAACCTCAATAACTCCTTTATTAAAGATGTGCTAACCTGCGCTAGCAAACGTCAAAAAATCGATGATGTCTAATGTTGTTTTGGTAATTATTGTACATGTTGCTTTAGTATCAAGCTTCATTTTAAAATCAATATTATTGATCTAATATGATTTGATACTAAACACCATGTACGGTATAACTAATGGGTTTGATCTGCAGATTTTACTTACATGTCATTTTTTCATACATGCATTACAAAGTTTGTCGAAATAATAACACTGTATTCCACTGAGTTCATGCGATTTATATCTAATTGTTGGGGCTGACCTCGACTAGTAACGTTTTGGAGATTCATTAATCTGATTGTCTATTTAGCAGTGATTCGACAGGAAAATTTTGTACCCGTCTAGTTTGAGGCGAGTTTTAAGGCAGCTTCCTTAACAGATATGTAAGCTATTACTCGATTCTTTGATTGTTATGACCGCAATATCGTCGCAAGATATTGTACAATGGCAAACAGATACCAAGAATCACTCAAGCGAGTAACTGTCACATATCGGCTGATAAAGTTGTTTTAAAAGTACAGATTACTTTTTTTACATGCTACATTAGCACGATCGGCATTAAATTCATGTCGCGACATTTTATTTATCAAAGTCTGTTTGCGTGTGTTACTGTTGTTAGATCATTGGTTATTTGATTGTGTTGATTACAGCTCATGAACGATTTTATTGCAATCAATCACATAAGCAGGTTTTTTTTGATATGATCCTGTCATACATTTCTCGAGAATGGAGTCCATGTAGCAAATAGTCCACGAGCATCCTATGTAAGAATTCGTATTTTTAATTGATTTTTGTTTAATTTGATTATAAAGAAAAATACAGTAAAAAAAAGCCAAAATCACAGATATTAAAGCGCAATATTTAAAACATGGTTATTGTACAAATAAATAATTCGACACATAATTTTTTTCAAAATATTGAATTCTATGTTCTGCGTACTATTATTTCTACATGATTTCCAGACTTACACAATACAGTATTAAAAAATCAAAACATTGTAACTCAAATAGCCATGATTAATGTTGTACGAACAATAAATGAACTGCCATGTGTTAAGATACTTAATTTTTTTTGTACAAATAGAAATCTAATACAGAAAACATTGTTAAATTTAAATGTTGTTTTTGTGTTCGCACATTGTTATAAAAATACATGTATGTTATTTGGTTCGTCTTTTGAACATATAAAATTAATCTAAAAGGAAACCTAAAAATCAGCCTTCATTGTTACCAAAACGTATAAAAATTAAAATATAAAATACTACGTTATAATTTAATGGTCCCAAGTCTATCATGCAATTTAAATTAGTATTTAAAAAATTAACCACCATGTAACGTTTTAATAATATAATTTTAATTAAGAAGTTACGTAATTGAAGTCTGACCTACTAATTTCATTATTCAAAGGAGACTTCTGCTGAACGTGACAGATTAAGTCAAATGAAAGACAATATACCGCTTTAAGATCAAATAGCTGAAAGATTACCTTGTGCTAATAGTCGATTGTTTAATCTCGAGAGTATATTAAAGCTTAACTTAACTTGAATCTACCCTACTAAATTCTTCAGTGATAATCAACCCAAAGAATAATATGCACTTGAGCATTTAGAAATGTGCACATATATCCGTGTCCACGTATGGCGGCCATTAGACGTTTATGGAGATTAAATCAATTTGATTTTTTGCAAATTTGTAAATCTACATAAAAACTATGCTCTTTCAAATAAATGTAATTTAAATAAAATATCATCATTATATTTTTATTTGAAAGAGTATAGTTTTTTATGTAAATCTACAAATTTGCAAAAAATAAAATTGATTTAATCTCCATAAACGTCTAATGGCAGCCTTACATGGGGCACGGTGTATATGCTTTAAAAACGTTCAAAATATGCACCAAATATGCATAATTTTCTTTTAATAGGCACAGTATTTCTAGTGCAACATATTAAAAATATACACTTTTTAAGTAATTTACTTAACTCTAAATTTTTTCGATTTATTCTGTTAATTTAACTTCTGCTGCTTGCAATTGTACTAACAAAGTGTTACCGTTTGTTTCTGTTAAAACTTCATTTTAATTATAAACAAATTAATATCAGTAAGTAATATCAAAAAAATAAGAAAGCGATCGGTAACCATGATAAAAAACGGCTACAGTAGTAGACAATTTTGCTGGATTTCTAAAAGCATCGCTATTTTATTACTATTTTTTGGGATGTTGATATAAGTACAAACTGTATGGAAATTCGGCACCTCTTGTAGCTACTACTTTGATTTTAAAATTTTTGTTTAAAACAAGCAATACATGCTGGGAATTTTTGGTGGCACAAGATACGGCAATAGGTCTTCCTCTTTTCATTCATTTTTAAAAGGACACAGAGTGACGTTTTAAAAAAAATAGGAAGAATCTCTTCGTTAACTTTACCAGCAAGAACAAGGTTGTAGAGACCTTTGATTGCCAAAATTGCTCGAATGCCGGCCTCTCCAGTAGAGAAGAAAGTAATATCTTTTAGAAATTGTGGTTTCATTCCATCGATGCCTGCAGTTGCACCACAAGTAGAAGAGTTGATACATTTAATAATATTTGATTTAGTGTAATAAAATGTAGAATTATTTTAAGATGACTTTGGGGAATAAAAGAGGTTAAGACGGCGAAGGATGTTTTGATTTTAAAGAGTGAAATGTGTTGTCGTTAAAAGGACCGAGTTTATCTTCAGAGGATGAAAATCTTACTGCTTCTTTAATATCTAAATCACTAAGTTTGGCAATAACTCTTTTTGTTAAAGTTTCTGATGTTAAATTCCTAACTTTATGGCTGTTTAGTTAATGCAATTGGAAATGACTGATGACAACTTTACAGCTAATAAATAACGTACACTTTTGTGATTCTACTTAGTGCGTGAATATTTCTATGAAGCGTTGTTAATTTCTTTTGAATTGTTGATGTTGTTGGAAAAACCGTAGAATTAATGTCAATATGTTGTTCTTGATGGTATTTTTCAATGTGAGTGTTGAGAATTTTTTTATTTTTAAAAATTTTTTGTGGGAAAATGGACAAGTAGTCGTGACAAGGTGTACTTTGGTTCTAGTAAATTTTTGTGACTAATTTAATTCTCTTTGCTTGATGAAAGTTGACAGATACGAATTGTCTGGATTAATATTAATTATGTGCGACTGGTTAAAGTTTTCGTCGTCTTTGTCTTCTACGCCATACTTGTATTTACCTAATTTAGATTTGATACCTGAGCAACTGCTAGATGTTAATCGGTTGATTTGAGGACATGAAGGCAGCGAAAGTATTTAAGAATGGCATTTTCTAATATAAAGCTTCAATCTTAAGTATTCTTTGAGTTTCTTCATATTGGAAGAACAATTTCTTAAAATAAAATAGTATTTTTGTAAGAAATTGACAATGCAGACTGTGACGATGACATTGACTTATTTTCTAAAAACTCAAAATACTGAACTGTCTTTAATTCTTTAAGAACGTAATTAGGTACAAACACAATCTCTATTTTATTTAACAAGGAACACATTTTTAATGTACTACATTTTATCAATGTCAACACAACATATTGCGGTGGATTACCAACTTCGCATATAAAATAAAATATGTTTTAGCTATGAGACATCTTGTTTATTTCATTATAATTATTTATTTATAATTTCAGGTTTATGAGTCCGTTTCCAAGATAAAAAAATTAGTTATACACATGGAATTTAATTAATTTTATACAAAAACTTTTACAACAGTTTTTTACAAATGATTTTATTTGTCATACGACGCATGCATAAAGAGTTCAATTCAAATAACAAAAAAATACGTTTTTATGACCGACCTTGTATCGATGGGAACTTCGACACCTGCGTGTCAATCTTTAATGTCTTCTAATCGTTGAGTGCACCAAATAATTTTGTTATACCGGTTGAGTAATTAATTGTTGTAACACTTTTTTACTTATTCTTATCAAAGGAATGCTTTATTTTATTTAACCGTTGACAGTTTTTATGTTATCTTTAATAATACAAAATTAAACCATATTTTAACCCAGTTTATCTGGGAGTAACTTTAGATGCGTTTTTAATTTACAAAGATCATTTAGGAAAAATCAAACAAAAAGTGAAAATAAGAAATAATGTCATTCAAAAATTACCTGAAACAACTGGGAGAGCAGATGCAAAGACACTTCGTACAGCTGCATTGGCATTAGTTTATTATACAGCAAATTATTGCGATCCTGTTTGGTTGAATAGTTATTATACAAAAAAAATAGATGCCCAAATGAGTAGCACTATGCGTTTAAGTAGTGGAACCATTAAATCTACTCCTCTCGATTGGTTTCATGTTCTTTGTAATATTACTCTATGGAACATTCGACGAAAAGCTGCGTTAAAACGAGAATGCGATAAATGTCAACTTAATATAAACTTACCAATTTAGATTGATATTGAGAACCATTCAGTTAAAAGACTTAAATCTCGAAACTCTGTATAGTTGCAAGAGTACTTAACTACGGCTTTTTGGAAGTAGAAAACTGAAAAAATAATGGTCTGTTTAAGTAATGAAGTTCTACTGATAGTTTGTTGTAACTAGTAATACCATTTAAATAATTTATTAGATTGGGTTTAACTATAACTCTTAAATTATCTTAACAGTGCTATTTGCATTCAATTTGAAGTGTTTATCACTGATTATTAAGTGAACACTCGAGCGTTGTATATCAATGTATGGTGCATCGGAACGAGGTGCAAGATTGCTCGCCCGAGTATATTCTACGTTTATTTAAACAAACATAATTATTGTTATTTTATGCACTACTATCAATGTTATCTCATCGCCTTTCAAATTTTACAATTATTTACGTCTGCTTCGTATTTAGCTCAAATTCACCACGAGTTGATTTTTTCTTAATTATAGATTTAGTTAATTATTCTATCGATTATTAAAATTATTTAATTGTATTGAATTTCTTTTTTATTGATATAGAAAATTTATTCATTTATGCGTTTGATTATTAAGGCAACAATAACCCTTCAGTGCCGGGATTAATAAAGTAAACATTTAATTTTTTTTATTTATTAATTTTTTTTTGGCATAATAGTATGTCTGGCGCCCAACATATTTTTTATTTCGGTTTATTTTATCAATCCCGGGTGTTTCACTGTTACCCAGCTCCTCTCGCATACGTTAGCCGAGGTACACTCATGAAATTTAAAACTTGGACACCACAATTTCTGTAAACAAAAGTTTGCACATTGTGAAGCGGGCTTAAGGGTATCATTTACAATACTAACAGCAAGTAGTCTCAGCAGGGGTTATCTTATAGAAGGACTGTAGAATGAATCATTACACTAAGCACGTTTTAGAAAATAGGTAATTTACGTTGCTTACTTAATTTTTTTCTTTAAAGAATATATTTGAAGATATCGCTAATTAAACACCATAGCTCGATTAATTATCGAATCAAAATTTTGTTTAGGAAATGTTTACAAAATAAAATTAGAAATAATTTTGATTTAAAAACGTCTACAAGCAATAACTTTTAAATTAAATCAAAAACTAAACATGGTTATTTGGGTTGACTGATTATTACTTATTTTTAAATAAATCTAACCTACTAATTATTGTAAGTTATTAAAAAAATCATTAAACTCTCTATTCATAATATTTAGTCCTTACAAAATGTATATTTTATGACGTTTCATTTTTTCTGTAGTTAATATAAAAGTGAAAATAAAAACTAAGGCAATTCTTATTGTCAACGTATATATTTAGTTTTTTGACAAGAATTTATTACATAATTATAATTAAGATACCAAGTTATAGTTTAAAATTAAATGAAAATTTTTTTTTTAAATAAAGGTATTACTATATAAATAAATATAAGAAATCAATAATGGGTGTGACCTCCATTATTATTGATACATTCTTGGAGGCGTCTGCTCATTGACGCTATCAAGGTATCAATATAATTAATATTAATCGTTTCCCATGCGGTATCAATGGCTGCAATTAGTGCATTACGGTTTACTGGTATAAAATTTGGCCCTTGTTGTCTTCGGATAACAGCAAGTATTCGAGCCCAAACATTTTCGATAATGTTAAAATCTGGGCTTTTGCTGGCCAGGGTAACAGCTCCAAGTTATTTTCTCGTATCCAATTGCGCACAACCCGCGAAGTATGAATAGGGGCGTTGTCCTTTAACAACAAAAATACATTATGAAAATGTTAATTCAACAGATCCCGAACTATTTTTGGAGAAAGTATAGTGAAATAAGAATACTTACTTGTTGGAAAATATAATCTTCGTCTGGATAAAACACTTCGACTGAAGGTTTCATAATAGTTTCCAAAATATCTAAATACGCAGCAGAATCAAGACGTCCATCGATAGCCCAACAAACTCCTGGACCCCGCGCGCTAACCCAACCCCACACATTCACAGAAAAATAACCACTTCGTTTTTAGGACATATGTGATTATTTTCGTAACGAGTTCCTTCCATTCTAAAAACTTTTAGTGGTCCATCGTTGCGGCTATTGAACGTTTTTTCGTCGCTAAAAATCACTCGATTCCAAAATTCCAAAGGTTCGTTCACATATCGCCTTGCAAATTCCAGACGACGTCTCATATTTTCGTCACTGAGAACTTCTTTCGCAGCAGCATTATACTTTTTTATTCCCATCTCCTTTAATCTTTTTGTGCAGTTATACGGCATCCGGGAAAATGTGTATCTGCTATAGCCCTGGAGTATGTAGCAAATGGTTGTTCTGTTACGTAATGAAACAACTCGAGATCTTGAGCACGTGTAGATACTTTAGGTCTACCACTTCCGATGGCTCTTTCCAAAGTGTGTTCAAGATTCCATTTTACTCGGTAATGCCCTACGGTGCTTTTTGGTATATCTAACATACGTGAAATTTCACGCACGCTACGGCCCGCCGCTAATTCCGAAACAATCCGCGCTTTCAAATCAGCACCGAGATGAGGTGGCATTTTCACAACACTTGAAATTTTAAACTAAAATGGAATTTACATTTCTTACTTTATTTATTGGTTCACACTACCCCTTCTCAAACAGTAGGTAATTGTTTATTTATTACATACTTCTAATGACCAATGTAACAACCCTTAGAGCAATATGACTCAAAGGAAGTAAATTAAACAAGCAAGGATATTCTATTGTTATTGAAACTTATTCATAAAGTAAAAGCCATTTCTTTATAATGCTAATGGACAAGATTAAGATTACAATAGAGGACTTATAAACTTTCGAAAATATCTAATTATAAATATTTACACTGCAATTGCGCTTTTTCCTTAATAATTTCTTAGCAATAACATACACGTTCTTGGTTTTAAGTTGTCATAAATTTGATATGATATAAATTTGTGTTTCTAATATTACATCACAAACTAATCTTTATTCGCCAAAAATTGTTGCTTAAGTTGTAAAGCTTCGTACACACCTGAACAACAAACCGAGCAACAAACATAACAACGAACCGAAAGTCAAACAGAACGACAAACGATCTTTTATGATTTCCACAATCCGAACAACAAACGGAACGTTTGTGCTGTTTCCATAATTATTTTCAGTAGTTTTCAGTTCATATATATTTATTATTGAGAAGAGAAAATTGCGGAAAACAAGAAGATAGTGCCAACCAAATTTTTACGCACAAAGAAGAGTAAAATTATAATTTACTTCGCTTTTTTTATTTTGGAAATTTTCCGCCCAAATGATGCTAATAGGGACATCATTTTTTTCTTGCATTCTTAAACACTGATTAATTTAAAACATTTTTCTTCTGTCAACTCCATAATATTACCTAAAACACAACAAACCCACAAAAGGGAGGACAAAAAATAAATAATTTAATTCTCCCGCATAAGTTTGTTCGCCGTTTTGTTTAGATTCGTCCAAACCTGCAAACGCATTCGCGCGCATTTTCTTTGATGTCGGAGAAAAACCGACAAGTTGCGGGAACGCCGCAAACCGTTCGTGGAACAATCAGGACTTGCGAATCTGTTCTAAAATTCGTACGTAGCACCGTCCAAATTAATGTTCCGATTGCCGTTCGGTTCGTTGTTCTGTTTGTTCCTCGGTTTGTTGTTCAGGTGTGTACGAAGCTTTACAATAAGCATATTAATATGAACTATATCTTATGAAAGGAGAGTTATGTAACTATAATTAACGACTTAACGTTACGTTAGTAGATTCCATTTACTATTTACACATATTTTCTTGGAACATTCGATAATTAACTATCGGGATATGATGACCCTATACTTCGCAGGTTGTGCGCAACTGGATACAAGCAAATAACTTGGAGCTGTTACCCTGGCCAGCAAAAAGCCCAGATTTTAACATTATCGAAAATGTTTGGGCTCGAATACTTGCTGTTATCCGAAGACAACAAGGGCCAAATTTTATACCAGTAAACCGTAATGCACTAATTGCAGCCATTGATACCGCATGGGAAACGATTAATATTAATTATATTGATACCTTGATAGCGTCAATGAGCAGACGCCTCCAAGAATGTATCAATAATAATGGAGGTCACACCCATTATTGATTTCTTATATTTATTTATATAGTAATACCTTTATTTAAAAAAAAACGTTTTCATTTAATTTTAAACTATAACTTGGTATCTTAATTATAATTATGTAATAAATTCTTGTCAAAAAACTAAATATATACGTTGACAATAAGAATTGCCTTAGTTTTTATTTTCACTTTTTATATTAACTACAGAAAAAATGAAACGTCATAAAATATACATTTTGTAAAAAACTAAATATTTTTTTTTTTAATAACTTACAATAATTAGTAGGTTAGATTTATTTAAAAATAAGTAATAATCAGTCAACCCAAATAACCATGTTTAGTTTTTGATTTAATTTAAAAGTTATTGCTTGTAGACGTTTTTTAAATCAAAATTATTTCTAATTTTATTTTGTAAACATTTCCTAAACAAAATTTTGATTCGATAATTAATCGAGCTATGGTGTTTAATTAGCGATACCTTCAAATATATTCTTTAAAGAAAAAATTAAGTAAGCAACGTAAATTACCTATTTTCTAAAACGTGCTTAGTGTAATGATTCATTCTACAGTCCTTCTATAAGATAACCCCTGCTGAGACTACCTGCTGTTAGAATTGTAAATGATACCCTTAAGCCCGCTTCACAAAGTGCAAACTTTTGTTTACAGAAATTGTGGTGTCCAAGTTTTAAATTTCATGAGTGTACATAACAAACTTTATGTTGGTTAAATCGGATGCGATTTCTAATCCAAATTGTAATGTGGAAACAAACCAATTACAGTTGCAAATATTATGAAGGATTAACAAATTAACAAAGTTTAAAGGAAGGTTTGTACACATTAATAATTTAACGGAGGAAGCTGTTATATGGCTTACAAATTTGAAGGATATCTAAAGTTAAGTAATATTTTGTATTCTTTGTTCTGATTATTTGTTTTTCGATTATTTTTTGTTTGCCATTTCTTCATTCTACTATTTTTGTTCGTCATTGTCGTGATTGGCGGTTCAACAGGTCCATAATTGTACCATACAAATAAATAAATAAAAAGGTGTGCTGTTCCCTAGCACTAATACGTTAAAAGGCACTGGGCTTCGTTTCGTAGTGTTAAACTCTTCATGTGTGCTTTAAATGACTGTATGATTGCTCATACACTTGTATTATTATGTACTAATAAGGAACTTAATTATACTTTAAAAAGAGATTATATAAAATGTGGCTAATTATTAAACTAATGTTAATCATCTTCAAAATGTAATATTCGTAGAAACCTGTAGAATGTAATCATCTTCTATAGATTAAGGTCAAATTTAACTAAATAAATTAGTCAATGAAAGCATAAACTCAACGTGAAAGATTAAGTCAAACAAAAAAAAACATTAACTGTTCTTACTAAAGTTATGTAACAAAATACCACATAATAAACTAAATTCCAGATTAGATTTAAATTTAATTAAAAAAACTTATTTTTCCTATTATTAAATGAAAACTACTGCATTGATTACTTATAATAATTTTCCTTTGTTGAAAAAAAAAAATATTTCTCACCGATAATTCATGTTTCACAATAGTTCTCGATAAAATCGAAACTTTGTATATGTACTACATATATGTTCGACAATAATTTAATAATATTAATATGAAAAGAAACAAACTAAAACTTATTTATTTTAGGTTTTGTCTCACGTTGTTTCATTTTCAGTGATTTTTTTTCTTTGAATCTTGACCTATATAGCCACAAATGTTTAATGCGCACTTGATTCTAACATATAACTGTTATTTACTACTTGAATAAAATTATTGACTTACAGTAAATAAAATTAATATAAAGATGCTTTATTATATTGAACGCGTTGTAGTATGATTTATACCGTTGTCACGTACGTTTTTTGAACACCATTAATACAATGAATAGTGACACTCAATTTAAACATGTATGTACATAAACAGTAATAACCTTAAAAAAATTAATGTTTATTTTTACAGATGAAAGCTCAACCTGAGAAGTTAAAAAAATTTCAACTACCGAGATCTTACACAATTGATTGCATTGAAATTGATGTAATTGGTAATGAAACTCGTAAATATGCAAATAAGAAGAAAAAAATATTGGACGTCGCATCACAACAAACAAATCCAAAGCTGTAAGTAATTGTTGCAGTGACCCTTTTTTCAACTTTTTTCGAATTAATTGAATGATGTAGTGTTTTCAAAATTTAAGTCAGTGCCAATTTGAAATTATGATTTATCATTTATATTAAAACTGTACGTTAAATTAATAGCAACATTAATATACAATTTGTATTTTTATTAATAATGATAGAATTGAATTTCTATTACATAATATAATTTCTAGAGGAAATACTAACAATGGCATTATGTGTGGTGTTTCTTTTGTTCTTTTAAAATATCTACAAATGTTTCGCCCCGTTGTATTATCTGGCTATCTTTTCTCTCCTTCGATAGATTGTTCAACGTATTTTTCTACATTGTTGCTACTTTTCTATCTTCAAGTATTTTCATGACTGATTTACAGGTTTATTTACCGAACCCGTTCATTAAAAGTTTATTGGGATGTAATTTAAATACGCCTTTAAAAATTTAGGGTTAAGTTTGGTTTCAAGTGTATTTTTTCGGTTAACTTCCGGTTAACCAAAGTTGTTGTCAACTTGCTTATATTAAATATATGTTATTTCATTTTAGATTCGGCTTAAAACTCTAAACGCTATTTATGTATAATGTCTTCTACCTACATACATCTAACCGTTTTTGAAATTTTTGACTTTGAATAAAAAACTTGCCTCCTGCTTAACCAGTTTTGGAATAGGGTATTTCTTTAGTTTTTGAAAATGTGATCCTCATATTTGGCAAAATATTGAAAAAGAGTCCTAAGTTTACATTTTTATAACTTTTATTGTATTTTTATACAGGGTATTCAACATTCCGTGGCGAAAATTCGCATTTTCAATGTCGGTAAAGTCATTTTTTTAAATGGGACACTCTGTCACTTTAAGTGTTATCAGGTCCATGACTTAATTCTGTATGAAATTGTATTAAGGTTACCTATACCTATTCCTGGCCGTTTTCGAGATATTTAGGTCTTTTTAAAACGATAAAATGTATGCGGTTAAACTTTTTACCTTTGTCCCGTTAACTGTGGAAAAACAATTATTGCGTTGCTGTCAAACATAACAAATAACTAGTATGTATTGTATGTCGACATATGATACTAGCAAAGTAAAACTTTATATTTATTATGGAAGAATACTCGTCAATATTCCCAATTTGTTTTATATTCGCGGAGAATGTTACAAAGTTTTGGAGAAAACCTACCGTGTTTTTAATGAACGATCTTCATTTGTCGCCAATAAACAAGACAAAATTCAAGAGAATTGAAACAAACTTTATACGTTTTGGAAAGTTAATATTAAACAAAATGCATCAAAAACAATAACTAGTGATAAGAATAATCCATTAAATACATTGGTTTATTTGCAAGGACACCCGCAAAGTTTAATACCGTCTGCAGAGAATGATTTGAGAATGTCTGCTTCATCACTCCAACGAATCCTGAGAGAACATTACATGTACCTTTTCTCCTTCCAAAAGATGCACGCCTTTAGACCCGGTCATGATGTACGGAAAAAAGAATTTTGCGAATTTATGTTGCCGAAAATTCAAGAAGATGCTCAATCCCTTTCAAAAATATTTTGGACAGATAAATCAAAGTTTTCAAGGGAAGGAGTAAAAATAGAAGAAACTAACATTTCTGGGCAGATACGAATCCGCATGCTTTATGAGAAACACATTTTCATGATATGTTTTAATATTAAACAATCAAGTGCGGTATGTATTTATGGCAAAAATTTAATTAGTGGTAAATTTTAAGAGGAACGGTTACTCAGTTTATAGAAGAATTTTTTATTGGTGAGCATTAACATTTTTGGTATCAATTAGATGGGGCACTGTCAGATAGTTCTCACTACGTTTATCTACGTTTGAAGATCGTTGGATCGGTCCCGATGGCCCTTGGAAGTAGCCTCCACGGTCACCTAACTTAACCTCTCATGACTTTTACTTGTGGGGGTATATCAAAAATAAAGTATATTCTTCTCAATGAACAAATTCAACAAACCACAGCTGGTGTAGAAAGAAGGTTTGAAATATGCCTTCAAATCAACAATGATTGTTCTTAAGATTAATCTAGTTTTTAAGTTTACTAAATAATTTATTTCATACATTATCCTTATCACTAGTTATAGGTTTTAGAACACTTCTTTTAACATTAACTTTTCCGAAATGTAAGAAGTTCATTTCAATTCTCTTGAGCTTTGCCTTGTTAGTTAGGGGCAAAAGAAGATGTCGTTCATTAAAAACACGACAGGTTATCTCCAAAACAGAAAAAAGACCTAATTATATCGAAAACGGCCAGAAATAGATATAAGTCCTGGACTTGATAACACTTAAAGTTACAGAGTATCCTATTTAAAAAAAATGAGTTTACAGACATTGAAGATGCGAATGTTTGCCACGGAATGTTGAATACCTTGTATAAAAATAGACAATAAAAATTATATAACTGTAAACTGACTCTTTGTCAACATTTTGTCAAATATGAGAATAAAATTTTCAAAAACTAAAGTCAAAAGTCTCAAAAATATAAGTATAGGACATTATACATAAAATGCGTTTAGAATTTCACGCCGAATCTAAAAATGAATTAATATACAGGACGTTCCATTTAAAATAAACAAGTTAACAACGACAAAAAGTGGAAAATACTTAAAACACCTGAAACCTTTAAAAACGTATCTAAATTACATCCAAATAAACTTTTAATGAACGGGATTGGTCAAGAGTCAAGCACATGTTCGACGGAACGTATGAGTCGTGCAAGCCTCTGGATTTTTAAGCCAACGAAGTCCTTTCATACATTATTGTAAATACGTTTGTTTGGTTAGTTTTTGTTTTAGGCAAGATAATTACCAACTGGGAACCAATTTCTTTCACATCTCGAATGGTTACATGACGTAAATGTCAATTAGAAATAAAACTCTCAACAATTCACTTAATTAAAAATATATTATTGTTAAAATTGTTAAAATATATTATTTGTCTAGAGCGTTTTTAAAAAAGCTATTTAGTTTCTGTCTCCTCAAAGTTTTAGCCTATGTAGGTTTGCAGCTCACTGACTGATTTAAAAAAAATGTTTATATTTTTTTATTTCATAAGATGTGGAGTAATAATGGGACTTTGTATATAATAATATGAGTCTAGCTCTTTTTGCTTAAAAATTTAACAAATAGTCAAATTTTGATGCACATACGCATACAATACAGGGTAAGCAGAAACTTAAAAGTTAAATACTTTTTTTTATTAGTAGAACATCCTGTATTTCTCTTCTAAGTATTCTCTCTATTAAGTATTTTATAAGCTTTCCATTGTAATGCAGCTTGTATGGTAAATTCTTAATAGTTATTGACATTTTCCAAAAGGAATGTATTTTATTATGAAGATATATTTTTTAAAGTATTCCATTACTATTCTCAACTGTACTAGACAAGACAATAAAGACAGCCAAGAAGAAGATGAAGAAACTAACATTGGGATACTAGAAAATGACACAAGTTTGCAAATGACATGACTTTGATAGCAGATACGAAGGAGAACTACAATACAATCTTTAATACTAGAGGAGGAATTGAAGAAAATAAACATGAAAATAAACACTGGAAAGACAAAATCAATGATAACAAAAGAGACATATCAAATTAGTTTAGACGAGGAAAATATAGAACAAGTAGAGTATTTTAATTATCTAGGTGTAATGGTAGAAGGACAAATAATTAGACCATAGAAGATGAAAAGCAGACCAAAATATTTAATCTGATGAAGACAACCTTTCTAGGAAAAGAGACGTGTCTAAGAATAAAAAAGAAAATTTGGTAAAAATCGTCAGGGCATCAATCGCATATAGTAGTGTGACGTGGGCACTCATAGAACAACAAAAGACACGTATTATTGCAATGGAAATGAAGTTTCTTAAAAAAATAGAAGATAAAACCAAAAGAAAGGAATAAGGAATGAAACATTTCATGGTTTAGACATGTGTATAGAATATTGGACGATAGACTAACAAAAGCGTGTTTGAATCGCAAGGGCCAGGAATAAATAAAAAGAAGACCAAAAACAAAATGGTTTGAAGCCATAAGGAAAAAGTAGAGAGAAAAGAAATAACTTGAAAGCAAATACAAAAACTAACGCAATAGAGACAAAAGTGCAAGGTTCAACTGCATCATTCTTACACCTTAAGGTACAAGGACTAAGTAAATATGACTAAGTAAGGCACTTGAGATATTCGTGGACAGGAGCCTACTTACAAAAATTAACAACTTCTTCATAATAAAATAATGTTCTTGAAAAATGTCAGAAATCAGTAAAAAGCTTATAAAATACTTAGCCGACTCATGGACAGAAATACAGGGCGTTCCATTTATAAAAAAACAGTTATTTAACTTTTTGCCATTTTGCCCACGATCCACATACGGCGTATGTAAATCAAAATTCGACTATATATTAAAATTATAACTTATTTTACAATTCTCTGTAGCTAGTCAAAAAGTATTCATAATCTACTGATTAGTGATCGATTAAATGTGAGTCTAACAAAAAGTTGAATAACACCGAAACCAAAAGAGCTAGACCTATATTATTTTCTACAGTCCTATAATTTTTTTGTGCTAAACCTAATTCTGTGAAAATATACAGGGTGTTCTATTTAAAAAAACACAACTTTGGTGTACCACCCTGTATAGAAATACTGTATATATTCAAAATATTTTTATAATGTGCAGCACAAGTGTGCTTACTTGATGGTGAAACCCGCATGTGAATATTTTTATAACAAAAAAGTTATGACACACATCCTTGAGTAACCCTGTACTTATTACCAAAACGTCATTAACAATGTTTTATCTATTTTTTTTAATTTTACAACAAAAACCCATAAATTCTCTCCTTTTGGATAAGCGCCTTAAAAACGAATTAAAAACAAATCGTAGGAACGAATTGAGAACAAATTTTGCAACTCGACAACAAATCCCAAAACCAGTTAAACAGCTAAATTGTTAAAAATAAAAATAAATTTTGAATCGTTATAGTACTGCAAGCAAAAATGCTTGGATAATTCAGTACACTCTTTTTGGAGACGAAGCAAGATTCACAAAAGATGGAGTCACAAATTATCGCAATAAACAAGAGTAGTAGTTTTTTGTCAAAGTTTGACTTGATTGGGAGTCATTAAATTGGGCAATAAACAAGAGTAGTAGTTTTTTGTCAAAGTTTGACTTGATTGGGAGTCATTAAATTGGGCCTTACTTCATCGACAAAATTTTAAACGCGGATCGATACTTTTGTTTTCTGGAGCATCAGCTCCCAGGACGTCCGACTTCAAACAAGGAAAAGGATGCGGTTTCTCCATAAAGGAAATTTATGCAATAAACATGAGTAGTCATTTGAGAACCCTTGCGTCGTTTCTGAAAACCATTTCCGGCGTCGGTTTTTTGTCAAAATCTAGGGTGACTTAATTGGGGGTCATTAAATTGAGCCTTACTTTATCGACGGAAATTTAAACGCGGATGGATACTTTTGTTTTCTGGAGCATCAGCTCCCAGGACGTCCCACTTCAAACAAGGAAGAGGATGTGGTTTCTCCATAAAGGAAATTTTTGCAATAAACATGAGTAGTCATTTGAGAACTCTTGCGTCGTTTCTGAAAACCATTTCCGGCGTCGGTTTTTTGTCAAAGTCTGGGGTGACTTGATTGGGGGTCATGAAATTGAGCCCTACTTTGTAAATTTAAACGCGGATCGATACTTTTGTTTTCTGGAGCATCAGCTCCCAGGACGTCCCACTTCAAACAAGAAAGATGATGTGGTTTCTCTATAAAAGAGATTTTTGCATTAAACATAAGTAGTCATTTAAGAATCCTTGCGTCGTTTCTGAAAACCATTTCCGGCATCGGTTTTTTGTCAAAGTTTGACTTGATTGGGAGCCATTAAATTGGGCCTTACTTCATCGACGGAAATTTAAACGCGGATCGATATTTTTGTTTTCTGGAGCATCAGCTCCCAGGACGTCCCACTTCAAACAAGGAAAAGGATGTGGTTTCTCCATAAAGGAAATTTTTGCAATAAACATGCGTAGTCATTTGAGAACCCTTGCGTCGTTTCTCAAAACTATTTCCGGCGTCGGTTATTTGTCAAAGTCTGGGGTGACTTGATTGGGGGTTATTGAATTGAGCCTTACTTTATCGACGGAAATTTAAACGCGGATCGATACTTTTGTTTTCTGGAGCATCAGCTCCCAGGACGTCCCACTTCAAACAAGAAAGAGGATGTAGTTTCTTCATAAAGGAGATTTTTGCAATAAACATAAGTAGTCATTTGAGAACCCTTGCGTCGTTTCTAAGAACCATTTCCGGCATCCGTTTTTTGTCAAAGTTTGACTTGATTGGGGGTCATTATATTGGGCCTTACTTCATCGACGGAAATTTAAATGCAGATCGATACTTTTGTTTTCCGGAGCATCAGCTCCCAGGACGTCCCACTTCAAACAAGGAAGAGGATGTGGTTTCTCCATAATGGAAAGTTTTGCAATAAACATGAGTAGTCATTTGAGAACCCTTGCGTCGCTTCTGAAAACCATTTTGGCGTAGGTTTTTAGTCAAAGTCTGGAGTGACTTGATTGGGGGTCATTGAATTGGGCCTTACTTTATCGACGGAAACGCGGATCGATACTTTTGTTGTCTAGAGCATCAGCTCCCAGGACGTCCCACTTCAAACAAGGAAGAGGATGTGGTTTCTCCATAATGGAAAGTTTTGCAATAAACATGAGTAGTCATTTGAGAACCCTTGCGTCGCTTCTGAAAACCATTTTGGCGTAGGTTTTTAGTCAAAGTCTGGAGTGACTTGATTGGGGGTCATTGAATTGGGCCTTACTTTATCGACGGAAACGCGGATCGATACTTTTGTTGTCTAGAGCATCAGCTCCCAGGACGTCCCATTTCAAACAAGGAAGAGAATGTGGTTTCTCCATAAAGAAGCCCACTTAGGCCGACAGGTGAAAGATTTTTTGGATTCGCACTACGCAAATCTAAACATAAGTTTCTTGGATTTTTTCGTTTAGGTGACATGCAAAGATGATAGTATACCGATGGGGCAAACCAAACAACAGAGAAGAGTTGATGGCTCGGATTCAAGACCCGTTTAATAAGATAAGAGCCAACTTACTACACTACGACTATCAGGGAAACTACGAAGGCGGCTTAAGCTTTTTATTGTCATTTTGAAAAGCGTTTAAATTAATAATGTTATGTTTTATAAAAAAAACGTTTTTTAATTAAATCAGCTTACTGATTAATTCCAAAATAATAGCGTATGTGTTTGGATAAAACCCTTGACTTAGAAGAGTTTGCAACTTTCACCCTCAATATCTCTTTAGTGGTGCAATATTCGACAAAAGTAAATAAAATAATTTTTGCTTAACATTTTTTGTAGAATCAGTTGCCAAGGTTCGGAACATTAGTCCCAGAACAACTTGTATATATTCTTTATTCGTTTACAATAATGTTGTTGCCCTCAAATTTGAATTATGTAGTTATGCCAACGCTTCTTCCAATCCACAAAATATTTCTCACACTTTATTTTTGGGATAGCTTTTAGTTGTTTTAGCGATGCGCTTCTATATCATCTGTGCCTTATTTTAAAGCTTTTTTTATTTTTTGAAATTAAAAAAAGTCATACGGGACTATGTTTGGTGAATATGAAGACTAGGGCATCATTATAGAATTCACAAATAAACAATTAAGAGTGAGCAGGTGCATTATTGTGGTGTAAAAACCATGAATTGTTTTTCACAAAAATGGAGTCAAATTTGTAAGTAGTATTTCTTATTGACCATTTGACCTTCTGGCAATTAAAATCAAAGAATACAGTGAGCATAACCTTCACGTTTGGCCACACTTGTCGAGTCTTCTTTGGTCTTGGCGAACTAGAAAGTCTCCAATGGAACGATTTAACGTTAGTTTTGACGTTATATCCATAAACCCATGTTACATCACCTGCTACAATACGTTTTAATAATTCTGAAATTTGCCGCAACAATTTTAGAACAAGTTCTGCTATCACGTGTTTCGTACCAAAACATTTAAAAACATTTTATGGAATGACGCAATTGATATGCCAATATCATCAACCACTTCTCTGATTGAGATTCAACTATATCGTTCATAAAAACTTCTTTTACATTTTTGACGTTTTCATCGTGTGCTGAAGCGTTCTTCAAGCCTTCACGACCATTTTGAAAACGGTTACACCACTCGTAAACAATAAATACAGCTATTTTATCATACTTTAGGGGAATGTATAACAACATAATAAAAAAGTTTGAACAGTCTATTTGTTTTTTTAACTTTATATATAAAAGCTTTTTAAGTGCTTGAGCTGTTAAGCACTTACTTGCAGATCGTACAACCCAGCACGTGTGATTGTCCGAATAACAAGAATTTTAAAGAAAATCTTTTTTTTTTATTTTATAAATTCCTTACGCTTTAGTTTGATTTTTTCTGATTTGTGCACTTTGTTCTTTGGTTTTTTGATGATCTCTTAAAATTACTAAACTTTTAAGAACTTTTTTAGTTTAGCTGCTTTTTGGCTCAGCAAATTTTTTTTTAGCATCTACAGCAGTTGTCTCTGTCGTTTGCTTTTGTTAAATTATATTTATTTATTATTATTATAACAAAAACGTATTTATATTAAAAGAACTAAAACGACATGCTCGTCGGGCTGTATGTCTAGGAATGGCCGTTTCCCCCTCCTGATATGATTGGCCCTTGTGGTCATATCCTAACATCTCTCTTTTAATCTTAGATTACAAATTAAGCCTATAAGGAGGTCTAATTGTTTTACCTCATCTAGTAACATAATCATTGACAAAGTTTGGATTACTACTATCAACAGTTACATTTTGTTGATTTATATTTGATGTATCAGTATTTTGAATATTCTCGCAAAGGGTTGTAATGTATTTGTAGTTGTTTGTGACATTAAGATTTGTGAATAATTACCGATAACTGGTGTGTTCCTTAATTGCAACAAGGCTAAGTATATATCTTTACCATCTTCCATGGTTTTCTTAATTAATTTTTTTACCGATTGTATATGTCTTTCTACCATGCCGTTCGATTGACTAAATGACGCATTTAATTTTTTATTGATTACCAAAATACTAAATCTTCAGCAATTTTGATGCATTTGTTTACACCTAAGTGACTATAATAAATTTTTGCTAAGATTTTTTTTCTAAGACTATAAGGAATTACTATGTTTTGTCCTTTATAGATAAGTCTATTGCTAATAGTTAACTCACTTTTATATGGGCAATACTTTCTAACGTATTGATGGACTTCCTGTTAATCTTTTTGTCCTTGGTCTCCATTATAACAGTTTTCGAGTCTATTTGTTGTCCGATATTCTAGCGACATGTCCTGCCTAATTCCATTTTAGTGTGGTAATTTTGTGGATAACATCGTCAACGTTGGTTCTATTTCAAATAACTTTATTTCGGACTCCATCTCTTAACCTAATATTTAACATTTCTATGTCCATGGATATTACATTACTCTGATTTTGTGAGCAAATGCCTTAGTTAGTGTACATGTTTCTACCCGATATGTTATGATTGAATACCTTTGATTTTTGAAGTTATTGGTAAGGAACATCTTTGCAAAAGTTTACCAAAGGTTGCCCACGCTAGTCCAATCCGTCTACTTATTTCAGTCGTTTCATTGTCCCTGTTTAAATGACATTCTGAATTTAATAGGTTGGTTTTTAGCCGTTTAACACACCACACTGGTTAGTGCGCATAACATTCACGTTCGGCCACTCTTAACAATCCTACGAAATCATCTCTCTTTGATGATATCAAGAAGTTTGCCGCTTCTCTGGATTACAGACGCTATGTACCTGTATTTAATTTCCCTCTTACTTTTCATATCTGAAGAACGTTCCGTATTTTGACCACCAGCAAAATGTAAAATCTGGAATTATGTGGCATTAGTGTAGATCAGGACGGAATGACTTGTTTATAATGTTCATTAGTGTTGTAACTTTATTAATTTTCTAAAAAGTAATTTAACCCTTTCAACCACGTCTTCTAGTGTATCCTCTGATCTCTAACAATCTGTCCTCTTTGACAACACTGTCACTTCTTGCTATGCCGGTTTCGTCGTAGTTACTTGGCGCTATGTGTGACGCGCTACTTGTCATAGTTTCTTAAATATTCTTGTAATTGCCTCCACATTCCTGTAAATTTCTTCAGCAAATTGCCGTGCAATGCACTTCACCAATTCCGATTCCGGCAATTTCGCCGTAAAATATTTCATAACATTGTACTACTTGAGCAAAAATATTTCCTTGGTCATTCCTAATCTTTTGTCATATTTCTGTCGTTGAAGGGTTTAGCTTATGTGTTTCTGCTGCGTGTCATCACAATAATTTTCCATAAATACTCTCATAATTTTTACATTTTTTTTCAAGTACTGATACCATACATATGCATTTCCTTTCATAGTCGTGCTACAACTCGTACTTTCTTTTCTGTGAATTTTTGTCTACAATATGTTTCCAAGGTTTTGAGAAACATCATCGACGAATCATGAATGTTTTCATAAATTTTTTTAATTTTCTGATATCAGTAATTTATTAATTCATCGAGATCTATTACAATTGTTTTCGTTTTACTTCCAACTGCCCCTCTGCAACCTTTGTTTATTTATTGGAACCTGTAATTCCTCGAGTTGTGCTATCTTTGAACAGTCCTCAATTCTAATTCTGAACTTTGATTTTTCACTTCTCCAATCTCTTTGACTTTTTCTCCATTTTTCTATTAATGTTTCCCGTTTTACTTCTTCCATTATTATCCTTATAATCTTTTAATTGACTTTGTCAATTCTCTTATTCATGTACTCTATCTGTTTATTTACACATTTGATTGTCGCTTGTAATTCCATTTGCATGATATATATTTTTATTACATGCATGTAATCTTTTACATCATAACTTGATTTGTTTTGAATTTCTTCCATTTCTTTTAGTCATTTTTATGGTTACTGTATCATTTTTTCTTTCCTTTGTTTTTCTTGTTTTGTCTTTCTTCTTCTTGTTCCTCTTGTATCAATTTTAACTTTTTTCTTTATATTCATGATACAACACTTTATTTATGAATTCCTGGTTTTTATTTTATAATTAATATGCACGAACGTAATTCAATACTAAACTCATTCATTCTGTCACAGCAGGAATTTTTTGTTTCTATTATTAGAAGTGATTTCAGAATTACTATATTCCACTAATGGTCGCGGAGAAACATATTTCTTACATCATTAACAATTTTCTTAATGTTGACTAATTTAAATTTTTTTCTAGTGAAAAGGATGTAGGAGAAACTGAAAGCAATTCAACTACAAACAAGCACAAATGGTTTTTCTCATTTATTTTTTACCATGCTAGTTGTGTCCATAGTTGTACTAATAGTGGCTTTAGTAAAAAAAGAGAGTAAGTACATATGCGCTTATATGGTTCCACATTCAATTTTTTCATTGCATCATAAACGCTATACATATGAAAAGTAAATAACATTTATGCTGAGCTTTCCAATCGGATTAAAAAAATTCAATTTATGCTATCATGGTAAAGTTTGATAGTAATATTATAATTTATGTTTACAGTTTTATTTTTGCATAAGCAAGTTATCAGTTGAAGAGAAGTTCAAAGATCAACGATACCTGTTTAGAATGATCCAATTTTGTATGAACGGGTTTTTGAATATAAAACTTCTCTATTTGTGATAAGAAATATGCTCTCGGAATTCTGAGAAAGAGCCCTTTTATCTTATCTTTCAATCTGATTTTTAATCATACAAATCAATGATACTTAAAATTAATACTACAAGGAGTGCTAGATAGTCCAAAACTGATATTGAGCAAGTATTTGGTTTGGATACTTTAAATTATACTGCATCAGTTTTTTTTTCAATTACTTGAATTCGATGGACCTACTATTTCTAACCACTTTTAAATTCAATTCTGGTTAATTTTAGTTGGTTTTATTCTTTGTACATTTTGTTTTGACTCGTACTATATAATTTGTTTTTGAATTCTACTGAACAATTTGAAGAGCATTTAAAAAAATTGTTTTATTTCGAATGTTATCACACTAATGATAAATACTTATTTTCTACAAAAAAGTAGACTACACCAAATATTCACCTTGATCAAATTCACACGGTTACGATAAGAAAATTTAACAATTTTATGTAACCATGATTTTTATTTTCTATTATTGAACACTGTAGTCTACTGATAATATTAAATAAATAATAGTAATAATAATGGTAAGTAATTGTCCAGATGCAGAATAAATATGTAACTGGTGTCTAAACCACAAAATAATTGCTTTCTAAAATTGTAAATGTTATTTAGATATTTTTGGATTAAAATCATGATGTTCTTTAATTTACTTACTACACCTTCAATTAGATAACAAATATTTTGCAATTACCTAGTATTATAATTTACGTTCCTTATCTCCTCGTTTTGATTGTCTTGATTTAATCGTCTGATAAATATTTTGTCTTTTATCGTCATAAAATGTAAAATGTTACGATAAAACTTGTAACAGAATTCATAACTTTTATATTGAGTGATTTTTTAAAAAATCGTCGATTTTGTTTTTTGAAATGTCACTATCTGTTGTATGAATTATTACTATAACGTCATCGGTTTTGGTACTATTTTGCATGTTGTTCAATAAAAACTATATGATAGCTTTTTACACTCATTTTAATAAACTTTAGTAAACTACAGAAATTTATATGTACTTACGTAACGGATAGAGGTCTTAGTGATGGTTGGATATGGTAGTAGACTACGAACCCAAGCAAAAACGTGTGATCTGTTTAATCAGTCACATGCTGACACACTACCAATTGTAAGATCTACGGTGAGTAAAATGGTTGCCAAGTTTACAGAGACTGGGTGAATAAGCGAATAGCAACGACAAAGTCGACTTTAAATTGATGATAAAACCAGGTTAAATGTGTTGATCAAAACTGAAGAAAGTCATCATATGTTAAAAGACTTGGCTTAAACAACAATGTAGATTGCATGTTGTTAAGTTATTTCGTAAAGAAAAATATTAAGAATACCAAGTCCAAATAACACCAGAATTAAATAAGGATGACCTAGATTGCCGATTGCAGTTTTATTTCCAATTATAATTTCTTCTATGTAATTTTTTCAAAAATATTCTTATGTAAGACGTTCTCTCAAAAACAAGAAAGAAATTATGGTTGTTATTTAAAAATTTGTTGATGGCGTCACTGCCCGAATGCAATGACGTTAGAGTAATAATTAATAGAACAAAAGATGAGTAGACATGTTTGTTCATATTTTGAGAATGAATCTATTATTGTAGTGTAATTACTTGGAAGGGTTTGTCTGGTATTTGGATTAATCCAATTGTTTTTTTTAACAGTGACTATATATCCTAGACTTTCAACCGCTTTAATTGGGGACCAATACCGATACATGCCGTGTGCATGTTTACGGAATCTTTGTTATATATTTCAATAAATAAACACACCAATAAACGAATTAAAATGATTCTTTAATAAATTTTAATGTTTATTGAATGCTTTATGGTTATGCCACTGTAAGTGAAGATGCAACTCCTATTGGTCCTACGACATCTATCGGTATTGGTCCCCAATTAAAGCGGTTGAAAGTCTAGGATATATAGTCACTATTTTTTTAGGAATTGCTATCAATTTGGATTTTTCCAGAAATTCATCACCTGAATTTTAAGCAAATTTGTTTCTTTCATCTAATTGATCAAGAATATCTTCCATGTTAAGTATTGGACGCCGCCATTAATACTTATAGTGTTCAACTATCTATAGACGACAACCATTCCGGTTTTTTTATTTTTCAGATGCATCTTATTCCTTTTTCATTAATCCACATTGTGATATATTTGATTAACTACTCTCGTTTTCTGGCATACGCTAAACGTATTCTTTAATCTTGTCTTAGTCAATAAAGAAGAATTGTCTTCAATTGCCTCCTAATTAATATATGTTAGGAAAATCCTGTTATTAGTAGATTTGGATGGTGTACAATCAGACCATTAATTAACTTTTAATTTTATTAACAACGTTTCAGAAACGATGGAATACTAATAAGTGCTCTTATTGTATATTATCCACATTTCCTAAAAAAAAGGTAAAATTTTTTTCTTACACTTGCTAAAAAATCTTGGAAAAATTAAAGCATCAGCAAAAATTGGTAAATAGGGTTTGGTACGCCCTGAACAACATTGGTTTATTGTCCTTTGTGGTTATTTTATATGTCGCCAAATGTTTTTGATAATTTTTCTTCAGGTTTTGTTAAAATATTTACTTAATATTTTTATAATAACCCTTTTGCCCACTATTGAATTTATGTAGTCTATTGTCAAAGGATTGTGTATATTTTTCAAACTTAAGACTTATGCCACGAAATAGTTTCACATTTTCTTTTTGACTTTTGATGTCATGCGCCAACAATCGTTGGATGTAGAATTCTATATACAGGGCTAGTAGACCGTCTTTTTTACAATATTTGTTTATGTCCTTTGCATTAACACAAACCTTTCTCTGTTACATCAGTTAAAGTAACATCTGGTGTTTTATAAGTAATTGTACAATCAAAAAATGAAAAGTATCTACTGTTGTTATAAAGGAGCATCATCGTCGGAAGAAATTTTGGAAGACTTTCGTTTGACCTTTTGGTGTCCCCATTATGCTCTCCGATTACTTTATCAGACATAGCTTGCTTTGATAGTAAAGAAAGTGCAAAACCTGCATCAGATATTGCATCAGGATTTAGGGGAAACAATCCTGTACTTTTAAATCCGCTAATAATATTTTTTGGTGTCATGCACTTGGGCTAAACACGGGATAAAATTATATTAAATCTGACCTTATTTAGGCTTTGTTGAGGGCAAGTATACCAATATCTTAAAAGCTACTGGTCCCAATTTGCTTCAAAAGAGCGAATTACAGCCTTATCAAGAGGCTGGAGCTCGTGCGTTGTGTTTGACGGCAAACAGAATAAGGTGATACCAAGAGAATCAGCTGTTTCAGCAATAGTAAAATGGACGTGGTTAGAAGCTCCATCAAACACAAAAAGTGTAGGTCCTGTCGGTTTACACTGAGCAAAATGTCTTAGAAAGTCACTGAAGAGTTGTGTCGTCATAGATCCTTTAGGAGCCATTTTTACAAGGGAACCATGAAGTAAATTGTCGTAAAATTCTGGTTTTAGAAGTTTTTCACAAAACAGTAACATAGGTAGAATAGAATTGCCCATAGCATTGCAACAAGCCACAACCGTGACGTTCTCCGCATGCTCCCCCGCAACCATATAAACCCGTTTTACTCCCGTTTCAAACATAACACGTTTTTGAGGATGTGTGGTGAGGCGGCAGCCTTTCTCGTTCATATTAAAAATATTTTGAGGTTTATCTGTAATGCCCAATCTTGCCATAACTTCGGAAATCTTTGTGAAATAATCAGCTACAATTGCCTTGTTGAGTTTTTGAGCGCGTGCAGGGTTCATAACTTGCGCTTTATGTACAGCTAAATTAGGGTGTCTTTTGAGGAACAAAGACAGCCAGTCCTTTTCAGCAAACTGTTTTTCGAGGTTAAAAGTTTTGGGAATGTGGTTTATATTACAATGTCGAAACATTTAATGTCGGGCAAGTTTGAGATATCTCTCTTCTGCTGATGGTTCAATATACTTAGATGACCCAATTTCTTTATAGATAACCCCTGAATTAAATATCGACGAAAAGTGCGCTTAGGTACTTGAAACCTAGTACAAACATTTCGCTGAGATCCTCTACTTCTGACAGCTGATATAGCCTCTTCAATTTGTGCTTGAGACTACCGTTTATGTACATTTTTGCATACTCTGCCTATCTTCAGCCTGAAACTAAGAAAGTACATTTAAAGGGGAATGTTGCCTAGTGAGTAAAAGCCTAGAATTTACGAATTTTCGGATCAAGGATCGTGGGTTCAAATCCCAATCACTCCAAAAAAAATATAGAAACATTGGCGTGTTATATGGCCCGGGTCATATAGCCCGCTATTTCATTCGGCCATAATAGTCGAAACGACACCTTGACGACAAAATAGGTAATAAAACATGACAAAGTTTTATTACCAAAACAATATTCTGTGCAGAGATATTTAACAACACACGCTTACCTTTCTTTATTGTGCACACCGTTTACTTTGGTCCTCAGTATAAAAACGTGGTTAACACATTAGGATTAGACAAAACTTATAACAGCATAAGCATAACACAGCGATCAGACTCTAACTAACTACTGCGAATCAAAGCGTGGTGCAAGACGACATATTACGTGATTATTGGTCGGTACAGATGCAGGCAGGTATCCGATGTTGCAAGAATGCTAATAAATACTTTAGTTTGTGCTTTAGGTTGTGGGTCATAATACCCGCTGGGCCATATTTGCCACTATTACCTTATACTGTTACGCTACTGGAATTACCAAAATCATTAAAAACGACCGAAGATTTTAGAACAATTATAGCTTTTGTTATTCTGAATATTCGATTATCTTCTATAATATCATTCTCCAAGTATAATAGCGTAGTCATGTGGTTTTTAAGTTCAGTTGATATAATTTCTAACCTACAATAATTGTGTGTATTTATCAGAGTTATAAAGACTATACATGTTAAATAAATAATCTCTTAATACAGTGTAATACGATATGACTGTGTTCATATGTACTTATCTCGCAGTTGTGAATGCGGAAAAAACAATAACATTTGTTACAATATTAATTAACGATTTTGTAATTTAATAACAGTTAATAACAGTTTGATAGTCATATTTTTGATAAAACCAGAGTGTATCTTAAATTATTAAATAACCAACTTAATTTCATATCAAAAAAAGTAACTCCTCATAAATGTTGATTACTTTTTATGCACTCAAAAAAATTGAAATGATTTTGTAACATTTTTTACACATAATTTAGATTTAATTCTCTACTAGTGTTAAAATGTATTTAGAGGGTGGCCAAGAGCAGTATGATTCTCCACTTACGGCATTAACCAAATTTTTGTAAAATTTATTTTTAAGTTTGATAATAAAATTTTCAAATATTGTTGTAAGAAACAATCAATACAAAAATAAACTTTAAAGTAAAAATAACTTTTAGTTTTATTATAATTTTAACTGCACAGTGTGTTTTTATTTCAGATTAGTTTTACATCAGGTAATTGTATACAATTGAATAAAATGTATTAGAGAAGTTTTAATTAAAAGTCAGATTTATCTTAAATATAATTTAAATGGGCATAAACAATCTAATATAATTGTTTTCGCATTTAAATCATATTTAAATAAGTTTGACATTCAGATTCAAATATCTCTAATAGTTCCTATTCTAATGTATACATTTTTTATGTTTAACTAATGTAAAATTTTCTCAAAACTGAATCTGATACTAAGAAAAAGAAATTACAATACGGAGTTATGCACCCTGTACACTTAAAATCATGTTAAACCAAAATTTCTTTTTTACTTTCAAGTTTATTTTAAAGATTATTTATTTCTTGCAACAATTATCCAAAATTTTATTACATAGGTTTAATAAAAATTCTAAACTTGTTTTGTTATGTTTATTCCAAAACTTTATTTATTTACTGAAACATATAGGTCAGGTCCGGGTAATAAGGCCTAACTAAGGAATATTTCAAATAAAATAAAAACTATAGATGAATATCTTGTTATGGATTCCTTAAACAAAAAATAAAAATTATTTATGCAAACAAACAAATTATAATAGTAATTAGTCTTAACTGTCAAATATAAACAAAAATGGTAAATTTTTCTGTGTACAAAAATAATATCAAACAATTTTAAAACCCTCTCCCGCTATGGTAGGATAACAGTGGTAACTGAGATCAATAATAAACAAGTATGAATTAAGTCTTAAAAATAATGGAACCACTTACCGCATTTTAAACATTGCCTCATAATAGCCATATTGTTCTCCTCTCAACTGTAACAGTACCAATTCGACGATTCTGTTTAGTTCCACTTTTATTTTTGGGGATTGAAGCATATTGTTTTACTTTCTTCTCTACCTTGTTTCAAACTGGTCTTTGGTGACTAAAGTTTTTCTATATTAAGCTTTTCTTCTAATTGTTAGTGTTTTTTAGCCGATGTAGGCATTTGTTGTTGAAATGCTCTTCTTTTCAGTTGAGTGAACTGCAAATGATCTTCATCATTATCTGAACTTGAACTACAACACTTGCCATAAAACCTTCCAGAAGATTTCTTTGCAGTATTCTTAAATTATTTTTCTCCCTTTGTTGATGTCAATGCCAAGGGGGTCATTGGCAAGGGGAAACACAAGATTGCGAATTTTTTTTACCAACTGCTTCAGGTACGAGAGGAACTAGAACTTCTACCAATGTAGAGCAAAAGCTGTGTCTGGAATATATTATGGATTGAATTGACTTAAATCAATAAATGTTATTATGAAAGCAAACAGTGTAGTGAAATATCGAGTGAATCGTCGAAACTTCTACGGTGGGTAAAACTAAGTAGCATGTTGCTCCCTAATATTTTACATTTATGTTCCGGTTTAGGTGCTTTAAAAAATCTGTGAAAAATTTATTAGTCATATAACTCTTAGCAGATGTTTCTACCTGTAGTGTCGGGATGTGAGACACATCTTCGGGGAAGGTAATGTTATGGAATGCATTAAATGGATGCAAAGTAAACGGCTTGTGTTATTCCTTTAGTAATATATGTAATTAATTAATTATTGTACAACAAGAAGTTGTAACAGTGGCGTCGAGAATCGGATGTATATATTAGTTACGTGTTACGTCCGTAATTAGAATTCTGTTGTTACTTCGGCAGACAAGGTTAAACGTTAATAAATTACAACGGCCGAAGGTGAAGGTCATGGTGAGTCAATGGCAGAAACAACACAAATTTTTCAATTGGTAGGACCTGTTGAAATTTGCACATGCCACCATATGACAGCAGTAAGTGTTCGTGGAAAGTCTACGCACAAGTATTCAAAAACAAAATGAAAGTGCATGATATTGAGGAAACAAAATGGCCTCAATACTTATTAATCTTTGTAGGGTTTGAAATAGTCACTCTTTTAACGGAATTAGGGTTTAACGAACTTTTAAGAATGATTCAAGAACATTTAGAGCCAGACCATTCCGAGATTGCTGAGACATATAAGTTTATGGTCCGTTCTCAAAAAGAAAATGAATCAATTACCGAATACGTAGACGGCACTAAAGTCACTAGCAAAAACATGTAATTTTGGTAATTATTTAGATAGAGCTCTACGAGATAAATTTGTGAATGGATTATGTAATCAAACTATAATTCGCAAATTGTTCACAGAATCTCATTTAACTTTTCAAGAAGCTGTTAAAACAGCTAAATCAATGGAGTTAGCGGAGAACGAATCACAAATGGTAGCTGGTAAAAGCAGTGAGAGGGAAGTACATGCTGTTAAGAATTATTTAGTTTGTCATTGTTGTGGAAAAAAAGGTCATGCTAAACCCAGATGTAGATTTAGAGGGAATGAATGTAATAAATGTAAGAAACCAGGGCATCTAGCAGCTGTATGTAGAGCAAGGGAAAGTGAATGGCAAAATAAAAGTGAAAAGTTTGAGAAAATAAAAATGAAGAAGAAAGATAATGATAGAATGATTAAAGAAGTAGAAGTAGTAACTGAAAGTTCTGATGAAGATTGGTATTCAGTATTAAAAGTGGGTTATAATGAATTTCAAACAGAGGGAGAAGAATTTATGTTAAGTGGTTTATTTGAAGAGGAGGAAGAAGACAATAACGTGTTACAAACTGATGATGGCAACATCAAGCAAATTACTAAACTTAAAGAAAAGAAACCGGACCCATGGGGAGTAACTTTAAATATCAATGGTAACGATGTTGTATTTGAAATAGATTGTGGAGCTGATGTAACCTTAATGCCTGGGAGGTATGCAAAAACTATCTACACGATTTACAGTTAAATAAGTGCAAACTAAAACTAATGGCTTATGGAGGCGTACCTATAGAAGTACTAGGTAAAGCTCAGGTTAATGTTATATCGAAAGGTAGAAATTATGTAGCGCCTGTAATAACTGTCAAAGAGGGTAAGAAACTCTTGTTAGGGAGAGATTGGTTAAACGTTATTAAAATAGATTGGCCTTTAGTTAAACCAAAGTTTTATCCAAGAAATATTAAAGTAATTGAAATAAAAGATGATGCTAAACAGAAATTGCAATTGTTATTAGGTAAATATTCAAAGTTGTTCTCGGATACTCCGGGCGAAATTAAAGGTCCTCTATAAAAGCTAAACCTAAAGCCAAATACAATACCAATCAAATGTAAACCAAGACGCATACCATATGCTTTAAAAAAAGTTGTTAAATTAGAATTAGATAAGTTAGTGGAAACAGGTAAAATGAGCAAAGTTTCAAATGAAAACATAACGTGGGCTACTTATATAGTGCCCATTATAAATAATAAGGATAGTGTAAGAATTTGCGGTGACTATAAGGTCACAATAAATCCATTTCTGGAAGTGCCGAGTCACCCTATTCCGGTGATAGATGACGTTTTTGCCAAACTTAATAATGGTAATGAACCTGTGAAAGTATTTTCTAAAATTGATTTGAGAAAAACTTATATGAGCCTTAAAATGAACGAGAAATCCCAAAATATGTTGACGTTAACAACACCATGGGGATTTTACCGTCCAAACTTTATAATGTTCGGCATTGCTCCAGCACCTTTGAATTGGCAAAGGTTTATGGATACACATTTCTTAAATATTCCCAACGTGTACTGCTATTTAGAGGACATATTAATAGCAAATACTGATAGAAATAATCATTTAAGACCTTTAAACCTAGTTTTAAGTAAATTACAAGAACAAAACATTAAAATTAATAAGAACAAAACTGAGTTTATGTGAAATAAATTACAGTACTGTGGGTATGTTTAGATAAGACGGGATTATGTAAATTACCTGATCATGTAAAAGTCATACTAGATGAACCACAACCTAAAAACGTGAAACAATTTAGAAGTTTTTTAGGAACTATTAATTTTTATAATAAGTTCATGTGTAGAGCGGCTGAAAAATTACATGTTCTGTATCAACTATTACGAAAGGATACACCTTGGAATTGGAATGAACATCATTCCAAAGCATTTGAGTGGGCGAAAAACTATATGTCATCTGATCAAGTTTTAACCCACTATAATCCAAGTTTACCATTGGTACTAAGTTGTGACGCATCTGGATACGGCTTGGGAGCATGTTTAGCTCATAAGTTTCCTTGCGAGTATAATAAAAATAAGATTGTAGAAAGACCAATTGCTTTGGCTAGCCGTACGCTAACAGACGCAGAAAGAAAATATTTCCAGATTGACAAGGAGGCTTTATTCATAGTATGGGCTGTAAAAAAATTTGATTTGTATTTAAAAGGGGGTACATTTACATTGGTCACAGATCATAAACCATTAATATCATTATTTAATCCTAACAAAGCCGTTGGTAACATTTACGCAGAGATAATGGCTAGATGGGCATTAATTCTAAGTAATTATAATTACAATATACAGTACAGAACATGGTAACATAATGCGAGTGCACATTTTCCATCTAGATTACCCATCCCAATATCGGTTCATGATCATACGGATTCTGATAAAAATGTACCTACCGTAAACAGTATTTTTGTTGATACACATCCTATCACTCAAAGCTACCCAAACAGATCCCCTTCCTACTAAGTTATATGCTTATCTAGAACAAAGTTGGCCAAAGAAAGTCCAACCAGAATTATTAGTTTATAAGGGTAAAGAACAAAAGTTGTATGTAGTAAATGGTGTTACTTATTATGTGGAGAGGTAGAACCGTCATTCCAACTAAGTTAAGAGAAAAGTTATTATTAGAATTAGACATAGGACATTTAGGATCATTTAAAATGAAAGCTTTAGCAAAGAGCTATTTCTGGTAGCCTAATATTTATTCGCATATTAAATCCATTACACAAAATTGTAAGGGATGTTTACAGGTCAGAAATAAACCTCAAATAAAACCATTATACAACGTGTCCAAGATAAGGATGCTCACTATGGGGATCTCGGAAACGGTAAGATATGGAAGGTCGGTTAAATGGAACAAAAGTTGCGCATTGGAGGGGATGTATTTATAGTCTTTGAAGAACTCGGATGTCTTTTTTAGTCTTTGAGATATTTGAAAAAAAATAAGTTTTCTGATTTTCGTTTTTATTTTTTTCTGACCTTATTTGAAGAGATATGAAGAAAAGAATAGCACAAAATATTTTTTCGTGTATTTAAAAAAATAAAGTTGATAATGGTTGCTAACAAACGAAACGTTGTATCAAAAATTGGATAAAACCATTAGGTAGAGCTATAAAAGTGGCAATGAAAATGTGCTATTCTTTTCTTGATATCTTTTCAAATAAGGTCAGAAAAAAATAAAAAGAAAATCAAAAAATTTAATTTTTTTCAAATATCTCAAAGACTAAAAGAGATATCCGAGTTCTTCAAAGACTATAAACACATCCCCTCAAATGCGCAACTTTTGTTCTATTTAACCGACCTTCCATCTCTTACCGTTTCCGAGATCCCCATAGTGGGCATCCTTATCTTGGATACGTTGTACAGTTGGGAATGGCCTAATAAATGTTGGCAAAGAATTCATGCAGATTTTGCCGGTCCATTTTTAGGATCAATGTGGTTAATAGTAATAGACACGCATTCTAAATGGCCAGAAATAGCTCGTTTGTCAAAGACAACCACGTAGGTAACTATTAAATGTTTAAGGAATATTTTCGCAAGGTTTGGACTGCCAGAACAGATTGTCACTAATAATGGGCCCCAGTGGACCTTGGAAAAGTTTAAATTTGTTTGTGAAAATAATAATATTAGACATATTTGTACTGCACCGTATCATCCAGCTAGCAATGGGCAAGCTGAACGGGGAGTAAAAGCCTTTAAAAAAGCATTGTTAACTTGTACATTTGATAAAGGCGATACTGAGCAAATATTGTTATCATGGTTGTTAAGCTATCGTACGGCACGTCATGTATCGACAGGCAAAGCCCCCTGTGAACTCATGTTTGGAAGGCAATTCAGAACAAGAATTTCTCTAATCAAAGATTCTTGTATATTACCAAAACAAAACCTTAGTAACAAACAGGTTAGACAGTTTTTGCCTGATGATACAGTTCAAGTCGCAATGTATGACGGTGAACAAAAGTGGTTAGAAGGTAAAGTGTTAGAACCTATAGGGAATGTTATGTATAAAGTACAGACGTCTAAAAGTAACCTGACTAGAAATGTTACGCAAATGTTACCAATTAATACGCATACCAATGTTGAGATCACACCAGAAACGAGTAACGAAAATGCAACAATTACTACAACTAATGCTAACAATGATGTTAATCATACTGTTCAACCAAAAGCAATTGTACTTAGACGTAGTTCTAGAGCGCCAAAACCGCGCTAAATTTTGGACTTGTAATGACGAGGTACATTATTTAGAATAAGTATTAGGAGATGTAGTAAGACACATCTTCGGGGAAGGTAATGTCATGGAATGCATTAAATGGATGCAAAGTATAAAGCTTGTGTTATTCCTTTAGTAATATATGTTATTAAATAATTATTGTACAACAAACAGTTGTAACACTACCAATGATCCCGTTGTCAAATAATTCTGGTTTAATTGTTTACCATTATAAATGATCATTGGTGGTATGACACTACCAAGTGCGTTAACACATCCCGTCATGGTGACCTTTTCTGTGTGTTCCGAAGACGATAAATATTTTAAATAAAAATTTCATTCAGTCTTTGAAAGTAATTATCGACGATTATTTCCTTCATTAAATAATACACAATTAACAGAGCGTTGTTCTGGCACAAAAATTTGATTCATACAAAATAAACGGATTTCTCAGGGATTTATTTTTTAGTTTATCCAGAAATAATCATCATTTGTTTAATTAGGAGATAATCTAGTCGTATATTACTCTTGCCTGCAATTAACTTTATGCACTCGTTATACACTGTGTTCAAGATTCAAGATTGCTTAAATTTTTAAAAAGTTTGCAAATTTAGAGTGTATTTACATGGCGTTTGAAAAAGTTAAATAATATTATTCGTTTTCGAGATTTTACAATAAAAATGAATTTTTTGGATTTTTATTTTTCGTATCTTTTTGCTTATTTTAAAAATATTAAAAATCTAAAAACACTTTCTTTAATCCTTCTCGAAAAAACCATCAACTTTATTTTTTAATATAGCCGCATACAAAAACACCTTGTATTTGGTAGTGTTTTTTATTACAATTTGAACGACTTTGTGTCTTTGACCGTTTTCAAGATCCCTATGCTGTTCATTCTTATCTTGAACACAATGTATAACTACTGATAAATTTATTAACGCTGGAGAGAAGAATCTGACCCAGAACCAAAGGTCAGCAGCTAACTGTCCGCAGCAGAATATACAGAAAAGGGAAACAAATCACGAAAGAATTCGACATAAAGTCAGAGAAACCTTCACACAATATTTATTCACCCCAATACACAAACGAATTTGTGATAGTTCACAGCATTAAATAGAAACAGATATATTACAAATACACACGAGCTAAAAGGCGTAACACGAAAATGACTAGAGCTACATAGAATTACAAGTTAAAGTAAAGAGAATTATCCAAATATTTACCACTGCTACACCACTATCTCGTATATGCAATTGATATTTCGCGTACTGAAGGTACGCCTATGGTAAACTTAACCTAGAATGTAT
Organism: Abscondita cerata; assembly: GCA_030710515.1. NCBI lineage: Eukaryota > Metazoa > Arthropoda > Insecta > Coleoptera > Lampyridae > Abscondita > Abscondita cerata. Next base: position 855,835 of record JALBCR010000113.1, on the reverse strand, counting down.
CGATTTATGGTACTGAGTAACGTTACAGATTACATGAATTTAAGGAAGACGTGTAAGGGAAGTTTTAAGACTAATTCAGTCACCGCGAAGTTTAAACGATTGTTCAATTTGGCCTGTCGGGGACGAGCTCGTGCCGGGAGAGTCAATGGAACTAAATGCGTTCGGCTTAATTAAGATTGAGGTCTAATTCTTGCACGACTTATACACCACGTAGGTATTAAATACTCTTATCTATAACTAGTTAACGTTCCAGGTATATTATGCAATTACACATTCGAGCGACAAATAATCCGCAACAAATTTTCTACGTTCGAGCCTGATAGTTGGTGTCAAGAGGTGACTTCTACTTGAGTGATAGGTCGACTGCAAGTTCACGCGCAATTAAAAAGATATTAAAACGTCTGACCTTCCACGCAGCAGTAGGAGTATTACTCTTGCTCTCAATGGTACTAACGGTTCGGAATGAGCCTCCACCGTGGTCTGCGAATCTGACGGAGTATTCGTGGGTAGCTATTTCGGCACAACGCCTCCAAAAGGCATGAGTAGACTCGCAATAGCCGTACAAGTTGACGAAGGAACAACCGAAAGAGAATATATTCGTAATAGGGAGACATAAACCACCCTCTCTAATGCAAAGCGTCCCCTAGCCTGAAGAATGCAGGACGTGCTTATTGAACAATTCACGTAGAGCACAACCTTTTAGCAAATTTTGAAAGCCATTTTATGCGGTATCATATATTTTACCATCGGCCTGATTACCCCTTCAAGCGAGGAAATTTTCAGATGAGGGTTTATCTTCTCCCTCGTGAACGGTTGATTCAGAACAAGCTTTCCGGAAGCGTTCAAATGCAGCGGACCAATCGTGGACAGTTTCAAGTTATCAACGCCGGAAACCAATACAAAGTAATACCCGCGAAATTGGGTTAAGGAAGTGTGTACACAGGAGGAGCGTTTACACTTCGAACGTTACATAGTCTGGAAACGGTTTTTGATGGTTGTTTTGGAAGCATTATATCTTTCAGCAACTTTATGTGTGCTCAGCGTGCCACTGCTCACACCACAGTCGACACCAAATTATTTTCTGACCACCATGCTCATTTAGGGGGCAGCGTAATTGTATAGTTATTGAAAATATTAATAACTTAATTAGTTAATAGTTGTGATTACTTATTTATATCATGAATAATTTAAAAAATATATAAAATAAACTGTAAAACAAGCTAATGTTAATAAATGAAACTGAAGGTGATAATTCCTATGGTCATATTTGCTAGGTTTTAATAATCGTTGACAACGTATAGTATAAACAAAAACAAAAAAGAACATTATTTTGACCATTATATCTATATACAAAGTGTGTCTGAAAGGTATGTACACTCATGAAATTTAAAACTTGGACACCACAATTTCAGTAAACAAAAGTTTGCACATTGTGAAGCGGGTATCATTTACAATTCTAACAGCAGGTAGTCTCAGCACGGATTATCTTATAAAAGGACTGTAGAATGAATCATTACACTAAGCACGTTTTAGAAAATAGGTAATTTACGTTGCTTACTTAATTTTTTCTTTAAAGAATATATTTGAAGGTATCGCTAATTAAACACCATAGCTCGATTAATTATCGAATCAAAATTTTGTTTAGGAAATGTTTAAAAAATAAAATTAGAAATAATTTTGATTTAAAAAACGTCTACAAGCAATAACTTTTAAATTAAATCAAAAACTAAACATGGTTATTTGGGTTGACTGATTATTACTTATTTTTAAATAAATCTAACCTACTAATTATTGTAAGTTATTAAAAAAATCATTAAACTCTCTATTCATAATATTTAGTCCTTACAAAATGTATATTTTATGACGTTTCATTTTTTTTGTAGTTAATATAAAAAATGAAAATAAAAACTAAGGCAATTCTTATTGTCAACGTATATATTTAGTTTTTTGACAAGAATGTATTACATAATTATAATTAAAATACCAACGTCATAAAATATACATTTTGTAAAGACTAGATATTATGTCATTTAGGCCTTATTAGGGACCGAATCTTATTACCCACACTTACGTTACTATTCTATTTGAGAAAACAAAGTGTCGTTTTGTTGAGCATATTTTGTACTTACAACTAAAAATAATTTTAAAACATAGCTAGTCAAAAACCATGGGATTTATGTACAATGCATCTTCATTGTAACTCTTCAAATAAAACTATAAGAGAAGTATCATAGAACTCTTGGTCACCCTCTATTGCTGTATAGACAACTTGTTGAAGATGTTTTATTGAACTTATATTACTTTGATTGAAATAAATCCATACATATTATTTTAGTAATGTATGCTTGTCTTTCGCTTGCATTCGGACTGCAGCTTTATCTCTTCAGTACATGGATAGTACTGTTGATCCCTGCAACAATTTCTATAACTTCGCTTGTGGACATTATGGCACAGAATTAAACCAAACTGAACCAAATACTAATGTATTCAATAAAGCGGAAATATTAGTTGAAAATCAATTAAAGTTTATCGCGTCTGAACCTTTACCGAAAGATGCCCCTAAGTTTCTGATACGTCTTTTCAAAATGTATGAAATGTGCAATAACAACCATGTCAACACAAAAGACGAAATTAATTATTTAAAACTATCACTCATACGGCAATTAGATGGATGGCCGATGGTAGTAGGAGATATGTGGAAGGAAATTAATAATTTCACAGAATTTATCCATGCATTACGATTGCGGGGTTTTCCCTACAATCATTTTTTTAAAGTTGGTGTAAATATTGAAACGGACAACAATGTAATGTATCGATTGGTTGTAAGTAAACATGAAATTTTTACTTTATTTTGTAGTAATTTTTTAGATATCATCCATTGATCCATACACACCAAGTGATTTTGAACAAAAGGTAGAATACTTGGCAAAGTTATTAGGAGGTAACGAAACGGTTATCCAAAGAGATTTAAAACATTTAATGTTATTTAAAAGTGGACTTGAAAAAGTACAGGTTTTCAAAATAATACCGAGTGCTGTAAAATAAATTAATTGTAGGTGATAAAGAAAACCACACCAACTAACACTTTAATAACTATTAAAGAACTTCAAAATCAAATACCAAATTTTCATTGGTTGTCGTACTTTACACGTATAATAAGTTTAGAAGAAGTAAAAGTAACTGATGATATGGCAATCATATTAACCTTCATCGGTATGAAAGATTTAATACAATTTATTTTGGACACACCAAAAAGGTATAGCTGCAATTATATGACTTTGTCGTAATTAATAAATTAATATTTTAGAGTTGTAATCAACTATATTTTCAGTTCAATTGTTTTATTTAGTGCAGAAAATGTTCCAAATTTAGAAGTTCCATACTTTCGATACAACTCTATAAAAACAAAGAGCAACATGCAGAAAATGTAAGTCGTTACACTTTGTATAGTTTTATTTTAAATCAAAGTTTTAAAAAAGCACTTTAATAATAAAAAAAGATGTCATTTTTATGTTTTACATCTAAGAATTATGGTGTAGCGTCTGAGGCGATGTCAGTGGAAGCGGTGTAATTATTGACGGTATTGACAATTACTGCCTGAAAGCTTTGAAGGTGTTTTGGCACCACTGTTAACGTTGTCGGGCGGCGGGTGTCGTGGTGGTGTATCTGTGACCACCTGTCCGGGTTATAATAATCACCGGCTTGTTGATGAGCTCGTCCGGATACGGACAGTAATAAAACTTAGTAGTTAATTGTGAGAGCCGACTCGGGTAGTCCATTCTTTTTCGGGTTGTAGAAACTTCTAAAACAGAATGCCTTTTATTCATTTTATTTTCATACATGGTTATGTATTACATCAATTACAAAACTTAATCTTAAATGTACAATAAAGGTTACCCAACCCTTTTGCCCGCCTTTCAACTTCTAAGTTTCCTAGTCGATTTACTTCCAATCATCTGGGCTGACATTTTATTCTAATTAAATCAAAAAAAGGTTGTTTGTGTATGTCATTGACATCGTAGTCCCAGAATCGATGTACAAGTGGATGGGATGAGTTGCAAAGACTGCGTGAACAGCTTTTGCATATTGGCTTGCAAAATCTTTAATTTTTAGAACATGGAATTCGAGATGGAGGTGGTCGTTTTGGAAGAACTAGTCTGCGATGATACGAAGAATTTTGTCCTATGTTACTTGGATTCTCGAAGTGTGGTGTTTAGGCCAAAGTAGTGTAAGGGTTGGGGAAACGTTATTGCTAAGTAAGTGGGGAGAAAACAACTTGAGCTGTTAGGTAAATAGGGTCACATTTCTAGTTAAAATAAAATATATACACAGTCCACTTTATCAAGTTTATTCATCATTTTGGTTCTCAAGAGCCGAATTAATTAACAAGTGAAAGTTCGACGAGTTATACAGAACAATTAGTACAAGTAATGACTGTTTAATCATGCAAGTAACCAGTAACCAGATAAAGTGTAATAAACAATAATCCGTGTAATATTCAAAATTCAAGTAACAAGAAGAACAAGTAAATTCAAGATTCAAAAACGCAAGCAGGCAAGTTTAAAGAAAACGTCCAGTACGTCCAGATAGAGAAACGAAAGAAATTCCAGCAAGTAAACACATCTGCAATAACGGTACATCATAGTGAGTTATTTATTTTCTTTACCTATTTCTATCTCCTCAAATTTACATAAATAATGGCAGATTTACAAAATTAATTACCGAACGCGGACAGTGCAAATCTCGCGTCACCAGATTATGTTCATTTTTCAATTCGATTAGTGAGTCAGAAATAGACGATGTAATTATCAAACCTATATTAAATGAACTTTATACGTTACAAAATGAAATTGATACAATAAACAAAAAGGAGGATGTTCAAGAAACTGATAAATTCGAAACATCGTATTTTGATATAGTTAGTAAAATTGAATGTTTATTAGAAAAACATAAATCAAGTAAAGCTAATCAAGTTATAGTTAATAATTATAACACTAAACAAGTAGCAGAAATAAGTTTACCAGCTATTAAATTGACTACGTTTACAGACAGATTTGATCAGTGGCAAGAATTTAAAGAAAACTTTGAAACGTTAATTCATTATAATAATAATTTATCAGAAACGCCAAACTTTTACTATTTGCGCAGTTCATTAGAGAGTGAGGACAAAGAGATAATTCAATCTTTGGATAGTACCTCAAATAATTATTTAGTAGCATGGCAGTTATTACAAGAACGATATGACAATAAAAAATTATTTATCCACAATCACATTAAGGCAATTTTTGATATTTCCAGTTTTCATAAAGAATCATACAGGGAACTAAGAGTTTTGTTTGACAATGTAAACAAGCATTTGCGTTCCTTAAAAAGTCTTGGTGAACCGGTAGAATCGTGGAGTTCTTTCTTAATTTATATTTTGTGTAATAAATTGGATCCGATTACGCGTCGCGAATGGGAAAAACAGGATATATGTAATGAAGTTTCTAATTTTGAAAAATTTCAAGGTTTTTAAAACATAAATGCGAGATTCTAGAAAGAATGGAAGTAAAGCTGGATGACCATAAATCTTTTCTTAGTAACAAATCCGCTTACAAATATGAAAACAAAGCCACCTTCAGTGGTACCCAAAATAAATACGTTTCTCATGTAAACATAAAATCTATTGAAAACACTAATCCTTCCTTAAGTTTTAGTTATAAATGCTTTTTTTGTCAAGGTTCGCATTCCATTTACCATTGTGACGCATTGTTAAATTTAAAAGGGTATTCCAGGGTACAAGCAATAAAAAACAATAGGCTTTGCGATAATTGTTTAAAACCAGGACACATGGCGCAATTATGTATTTCATCTAAGTGTAGATCATGTGGTCGAAGACATAATACTTTATTACATATAAATAATGAAAATAATGCTAATCAAGTTCAAGAACAAGTTCAGGCAGGTCAAGATGAATCAGAGTAGTAAGTACCGCGATTGTACAACTTAAAGATTCGCGTGGACAATACCATCAAGCGAGGTGCCTCTTAGATAACGGCAGCCAATCCAATTATATATCTAGTAATTTACTTAGTATTTTAAATTTACCAGAAAAGCCGATAGATTATCAAATTGTAGGTGTAGGTCAATCAATATCTAAACCTCGCGGAAAAGTTAGTCTAGAAATATTTTCTTTATGTAGTAGATTTAGAACAGTAATATCATGTTTAGTTTTAGATAAAATTACAAACAATCTTCCTATATGTTCATTCAATAAAAATAATTTACTTTTAGGGAAACACGTTAGACTTGCTGATCCATCATTTAATTTAAGTAGTCCAATAGATTTATTATTAGGTGTAGACGTATTTTATGATGTATTAAAAGAAGGGCAAATACGATTAAACGAAGGTCCGATTGTGCAGAACACATTACTTGGATGGGTATTAGCGGGAAATTTAGGTTTAGGAGTAGAGAGTAAAAAAGTTGGTAGTTGTTTAAGCATAACCGCTTCTGAGGAAAACTTGAACGAAAGTCTAAGTCGATTTTGTAAGATTGACGAATATGAAAACAAACAAATTTTAACAAAATCGGAAAAATTTTGCGAACAACATTTTTAGAAACAACAACTCGAGATAAAAACGGTCGTTTTATAGTTAGTACACCATTTAAAGAAAATGTATCAGAGTTAGGAGATTCTCAAGAACAAGCATTGTTCAGATTTCTACCTCAAGAAAAAGGTTAGCAAAAATGAAGCTCTAAGATTAGAATACAATAATTTTTTAGCTGAATACGTTAGATTAGGGCACATGTCAAAAATTAATTTAAAAATTGAGAGAAAAAATCAAGCACAGTATTTTATGCCGCATCATTCTGCAATAAAGGAATCAAGTAGTACTACGCGAATTAGGGTAGTGTTTGATGCGTCGATGAAAACAAGTAACGGTCTTTCCCTTAATGATGTACAGCATGTTGGACCTACCATTCAAAACAATTTATTTGGAATATTGTTAAAATTTCGAGAAAGTTTATTTGTATTTACTTCCGATATATCTAAAATGTACAGTCAAGTATTAATACGTCCCGAGCAGAGATGTTTTCAAAAATATTTTGGCGTTCTAAACCGCAAGAACAAATAAAATGTTATCAATTAAATACGGTCACGTATGGTACCACGGCAGGTCCATTTCTAGCGATAAAAGCACTTTATCAATTAGCTTTAGAACATGAAGATAATTATCCAGAGACTTGCCATATTATAAAAAATAATTTGTATGTTGACGATTGCTTATTTGGCGCAAATTCATTTCAAGATTTAGTACGCTTAAAACACGAAATTACAAATATTTTAGCTTCTGGTGGTTTTCAGTTAAGCAAGTGGCTGAGTAATGTCAATTTAAAAAAATGATTGAAATTCAATAAACGAGCAAGAAAGTTTTTTTAATTTTCACAAACTAAAAAACAAATCGTTAGGCATAGTGTGGGATTCTGCAAACGATTTTTTAACTTATTCAATTGATATTTGTAAAACCACCGGGATGGTTACAAAGCGACACATTTTAAGTATTACAGCACAAGTGTTTGATCCTTTAGGTTTCCTATGTCCAATTTTTATAACGGTAAAAATTTTAATACAAAAATTATGGCAAACAAAATTAAGTTGGGACGAGTCAATACCTCAACATTTGTCGGTAGAATGGCAAAATTTTATAGTCGATTTGAACCATGTTAATAAAATTAAAATAGATAGATTTGTACTGTCGAAAAATTATTTGAACGCGGAGTTACACGGTTTTGCAGATGCTAGTGAGTCTGCCTATGGCGCATGCATATATGTGAGATATTTTAATTTAATTACCAAAAATTATTGTAGTCAGTTGTTGTGCGCTAAGTCAAGAGTTGCACCATGCAAGATACTTAGTTTACCCAGATTAGAATTATGCGGAACGTTATTATTAGCCCAGTTAATTAAGAAGGTATTCGAGTATAACAATTAAGTTTAAGAGTGTTAATTTATATTCAGATTCCACAATTGCACTTGCTTGGATAAAAAGAGATGCTAACCGCTGGAAAACGTTTGTTGCAAACCGCGTAAGCGAAATTCAATCAATTACAAATTCATTTAATTGGCGTCATATTAATTCAAAAGATAATCCAGCAGATTTAGTATCTCGAGGTGTTAAAGCACAAATGCTTCTTTATTCTAGTATATGGTGGCATGGGCCACAGTTTTTAAGAAGGGGTGGATCATACAAAGGCGAACTAAAAATAACCACTAATGATATACCAGAACAACGAATAATTAGCAACATTTCTTTAGGTAACAATAATTATAATACCATTTTTGAAAAATATTCTGGTGTCAATAAGTTAATTAGGGTTTATGCGTATGTACGTAGATTTATAAAAAAATGCTAAAGAACTTAGAGCAAAAAGAAATGTAGGTTCATTAACTTTACAAGAAATAGATGATAGCTTTAAGGAATTAGTACGTTTAGCTCAAATTGAATCATTTTATAGAATATAACAATTTAAAGCAGAAAAAAGAAATTAATAAAAAAAGTAGGATTTTGTCTTTAAATCCCTATATAGATAAGGATGACATTATGCGAGTAGGTGGTAGATTGCAAAATTCTAATTGCACATATGACAAAAAGCATCCAATTATTCTACACCTAAACCATACTTTTACTAACAAAATTGTTGAAAGAGAACATAAAAGTTTGTTACATTGTGGGCCCACTACTTCATTGGGCTCACTTAGAAATCGATTATCGATAATCGCTGGTAGAAATTTAATTCGAAAAATAACGAGAAACTGCATTACACGTTTTCGAGTTAATCCCAAATCATCTAACTATTTAATGGGAAATTTGCCCCAAGTTAGAGAGTCAAGCAATTTAGCCCATTTCGTAACACTGGTTGTGATTTTGCTGGTCCAATCTTAATAAAAGATCAAAATACAAGAGGCGCTAGACTAGTTAAGGTTTACGTTTGTTTGTTAGTGTATATGTCAGTCAAATCGGTGCATTTGGAAATTCTATCTGACTTAACCACTGATTGTTTTATAGCTTGTTTGCGTAGATTTATTTGTAGACGTGGTAAACCTTTAAATATTTATACTGACAATGGCACAACTTTTATTGGTGCTAATAAAAAACTCAAAGAATTGTCAAGTTTCTTGAAATCCGATTCAAATAAAATTAACAATGTTATGACAAATGAAAATATTAACTGGAACTTTATTCCAGCTAGATCGCCACATTTTGGTGGTATTTGGGAAGTGGGAATTAAATGTATGAAATATCATTCAACAATAGTAACTCATAATGCACATTTAACGTATGAACAATTTGCCACTATTTTATGTCAAATCGAGTCCATTCTGAATTCTCGCCCCTTTGCTCTTTAACCTCAAATCCTGATGACCTTAAACCCCTCACCCCAGCTCACTTTTTAATAGGAAAAAGCTTAGTTTCGTTACCGGAACCAAGTTTAATTGGTGTACAAGAAAACAGATTAAAAATTTACCAGCGCTTACAACAAATAACACAGCATTTTTGGCGAAGATGGCAAGCAGAGTACATATCAGAACTTCAAGGAAGAGTAAAATGGAAGCAGAATTTATCAAATCAAGTGAGGGTCAGTAGTTTGGTTGTAGTCAAGGAAGACAACCTACCACCGTGTAAATGGAGTCTTGGCAGAATAACCGAAGTGTGTCCAGGTTAAGACAACATTGTACGAGTTGTGCACGTCAAAATTAAAAACAAAACGGTAAATGCCGCTGTGTACCTATACAATGCAATACGGTATAAGCAAATTTTAACTTGATTATCTGTGGTTCCTACAGACAAATTTCCCAATAAGGGCTGTGAGATAAAACAAATTTCCAATAAAGATCAAATGCACGCAACTCTTTAAGATGATATTTAGCACCTACTTAGTTGCATCATTGCTGAAAATTAGGAAAGAAATTCTTCAACGGGCTATAAAACGCTTTGAGGTCAACAGAATTGCTTCTGTGAATAAAAAGTCGATATTGGAATTCTAACTCTAATTCTTTTGTTAGTTTTGCCAGCAATAACATGGGGAGTTTTAGATATTTTTGATAGTTTAAAGAATCATTGAAATAGTTTCTATTCTTGGCAAACCTACTGCGTCAAACGTCTGAGACCTGGTCAACAATTCCTGTTTTTTTTGGAAATTGTACCATTGTATACAATTCGAGGGTTTTGAAAAAAAGTTATCTACAATTATAATTGAATCTAGAAACAGTTTGAAACACTATTAATTTAAACCAATCAGTAACATAATTTTTTATAAATAGTGTAAAAAAACCATAATTACTTTTGTAGTAACAAAGTCTTCCTAATGATCGAAAAATGATATTAAATAAAATCTCAAAATCATAAAAAACTCACTTAGCGTCTTTTAACCGTAAGTTCTCTAATTTTCAGGAACTTTTTTATTTTGACTGGAGAAGCTCAGGTGAATCAAAATGATGTATAATTAAATAAAATCTGATGTTGTCGGATACATATCTGCAAATTATAACAATTTCATTGAGTTGATGATAAGAATCTTCTAACTTGGAACATATAGAACATTGTCCGCATAGTTTAGTCACAGCAATGCTTTCTGGGTTAACCTTCGAGTACCCGTGCTCTAAAGCATAGCTTAGGACCCGTGCGGGGTATTTGAAGTACCCCAGCATTATATTGCATTTGTGTATGTGATAATGTGTCTATATTTTAATTAAATGGTATATAGCTTAGAATGAATTAGGTACATGTATTTAGAAGTAAATACAGAACAGTTTACACAATAAACTAATGTTACACTAACGATAATCTGAATAAATGGAAAATTTTGTTAAATATATTGGAATTTTCACAGATCGTTGTCAGTTGGTTTGCAATTCTGACAGTATGTAAACAATTTTGTTTTTTAATGTAGTACACAAACTGCTTTTGAACACCTACTACAAAAAGATTTAGTTTTCCGATCACGCGATCTTGGGCAAAAATTGCATCTCCGTGATGTACTTGACTGGCGAACTGTTGGTAACGTAGCGGTGGATGTTGATGCTTCTTTTAGTGAAAACATATTTATAGCCAATTTTACGTAGGAATGATACCCTTTACCAGAATTTTTCCGTACTAAAATGTATATTTTGTTAGTATACATCAAAGCATTATGCTATATTGGAAACTTACTTGAAACATTTTCCTCAACCAAACTCTCCGATAATTCCCGAAGGAAAGACTTTCTTCGACCCTTGTCACTTTTCTTCCAATCAGGATGTTTTTCTAGCCACAGTATGTACGCGTTCAAAGCAGCCATATCTAAAATTTTCATGAAAAGCCTTAGCGGTCATCTACGGGTTACGCAAGAATATTCTCGTGTCATTTTATCACCATTGTCTACTGCGGCTTTAGTTGAATTGTAATGTAAAATGATCTCGGGTTTATTTTTGTTTTCTTTATTTATGTCATTGCTGTTGAATTGAGAGGTTAGAAGTATAACGCATCGGTTTTTCTCTGGGACATACGATACCAAGGTCATAGTTTTTGTAAAACCGAATCCTTTGACGATTTGGTAGAAATTGTTTTGGAATGTCAGTTTTATTTGATCTCATAGTACCAGTAATAGTAAGTTTGTGTGAATATAGTTCATTAGCCAATGGAATAGACGTAAAAAAATTATCCATTGTTACGTCTCTTCAGGTTCCAATATACGGTCTGACTAGATCCAGTACTACTTGTTTTCTCTGATTAACTTCTTTTTTTCCGTCTTTCATTCCTGTGTACACTTGTAAATTCAAAATATAGGATGTTTCGCAATCTGAAGCAACCCATATTTTAATACTGTATTGGCCAGGTTTGCTCTTTATATATACGCGAAAAGGACAGTTTCCTCGAAATACCGCTAAACGTTCGTCCACACATATATGCGCACTAGGAGAGTAGTACCTTATACATGCTGTTGTAAATACATCAAATACAGTCTGAATTGCTTCCAATCGATTCTCAGTATTAGCAATATGTTGTTCCCTTGTTGCGCGATCGTCAAACCAAATGTGCCTGTATATGTGTCGAAACCGTTCACGTGACATAGCAGCTGTAAAAAACGGTTGCCTGAAAATTTCATGTTCTGTCCAGAGCTCTCGTAGATGTACTTTTCTTTTTCGATTTCTTCCAGCTGCTAATAAAATTCCGATAAAGGCATATAATTTGGCTTCAGAAATATTTGAATTTTCTCTTGGCTTATCAGAGTGCTCTCGATTCCAACTTTCTTGAGTTTCACAACAAAATTGATTAGTATGCAATAAAATATCCCCAATCATATCATTTGATATAAACAATAAAAATTCATCTTTGATAGACATGATTCCGTTACTTCCGTTTTGCAAACCTGCCTTACTTGCAACAATATTATGTGCTCTTCGTTTCGAACTTTTAGGCGGTAGCAGATTCCATTGAAATCCTGACTTTGAAATTTTACGTCATCTTGGACGTCAATATCATTATCACTATTTTCTGAATTTGAACTAGTTTGTTTCGTATCTGAATGTTATTCCTGCATACTCACGTTATCTTCATCTTTGGATGATTTTTTTCCATCCATCGTCTTCACTTTGTACGGTTTCATAATTTTCAAAATCGCCATCTTCTATAATTTTCTGTAATTCTTCGTCAGTTAAATACTTTCTTGTCATTTTACACTATTGCAATACCACGAAACCTAAACACGTATCCCACACGACGTTTCACAGATAACTAATACATAAAACAGCATTATACGGAGCTCTACAGACAAGTTCTGACAAGATTTTTATTGTAAACACGTCGGGCAGAAATGATTCATCGGACCCGTGCGAGGTATTCTGTATACCCCACGAAAAGATTATTATTATTTATGAACTTACAATTTTTTGTTGTGGTTCATACTGCACCATTTTAATGGACATTTATATTCTGAGGAATACATAAAGGCTCACATTGATAAAAAAATCTAATACAAAGTTATAAAAAAAATTACACTGGGGTTTGTGATATACCCCACACGAGTACGGAAAGGTTAACGGAATTTTATCTAATTTGAAACAAGCTTTTGGCCAAGAAGAATAAATATTGTACAGCGTAGGACACGGTGGATAATTTGTTGCATTTAATATTTTCTTGGGACTAATTTCTTCATAAAATGATAAAGAAATAGATTTGGGTCGCATTGATATAACCAAATACATGCTAGATTGAAGTTGATAACCAATTTAAACAAAGTTATTTAAGAAATGGATGTTACTGATTTTGCTAAAGACTTCAACCCTAAATATCGTAGTTTTATTGAAATCTCCTACTATAAAGTAATTTGAAAGAAAATACTTTACCTCATTAGATTTATTCACTGTTTTGGAAGGAACATAATGTATATATTAGTGTTGAATAAAAATTTTTATCTTACACCAGCAGTTTTTGATGCATGACTAAAATAGGCTATTATTCACTTGTGATTAAAATGTTTAAAAAGGTAAATATTTCTGTGTTATGTAAATAACCTTGGCAACGAAATCTGCGTAACCATGATAAAATTACAATTACTTGAAAATATTGCTTTTTTACAAAAGTAACTTCAATCCGTTACAAGTTGCAAAAACTGCTGTATATTCACTTAGAATATATTGTACATGAACATAAGACTCTATTTACTATTCTTCTTTAATTTACAATATCCCAAAGTCTTAAATTCATAATAAAACGTACTTTCCGTTTAGGTGAACTTACTGCCTGGTTTACAACATACGCTTAGAATGAGTTACAGTTTATTTGTAAGAAAAAATCATAATTAATTTTTCGTTTCATAACAACGTCGGCTAACAACAGTCACGAGGGGTAGTGGGAGGTTCTTGTAGACATGATGAAAGTTAAAGATGCTTTAAAACAGATTTAAACCAGGCGTCCTTAACAGGATAAGAAATAAACAAACTGTTACTAGGAGAGACTAGAGGATTATATTTTATAAAGCTTGACGTTACCACTTGTGTCAATTTCTACATACACAATACATTATACAATAGAACAATACAATACAGTGTAAAATTTTGTTATTGTTTCCATTTGATTTTGAGATTTATCAGTTAACATTTTTATTATACATGATTTTGTTTATAAGCTATCCAATAAACATTAAGAAAGTGATTAAAATTAAATGGTTAAAAATAATCCTCCTTGTTGATGTTTTTTTTTCTATACATCCATAACAACGTTAGGTCTTCAATAGGAGAGTGGCGAAGGAATTTGACTCAATAACAACAAGTTAATTCATTATCAGACGTTTCGGCTGTAGTAGTGCAGTATTTTTAAGCAATCTAAACAATGAAGTTACTGACGGACACTGAGTGCAATAAACTTAACCATTTTCAGTTCTCACCGATTTGGACTTACAAATTTGTGACATCGTAATTTTGATCATATGTTTACTGGAAACGATCTTCTTTTGAAGATCTATTTATCTTTCTTAGCAAACTGTGAATTCAACAGTGGATAAATTGAATTATTTTTTAGAGTGACACTATGAAATGCAGGGGATTCACTCTCCTCTAGTACGAATGCACAAAGCACTGGAGTCCCTGTGTGAACTTTTATTGTCATCTTGATGGTTAGATTTTTTTCACGATGAACTTGATGTACGTTTTGCTCATTTATCTTCATTAAAAGGACCCAAAATTTATTTTGGTAAACTTGTTTTTGTTAACATTTTTCTTATGTAATTGTGTTATTTTTCTTTTGGGTTTTTTATAGTTTTTCTTCTACTGTTACCTTGAGTCTTTGTTTTGAATTGTTTGGATACTTGCAATTCCGTATCGTTCATTGTGATATTGAACCCGTTAGCTCATTTTGGTAAGTCACAGTATATACAAATTTTGGGTTCTCTCAGAAGTGTATGAAGAGACTGTTACAAGATTACTGGATTCAGTTAAACATGGGAAAAACAATTACATGTAAAATAATTTAGTTAAACACATAGAAACACCCAAGAATGTATTTGAACAACAAATTAAATGCTAGTTAAAATTTTTTGGCACTCTCTTATTAAAGGCTTAACTTTGTTAGGGATTTATACAAAAAATTAAAATTAAACATAACGCAAAGCTGGTGGTTGGTATTGTTACGGTTTATTGATAAACAATTATATAGTAGTGTTTCATGACACCCCGGCAGCTCTTCTTAGTCGGAAGTAGTCGTGAGTGGAAGAACAGTCGTTCACAAAGAAGACCTCTATACTGCTCGGAAAAATTATAAAGCGCCACCTAGGACTATGTAAATGAGATATCTAGAGCCCCTAGGTACTCATAGATATAGAAATAGATCGTACGTGCATAGAAATCAGTATATTGTTTTAGCGACTAGAGTTTAATTAACACATCAACATAGTAATAGACAATATCAATTAGAATCAATAGCATATAAGGTTATCAAATACTAATCGTTCACGAGAGCAAGTTAACAACACGAAGATAAATTCGAGGCACACGCACCCCCAAATAGGTTAGCTTATTTGACCGTTACGAACACCGAATATTGTTCCCAAGGTACTTACCAACAATTACGACAAGTACCGGACCGTGGTCAATCATTCAAATAAGTTCAAAGCGCACATAATTAATTGTACTGAAAGGATCCTTCAAGTTTACAAAAGGATAAAAATAGGCGCCAAAAAGGTACATTGTTAAACTTTCAACCACAATACAAATACATGTAACCCGACAAAATTAATTAATAACATGCATAGAGAAATAACTTAGCTCGTGTAACTAGGAAGTCTTCCGGGTTCGACAGTTAATCGGTAGAGATAACAGCTCTCGTATCCAAATCTAGTATTTGAGTATCTACAAAGAAAAGAAACCAAAATGGACTCCACTGATAACTGTTGCTGGGCTGCACCAATGAGTAGATAACCGGCTTATCTTGAGTGGTAGCTTTGACTCAATGGTGGCCTCCAAGAAAGTTGATTTACCATATAAGTATAGTTGACTTTGTAATTAGTTTACTAAGTTTTCCAGTAAATTCCAACGGTGGTGTGATATCCACTACGATAGGTTATAATTTTTGGATTATTAATATTGCTAGTACAACCCTCATCCAATATCCAGCGACAAATTACAGCGGAGTACGACAACCGAACGACCAAAACAAAAGGAAATTCCGAAAAAAAGGTGCCTAGAATTAATAGAACCCGTAAGAACAAATATTTTATTAAAACAAAGGAAGGTAAAAAAAAGCTACTTACACTGGAATTGTAACCGAAGATTTATTCCCTAATTAGAATGGGACCATTTTACTTCACTTGCTATTATTAAACACGTGTCCAATTGTTCAACTTTTAGACAGTATTTTCCAAGTACACCCTTTCACGACAAAGATTTAATAGGAAAAAGGAACGTATGATTTTTGCGAGCCGACGAGGTGTCACTTTTAGAATACACGGATACCCAAAACGGAACAGGCAACTCTAAACAGGTAAAATCCCAAAAACGGCTCAATATAAGTATGCATATTCAGACGCATCAGTGCAAACACGAGGGCCTATGCTGTAGGGAGAAAATTTCTTAATAAACCAATTATTTATGAAATAATCCCGTCACAGTGTATTTACGTAACCAGTAACAAAACGCACGTATTATCGTTTTACTCGTTCCGCAATTATCATATTTACTTGTGTGTATTAAATGTAATTAGAGATATTCTTAAATAAAAGAAGAAGAACA
The DNA here is from genome assembly GCA_030710515.1 of Abscondita cerata. Classification (NCBI taxonomy): domain Eukaryota; kingdom Metazoa; phylum Arthropoda; class Insecta; order Coleoptera; family Lampyridae; genus Abscondita; species Abscondita cerata. The sequence goes on along the minus strand of JALBCR010000113.1, from coordinate 839,088 downwards.
TCACGATAACTTTTAATTTTACAAAAATAGTTTTTGAACGTCATGTGGCGTCGCTTAACATGATTTGGCAGTCATACCTAGTTTCTTAATCAAACCATACATTTCTGACCAAACTTTATTTGAATGCATGTTAAAAATGTTGCACTACACGCTTATACAGCAAATATGCTAAAATATTTCTATTTGTGTTTATTACCTAATTAATGCATAACTTTCGTCTTATACTTTTTTTGCAGCATACCAGTAGCGATGAATTTCTTGTACGTTGAGAAATATTTTAATGAAAATATTAAAAATGCAGTTCAAGAAATTGTATCAGACATCAAGGTCAAGTTTATAGAATCTTTAAAAAGCCTGGAATGGTTTGACGAAACTTCACGTAAATTAACGTTGGAAACAATTGACTCGACGAATTTTATAATAGGATATCCTAAAGAACTGCTAAATTTAACCATTTTAGATTCGTACTATCGACCGGTATTGAATAACACCATTATTTTAGTTGTATCTTAAATATTTTTTAGCTGGAAATAGAAAATGGCAGTTGCTTGCAAGCTTTGAATAAAGCAAGTAAATTTAATGCTGATAATCATTTCAAAAAATTAGTTATGCCATTGGTTAATGATTGGGAACTTTTGGGAATGAATGTTACTTCAAATTACGTTTATTATAATCCTAGATTTAATTACTTATGTATGCACAAGTAATTGGCACATAATAGTTTACAATTTTTTTTTGTAGTTATACCCGCAGCGTTTATAGTTAATATGGTGTATGACAAACAACGCCCAAATTATGTTAATTTTGCCACTCTAGGATTTACTGTGGGTCACCAACTAACACTTGCTTTTTATAAACAAGAATACAAATGGTTGCCGGAAACGAGAAAAAAGTACACAGAAGCAATCCAGTGCATAGATGATCAGTATCGGAACTTCACAGGTTTTAAGGTTTGATATAACATGTTTTTTTACTAATTTTAATATATAAAGTAACATTTTTCATAGTTACGTCACTTGTCAGATAGTTTTGACAATCGTTTTGAAAGTGGTAACCACCGAAATTAACGTTTTCTGCATCAATGAATGTCCCAGGTAGAAAAAAACCATTTCGAAAAATAATGGACGTTTTAGTTAAGGAATATATTTGACCCGTGCGGAACTTTTTCTTTGTATGTTTCAAATCATGCGTATAGAATGTGCTCATAAAACGTTAGGTTGAGAACGTTCCATAGTAATTCATTTTTTGGTTTTTTTTAAATGTTTTAAATAAGTTACAGACACTGTTATGATGAAACATAAGTGACGTTTAATTAAAGGTTTATATTTTGGCGTTTTGGGACGTTTTTATTTTGAGTTTCAAAAAGTAATTATGAAATGTCCGTTCGAAATTAAAAAGGAAAAGAAATGCTTTTTATTGTAGGATTTGAAATATTCTATGTATGCTCAGTGATACTGTAGCTACTGCTTTTATATAACAAATAAATAAACAATTAAAATGCTCAAAAGGGTGGAAAAGATACATTTTTAAGACCAGGAAGAAATAAAATAGTATAAAATGAATCATATATGCCGAGTTTATTTCGAATTTTGCACTTTTTAAACAAAAGATACAAATAACACCTGCAGTACACAAATTACATCATATTTATTGTTCTTCATATAGTGTTAATCCTACTGAATTCATTACAATAAAAAACTACCCGCAATAAACCGTTTGGGCGCTATATGGAAAAATGACCCTTATCAGTAGGGTAAAACCTGTTCATAGATGGTCATCCGCTAGCTCACACACAATGCAAACAAAATGATGAACTTGCCTTTCACTTTCTAAATTCTTACAAAATCGAAATTCATGAGTTCCCGCGTAAATATGTAACAGCTGATGTGCGTAGTCCTAGGAATTAACTTTTGATTATCCTTATTCTAATTGCAATTAATATTAAATAGAGGTTTTAAGAAAAGCTGTTATTTTCAATGAGTACATGAATACAACAAATTGAGAAAAAATCAACACGAACTGTTCAATATATTTCATTTTATTCGATTTATAGTACGACACTGATCAATCCATACCAAATTGTTTAAGTCAAAGCGTAAAAGGTGTTATCAATAATCAAAAAAGTTTGTTAAAATTATAAGTACAACAATAAAGGAAACATTTTTGCATTTTTGAATTTTTTTTTGAAGATTGATTGTTATTAGTTAAAATACATTTATATAAGGCATCGCATTAACGTTACCGTTGGACTACCTCGTGTAAGCCGTATTACATACTAAGTCTTCGGTTCGAATCTCACACTGGAATCGTGTTTAAATTGTCAATTTCAATACTATAGTTGTAAATGTTCTAAGAATACAAAACGTAATCAAAAATTAGGCTAGCAGTAACTGTGATATGATTTTTTAAAAATAATTATTTTGTTTATTATTATTAACTTTAAATAGAACCTTCCAAATTTGGTTCTGGGTAAAACGTTTAAATAACGTTATGTGTACATTAAAATGGAACATTCCAAACTAAAACGTTTTTGAGGGCGGACATTTTACGTTTTGAATGACGTATTTGGAACAATTTTACGACGTTACACACAATGTTTCACGTTTCAGTGGAACGCACTTGAAACGTTTTAGATACGTAAACGTTCTACCTGGGATAGTAATTCCGAATTATTTTTAATAATATAAAGTAAGAAATTCTCTCTCTTGAGATAGAATATCAATTCTCAAAGACTTACTTGTAATGGGTTTTGTATGTAGAATAATTAATCTATATAATGTCGCTTTATATGTCAAAATTACAATAACTAAATTTAAAATTTTTTTATTTCATATTAACATATTATTGCATAACCATTTTAATAGGGAGTAGAACTGTTATAAAAATAAATTTATTTTAGATTAACTTCACCTTATCAAAAAATGTGGCAGACAATGTAGGTTTAAAACAAGCATATAACGCGTACCAATTATGGTTAAAACGCAACAGTAATGAACAAAAACTGCCTGGATTAAATTTCAGTGATAATCAAATGTTTTGGATTTCGTTCGCACAGTTATGGTGCGAACAAACAACAGAACTGGAAGAAGTATCTGTATACAATCGCCAAGCTCCTGGAAGATTTCGAGTACTAGGAACAGTTAACAATGCAGAAACCTTTTCAAAGGACTTTAAGTGTTCTGTAGGTTCACCTATGAATCCCCACAATAAATGCACTGTTTTTTAAAATTGACTTGATTGTGTTCACACGTTGTATTTTGTGATTTTTTAATAAAAGTTGTGTATTAGCTAATGGTTGCTTATGATATTTTTTAATAAATTATGTTTTTGCAAGATATGTCAAATACTTTTCCAAGAACTCCTAATATTTAAGTTACTTAATTCTTAAAAAGATTCTTTGACAGTAGTATCTATTCTTCTTTTTGATGAGTATGAGTAAATGTGAAACTTTTAAATAATATAATGTTTTAGTTACTAAATTATGCATCATTATCACTATATATCATATACAGTAAAACCTCTATTTTCAGCCACCTCTTAAAAGCGGCCACCTCTAAAACCAACCAAGTTTTCCAAGTCAAAAACCAATTATACTGAAATATCCATATTAATGACCCTCCTAAAAGCGACCACCTTTTGATAACGGTCACGGTCACTTATTTCTAAACTTTCTTGAAAAAGTATATGTAATTCTACCTCCCATTTCCGGCCATTCTTAAGTAAGGTCATTAGTAGACTACAGCTTAGCGTTCAAGTTGTGCATAATATATAAATGTTTCATTGTGTGAGGCTTTAAGTAATTATCGGTACTTAAGAACGGATTTAAAGAATTTGTTCGATTTACAATAGACAGTCATTACAAAGAGTGTGCAATTAAAAGGCTCATTAAGCTCACCCCAAAAATCGTATTTTGCGTACAGTTTGAGTTAGTATGTTCAACAGTGCTGTTACATATAGACGTGCAGAAAAGTTACAATGTCGCTAAAAAGAAAACGTTTGTTTCTTAAAGAGATAATTGATATAATTGTAGAAAGTGAAAAGTTCAGTACCAGTGCTAGAAAGTTGGCTAAAAAATTTAGTGTTGGATGAACACAAGTTAACGATATTTTAAAAAACAAATACGATTTAAAAAAGTTCCAACACAGAGCAGAAGAGAAAATTTTCTATAACTGAAGGTTTAGAAATTGATCGAGTAGTTTACAATTGGTTTTGTAAAGCTAGGTATAAAAATATCCTTTAATAAAAGAGAAAGCATTGGAAGTTGCGAAAAATTTAAAAATGACGGATTTTAAAGCTTCAAATGGGTAGACATAACATAACCTTTAAAACAATTTGCGGGAAATCAGCTGATATTAACCTGTACACTGTTAAAGTTTGGAAAGCAAAGCTGTCAGTAATATTGAAGAAGTATTCATCCAAAAATGTGTACAATGCTGACAAGATCGGACTTTCTTACTTTGCAATGCCAAACAAAACGTTCTCTTTAAAAAATGATAAATGTAGTTGTAAAAAAGCTGCAAAACAAAGATTGACATTTTATTTTGTATAAATATGGAAGGTGATAAGGAAAAATCCGTTAATCATTGGAAAAAGTAAACACCAGGGTGCTTTAAAGGCTCTCATATCAACAAATTGCCCTTAGAATGGGAATAGAATAAAAAGCTTGTATGACGGTAGAGATTATGACTTCCTGGCTACAAAATTTTATGAAAAGTGAAAAAAGAAAATAGAAAAGTCTTATTATTTTTGGATAATGCCACGTCTCATCCCAAAGTGATTTTTGAAAATGTGAACATTGTTGTTTTACCCCCAAACACCACATCTTATTGCTATATATATTTAGGATATGATATAAGATATGACAACAAAATGGAGTCAGAAAAGAAATAAGGGAATAGGGAAATGGGGAATTAAACAAAAAAAATTTGAAAAAAGCAGATTTTGAAAGAAGCATGGAACGGACATTTGGGGATAGAAGGAAAAACCCAGAAAAATATTGAAAATAGGCATTAAAACTAGAGAAATAAACGACGGGATATGGAAGAAGAAATAAAACTAGAAAAATAAGAATTGAAACAAAAGAGAGCGTTGGAATATAATGGAAAACCGGAAAGACAACAAGGTATACTATATGAATTGTGGAAATAAGTGGAGACATACAATAAAAATACGGGAAAGAAGACAGAAGAAAATATTCTTAATGATGCGGACAGGCGAGGCAAGAAATCAAGATATTAAAAGAGGAAGGAAGAACTATAAAGAGTAAAATAATAGCAAGAGATAAAGACACACAATTATAAAAAGAACAAAACGGAATGAAATGGGTGAAAAGAAATTATAGTTAGATTTAGAAGCGAAAACGAAGAAATTGAAAATAAGTATTCGATAAGTGATAAAGAAAGAATGTGCAAACTGTGTGGTGATGAATGGGAGAATGTATAACACCTAGCAGAGTGGTACTGACAGTAAATCATTAAGGATACGGAACCAAAAGCACTACTAGGAGAGATAGAAAAAGGGATACAATAGATGAAGGAAATGGTGGATAAACGAAAAAAAGTGGATGGAGGAGATAAAAAGAAAAATATTGAAGTTAAGTGGGTACTGTTAATTCTAATGTGTGTATATAGAATCAAATAAACGGGATCAAAGGCGGTATAAACACTCATATGCCCATTCGTGAATTTTCTGAAAGACAGCTTGTGATAAATGAATTGTGCAAAAATGCTGCTATTCAACTTCGCCTGCTGCTTTTAGTAACTTTTGTTTATAAAAATTTGGGCTTAATCAAATCAAGTTGATTGTTTGGGGAGTCGTCTGACAAATAGTTAAGATTCAGGTGTTTTGTATTTAATGTCAGTAAGGCTTTGACCAAATTCCAACAATCTTAAAATTTTGTTTTTGTCTTGGTTGTTAATGAGTGCAGGTTTGATTGGCATTCGAAAATTGTCATTTTTTTCAAAAATTTCAAATAACATCTTGTTAAAAAAATTACAGCGTTGGATTTCTGTAACTTCATATTTTCTATAAGTACAACGAAAAAACACATTCTCTCGATCTCGATAAAGGGGTTGCGGATTCGTGGATTAGTCGTGGGCTTCAGTAAGGTGGCGGTCACCAAGATCACCACACCTCACTACACTTAATCTCTTCTTGCGGGACTACATCAAGAATGAGGTCTACAACACGGTACCAACTACTGCCGAGGATATGCGGGAGAGAATTTGCGCGGCTTTTCGTGGTGTATCACCAGAAGTCCTTAAGGAGGTATCTAGGGCCTGCGAGTCAATGGTGCGGTTATGCCTCCAAAGAGACGATCGTCATTTTGAACATTTAGTTTAAGTACTTGTACACTAGTGACGCCAATATAGAATGTTTGTAATAATCTCCAAGAATAAAAACCATGTCAATCATTTCTCCTTAAGTTAGAAGCATTTCAGCTACGTTTATCAGAAAATAAACAGCTGGTGTTTTTAGTTGAGTCTTAATTTGACTTTTTAGGTATTTTGACATCTGCGCATCTTTTTTTATCATGGCACACTTGTAGGTTTTTTTCGTAAAAAGCAGATTTTTTAACAAATCGGCATTTCAACTTGATTGTTCTGTAAAATTTTTTAGGGAATGTGTTTTTTCGTAGTACGAATGGAAAATTGGCTATTCAACGCTGTAATTTTTTTAGAGGGGTACAGTTTGAAATTTTGGAAAAAAATGACAATTTGCGGATGCAAATCAAAAGTTTTCATTTTCCATAGAGTACCCAAAAAAAAATACGTGAATGTAGAACAGCCCTCCGCCTGTCCTTTAAGACAAAATTTACTCGTAGACGCAATTTAGTTTCTGTAAAAAAAAATCACAAAAATGGTCAAATTTTTTGGAATAGCGGTTATAACAGCAAAACCGCTAAAGGTAGAAGTATAACATGTTACACAAAAAAGAAGTACTCTTTGAGTGATTTCCAAATCTGCAATAAAATTTGAATGTTCTATTTAAAAAAACATAAGTTTGATACACCACTGGAATACGGCACGCCACTGGTGACCAAAAATATTTTAGGGACATGGCGACAATAATTGCAAACAATTTTGTCTTTGTACTTTTTTCGATAACGTTTATGATAAAGGAACTATAATCCGATGCGGTTTAGGTGCTACACCCTGTATTTTGTGTAGTAGTTATTATGTCTACAGTTGACGTCTCTTTTGCACTTTTGAATGTAAATGGTAAATTAGTAATAACTAATCGGTTCGGGGTGTTCCTGCTGCCTGTACTAGTGGATTAATGAAACAGGTAACAGTAAAGTGTCCGTGGCGGTCCTTGACAACTACGATGAATATTATAGGTTAGAACTTCTTCTGACGGAGTTCGCTTGATAAAGGCTAAACAACAGAGGTTAAAATTACGGATTACGGTTTTATAAACAACGGAAGTCCGTCTTAAGGTGCACCGGATAACCGATGGCCATCCACTGACGGTGGTGCCTTGTATGCGAGCAGTTTACTTACGAGAAGTTCTACCTTCTGTCTCGGCGGTGGTTTTGTTGCGGTTGTACTTCACAGGAACCAGATTCTACCGGCTCCCACTACTAGTTGCTACCGAATGAATTGGCCACACTATAGGGGTTCAGTGATACAAAGCTGCTGGTTATAAATAGAAGTAATTTAGAAAGGTTCAAGTGCTACCGAATGAATCAGCCACACTGCATAAGGTTCGGCGGTAAGTAGGTGCTGGCTATGCAGATTAATAACGGCGGTTTTTTAGGTAGTTCTCAAGCGGTTAGTACTGTTTTGCCACAACACGTGCCGGATCCAATCAGCATTAGACGGAACGAATTGAATCATTGTGTCTTCCCAATAGTTCCGTTGTAGAAAAAAAAAAGTTTTAGTATAACGGGTAGCTTAGTATTGTTTTAGGCGGTTTATTCGGATTGGTTTTGGGTTAGTGTCGGAAGAGGATTATTGAACAACTCAATGATAAAAGTTCCCTCTTGGCATTGCGCTCGTTTTAATAAAGGAGACTTTATCGCCAACGGAAGAGTGGACAATGGCTGTACGAGGGTAATGTTAAGTGGGGCGGTGCCTACGACGTCTCTATTGACAATGTAAATTTTATGCCGTGAGATAATTGTTATCCCGGCGGCAAATTTTTATTACATAATTGTCGGTTTCTTGCAGTAGTTCTCATATTTTTCTAAATTTTTGTTAGGAGAAAAGTATGTAGGTATAAGTAAAATGTTGTAAAAGTGGACGCCCACAACATTTATATCACAAATTTTATTGACTAGCATTAAGACTAATAAAGGTATCGCGATGTTGATCACAGATGTAGTTTTGATTTTTGAACAGGTTTGGTTCTTGTTTTAATACAATTTTTCGATGATAGTTTGGTCTAAACCGGGAAAGGGGGGCTAAAACGACTTCAGCCCATCTCCCCCAAAAAACGATTAATCTTTTGATCTTAGCACACAAAAGAAAATAGCAAGCACAGGCTAGTACTCAACACTAACACACCTTTAATGATAGAGTTATCGACGGTTGAATCTAGGAAGCTTTTGACGTTTGAACATAAAAGAGCTAACCTAGCACAGACTAAAAATAACACTAATACACCTTTAATAACAGAGTTGTTATGGTTTAAATCTTGAGTGGTTTTCATAGATTCAACTCTCAATAATTTCTGTTCTTAAAGGTGTGCTAGCGTTGAACAAAGTTGTGTTAAACTGTGTTCGCTGTTCTGTTTGTGTGAAAATATAAAAAATTCAAAGTGTTATTGTGGTTGCGCTGAGCTCACCTTAGCCCTTTCAGATTAAAATCTAAATAACTCCATTATTAAATGTGTGTTAGCTTCAGCAAAGTTGTGTTAGCCTGTGCTAGCTATTCTCTTTCGTGTGCAAACATAACAAATTTGATATTTTTTGTGGGGGGGCTAAAGTCGCTTTAATTTTACATCTAATTATTGGGGTTGACCTCGCCTAGTAACGTTTTGACTACTCATTAATCTAATTGTCAATTTAGCATTGATTCGACAGGAAAGTTTTGTACCCGTCTAGTTTGAGGCGAGTTTTAAAGCAGCTTCCTCAACAGATATGTAAGCAATTATTTGATTCTTTGATTATTATGGCCTACTAAACGTTTACATAAAAACAATCTTGAATCGCCGCAAGATATTGTACAATGGCAATCAAATACCAAGAATCGCTCAAGATGATTAGGCGATATTAATCAAAGAACCGAGTAACTGTCACATATCGGCTGACAAAGTTGCTTTAAAAGCACAGATTACTTCGTGTACGTGCTACATTAGCATGATCGGCATTAGATTCATTTCGCGACATCTTATTTATCGAAGTCTGTTGGCGTGTTCTGGTGTTAGTGTTTTTAGTTCATTGATTATTAGATTGTGTTGATTACAGCTCATGAACGATTTTATTCCGATCAAAGACATAAGTAGATTTTTTTTTGATATGATCATGTCATGCATTTCTCGAGGATGGAGTCTATGTAGCAAATGGTCCACGAGCATCCTATATAAGAATTCGTATTTTTAATTGATTTTTGTTTAGTTTGATTATAAAGAAAATATAGTAAAAAAGTAAGAAAAGCCAAAATTACAGAATTTAATGCGCAACATTTAAAACATGGTCATTGTACAAATAGACAATTCGGAACATATTTTTTTTTAAAATATTGAATTCTATGTTCTTGCGTACTATTATTTCTACATTATTTCCGAACTATCACAATACAGTTTTAAAAAATCAAAACATTGTAATTCAAATAGCCATGATTGATTTTGTACGAACAATAAATCAACTGCCATGTGTTAAGATACTTAATTTTTTTGTAGAAATAGAAATCTAATACACAACGCATTGTTAAATTTAAATGTTGTTTTTGTGTTCGCACATTGTTTTGAAACACATGTGTGATATTTTATCTATCTTTTGAACAAATAAAATTGATCTAAAGGAAACCTAAAAACCAGCCTACATTGTTACCAAAACGCATACAAAACTGAAATATATAAAATACTACGTTATAATTTAATGACCCCAAGTCTATCATTTAATTTAAGGTAGTATTTAAAAAAGTTAATCACCATGTAACGTTTTATAGCTATTTATTGTATATGTGTTTTAGTAGGCAGATTATCCACGCAAGAATTTTTAATTTTCTTAAGGGGATAATCTAAATCCAAATCTAAAGATGCATACATAAAAGAATTTGCTACCTTTAATGAATGGAGAGAGAAAAGAGGTGCAAACATCATAAACGAGGACGTCCTGTTGGTTTATTTTTTAAATGTAAGAAGCAAGTTTGCCTCTTCGTCGATGTGAACGGAATATTCACTTTGAATGTGCATGAAAATATTGACATATCAAAATACGGCAAATTAATTGCTTATCTCAAGAGCCAATAAAAAAACTACAAGGCAAAGAAGGCAAAAATGCTTGAGAGGGGACACATCGAACAATTTTTGAAAACAGCATCTGATGAAAAGTACTTAATGATGAAGGTACAACCAATTTTCTTTTTTTTTGTATTGGTATCTTAATTATTTTAAATATTTCTAGGTTGCTGTCATAATGGGTGTTTGTGGAGGTTTACGATGCAATGAACTGGTAAACTTAAATATTGAACATGTGAAAGATAAAGGATCTTTTATCTACGTGTCCATCCCAGAACCAAAGACCAATATGTCAAGAAGTTTCACTGTATTAGACGAAGGATTCTCTGTTATTGTTATGGAGATTCAGATATGCAAGAAATACATACCCCTACGTCCTAAAAGTACTATTTCGCAGGGAAGATTTTTTTGCGATGTATAAATTCAAAATGCACCGTGCAACCTGTGGGAATTAACACTATTTCCAGAATCCTCTCACAGATTGCTTCTTTCTTAAAACTTCTAGACGCTAAATCCTACACGGGCCATAGTATGCGCCATTCTTCGGCGACTCTGTTGGCTAATGCTGGTGGTGATATTCTCACTCTTAAAAGGCACGGAGCGTGGAGGTCATCTGGTGTTATTGATGGGTATATAGAAGAAAGCGAGTCAAATAAAATCGATATTGCTAGAAAAATTCAAGGAAAATCCAGCACAATGCAAGAGATCTCCGCGATGCAGTCTTCCTCAAACGTAGTTTGTGTAAATGTAAATCCTGATATTGCAAATAAGTTTACTTTTGATGTTAACGTGAATGTTAATAAATAATTACTAAATTTTCTGCAAATTTTTCTTGAATTTTATATATTACAAAACACTAATGTTTTATGGAATATAAAACACTAGTGTTTTATAGGTGTTATAATACGTTTCATAACGGCATAATAATAACTCTATAGTATGGTGATTGTGGATAAATAATATAATTTTAATTAAGAACTTACGTAATTGAGGTCTGACCTACTAATTGTATTATTCAAATGAGAGTGCTGCTGAACGTGACAGATTAAGTCAAATGAAAGACAATATACCGCTTTAAGATCAAATAGCTGAAAGATTACCTTGTGCTAATTGTCGATTGTTTAATCTCAAGGGTATATTAAAGCTTAACTTAACTAGAATGCGATGTAAATACTACCCTACGAAATTCTTAAGTGATAATCAACTCAAAGAATAATATGCACTTGAACATTTAGAAATGTGCGCATATACCTGTGTCCCATGTAAGGCGGCCATTAGACGTTTATGGAGATTAAATCATTTTGATTTTTTGCAAATTTGTAGATTTACATAAAAAACTATGTTTTTTTAAATAAATTTATTGTAAATAAAATATAGGGCGTTGTATTTAAAATAACGGAGCTAATGTCCACTTTTGGTATAACCGGAAGTTGTACAATGACCATTATATTTTTATTTGAAAGAGCATAGTTTTTTATGTGAATCTACAAATTTGCAAAAAATAAAATTAATTTAATCTCTATAAACGTCTATTGGCCGCCTTACATGGGCTTGAAAAACTTTCAAAATATGCACCAAATGTGCATAATTTTCTTTCAATATGCACAGTATTTTCAGTACGACAAATTAAAAACAAAGACTTTTTAGATATTTTATTTAATTTTTATAAAATATATTTACAATTACATCATTTTTATGCCAATATCACCTACACTCTTAATTAAATTTTGAAATTTTTTATTTTATTTATTCTGTTAATGGAACTTTTGCTGCTTGCAATTGTACAAAAGCCGTACTAACAAAGTGTTATCGTTTGTTTTTACTAAATCTTTATTTTAAAAGTTTGTAGTCATTTTAAAGCACCACCGAATGGCTACTTTCGGTGAGAAATCATGTGCGGTTTTTACAGTAGTAAATGAAAAGTGTATATCAATTTTTGATTTGGTCGATACAAAAAATAATAAAAATCAATTATAAACAAATTGATATCAGTTTCGTACCCAGCACGGCTAGCCAACTATACCGGAGGCGTCGCAGGTTGAGAGAATATAATTTATTGGACTACGAACTCGAATTATACGTTCTTATTACATGTTAATTAATAAGTATAGGCACCACTTGCTTGATCTTTAAGAGAAGGACAAATAACGTTTGTTGATGAGCACTGTACGTAGACAAACAAGAATCTAACAGGCCAATGACACAATAGCTATACTTAGACACACGATTTTTGATACGACAAAACACAAAGAGAAGGTAACAGTACAATTATTACAGTTAGTATAACAATTAATCTTACATGCACAATAAGGCGCAAATGCTTAAAACTAAATGTCTTTAAATACATTTAGTATACAATTCAAAAGACATCAAAACATTTTCTCCGGTCGATGGCAAAACGATTACAGCCCGGACCTGTGTTTAGTATCAACTTATTGTGACATGGTTCCATTACAATCAAAACGTATGGTATTAAACGATTTTTTAAGAAATCAACATAAACATTCGCTATTACAAATTAGACTTCAAATTTCGTTTGTAGAATCTTTAGGAAAACTAAAATAAAATTTTTAAAAACCTAATTGGATACACTATAGAACATCTCTCGATTCTATTCTTAGATAGATACCACCGGTTTCTGATAATTATTTTATGTAGGTGCTGTTAAATATACAGCAAAAAAATCAATTCCAACAATAGAAGTTTCGGGCTTTGATTAAAAAAGAAAAATTTGGTCAAAAGTAAATTGCATAAGAACAGGCCATTCAAAATGCAACTCTATGTTGTTTAAATGGGGTGCGACTTCTAATCCAAATTGTGATTGTAGAAACGAACTAGAGACCGTCACACATATTGTAGAGGATTGTCAATTGACAAAGTTTAAAGGAGAGTTTGTAAACATTTATAATTTAACGGATGGAGCTATATTATAGCTTACAAATCTGAAGGACATCTGAAGTTTAGCAATATTTTGTATTCTCTGTCCTTATTATCTGTTTTTGTATTATTTTTTTTGCTATTTCTTTAACCTACTATTTTTGCGCCATTGTCGTGACTGGCGCTTGGACCGATCCATTATATGACGTCATGCAATGGCTGTGCTGTTATATTTTATTTTCTTATTTACCTTCTATAATGTTTACACCCTTAATCAATATTATTATATATGAATTCTAAGGTGGGTAAGGTTTGGCATGTTTAGGTTTTAGTGGATTTCCTAAACCTTGAAGCAAATGCTTTGAAAGAACGAACTAATCCACAATTGCACACGGTTTCGTCACCACACTATACAAGTTTTGTATAAGGTACCATACGAATAAATAAATAAATAAACATCTTGTAAATTGTACGACCAAACCCTTGTGGTTTGTACTGACATCCAGCGTTAACAATAAAAAAAGAAGCCATACTCACAGCAATGAACCATATATACAGGATTCCCGTCAAGAAAATGGCGTATTGGTTACCGTATAATTAGAGAGTAGTCTATAAGTCTGTGAAGTTGGATTTCCGTTAACTTTGTTTGATTATTGGTATTACGAAAGTTCACTTAACTAGTTTGTTGTAATAATTTTTGACAGATTAACGACATAAATCTGCCTATATACTTAGTTATCGTAATTTACTTTATATTGATAGAGAATTAATTCAACTAGATGTTTTGACTGTTACATGGCAAATTATGTATCAAATAGAGCACATTGATGACAAAATAAATTTTTTTAATTATTACGTCACTCAGCTTTTTGATTTTCATGCGCTCATGGTATCGATTGTTTATCGTACATAAGTATCCTCCATGGATAACGCAAAATATAAAATTCATGATAAATAATAGAATGGAACTCTAAACTGCAGCGTCTATCTGTAACAAAAAGGAAAACACCAAAAAACTGCAACAAAAAACTATACTGATGTTAACTTAATAAATGATTATTTTACTTCTAGTCATAAGTATTTGAAACTCTGTTCAATACTTTAAAACTTTATTCAAATAATACAAGCACAAAAGTATCTGTAGTTTTTCAACTGCCACAGTGGAAGAAATGGGAGATACTTAGCATCATGTCTAAGTTAGTGGGTTCCGAAAATATAGGCACCTGTCCGAATGGTGCAGATTTGTACCCCGGCCATTCTTCCTATGATGACACACACTACTCTTGTTTAATTGAAAGTCACTTTCCTTATCAATGGAAATAATCGTATGTTTTACCTATACCTAAGTCTAAATATTGTACTAATCTGAAGAACATCCACCCTATAAGCATTTTAAGCGCTTTTTCTAAAGTTCTTGAAAAGATAGGACGTCAAATTTGCGTTCACATTGACGTTTGTAATATTTTAGAAATGTACAAAAGAATTTCATTTGTATTAAAATTTTGTAATTTGAATTTTATTGATATTATAATTTTTATTTATTAATCAGTAAAATTAATTTTTGTTTAAAAAAAACGATTCAAGACCCTGTGGTTTAAAACATACTAAAAATTTTTAAATTTAATATGTATATTTTATTTAAATAGTTTGGGTCTCATTGCTAAATTATTTTTTTATAAATTTTATATAAACTTAAATGCAACCATCGAAATATATTATATCTAATGTATAATTTAAACAATAGTATATTATACACCAAGGTTGTGAAGTCTGTCATTATTACCTTAGCAAGGGGGCGGTAGCCCCGGGCGAAATAAGGTGCGTAAGCAATAATGGACTTCACAACTATGGTGTATATACTATTTTTTCCACTACTAGCCAAATTTAAGTCAAAAATAAAAATAAACATTTTTCTTGTAAAAATCAAGTAGCACAGGAATGCAAATAAATCAAAAAGCATTAAAAGCTACATACGTTGATAAACCAACTGCAACTGATTCACTAAACACTTGTGTGACATATTTCACCTTCATTTTCTGAAAATTATTCCGAGTGATATGTAAATTAGTTGATTTAGGAGCCAATCGCAGCGGTTTAGATTTGTCTGACATGTAGAAATTTTTAATGTCTTTCGAAGATGCTTTTTTGTTATTAAAGATTATATCATATTTAATCAAGCTATTTTGCACCGACTTCAATAAATAGGGGACATCGAAGAAATAATAGATTTTGTTATCGTTTACGAGAAGGTATGGTTTTTCCGGTGATACATCTATTCTATTAATTACGTTTTGAAAATTTTACTACTGCCCTAACATTGGCACCGCATTGTAGTTGTAGCTTTTCTATGAAGTCTAATACTATCGACTTCAATTTGTCACCTTTACATATCGTATTTGTAAAGATGTAGCACAAGGGTTGTTTAAATTTTTTTAATATAACTTTAACCATGATCAGGTAGCAGTTTGAGCTGGCAAAAAATTTAAAACCTACTTTAAAATTAACATTTTGGGGCTCATAAAATATAATTTTAGTGAACATTGTTTGTATTCCTCTGTATATCTCCTGCGTCTTAGTGGTTTATTTTTTAAGTCCACTTGGGCTGTCACAACTTGTGCTCTGCTTTCGGGAAGTAATCGTTTGGAGATGTCAACTTCAATTGAAGTGCTTTCTTTTTACGTTGCAATTTAAGAATGTTTCTCCGTAATTTTATTTACCTAAGAGTATTTGAACTGCAAGCTTGAGTAGTTTTGGTATAGCTAGAGATGTTAACGGGTATTTATTGTTTCGCCAATATACCTTGTATCATTTTAATATTAGATTTCAGATATTGACACTTGTAATTCATTTAGGAACGGCAAGTGTTCGCCACATACTCGTTAAGTTTTTAGAGTCGACATTTTTATGCAACAGATTGGATCTTGCAGATTCTGTTAACCATTCAAAACACCTACAACAAAATGTTAGTAATTTACTAAATATTTTTCATGTAACTTAACTCGCCTGGTTAAATCTTCTTTGGGAAACCTGAAAAAACTGATTCTACCATCATATTTAATAAATAAATAAATTCAGGTTATGTATTTGCTGTTATGGGATGGGGGCGCAAATTTTAAGCTAATGGCATTTTTTTATTCAAATAATTTTATCGTGTTAGGTAATTTTAAGCAGCAAATACGTTAAAGATAATCTCCTGGATATACAAAATTATGTTTCACTCGTTTTTGTTAAACAACAATTCTTAGATTCTCAAAAAATTTGAATTTTTCCATTATTTACCTAGGTCAACAATAGAAAAAATTATTAACCACTAATGGAGAAATTCTACTTCTCAGTTGGCTAGGAGACGCAATAATTGTCCACTTCACAGCTAGTAGTGGAAAAAATTAGATATAGTTACTGATTTTTCAATCAATAAACAAAAAAAAACACGTCCTAATATATAACTTTGTGTGTATCCATTATTTTGAAGTCCAATTGTAATTAAAATTTCCACATAACAATTGTCAGATTTAATATGTTTTGACAAAACATTAATATTTAGCTGTAAATCGGTAAATGTGTTCAATGCGTGGAAATATCCATCTAGTTACATTACATAATAATTTGTTTTAAAGTTAATAACGTATAGTCCTCTATCCTTGCGTTTTTATTTGTATTGGTTTTTAAAACGTGATTAAAATGGTTAATTATTTTGCTGTAGGCTATTTTTGATTCTTTAGCACGTATACTCGTTAAATTGGAAAAATAAGCGATATAGCAGAGTATTGTTTATTAAGATAAATTTTTACAAAATAATTGAACTTGCGACCTCCTTGACTAATTTTAAGACAAAAATAAAGGCATCAGTCAACATTGGCTGAATTAAAATAAAATCGTTACAACGAACTACTACTCAAATGTTAACTATTTTTAAATGTAAAATTAAATAAAAATTAAAGCAGCAAAAAACTGATTCCATAAATTTTTAAGGATATACATTAAACAATAAATTAGAATTTTATTGATTCCCATTAGCTTTCATACAAAGCAACTTAAAATTTCAAGGATTAATATGGGAATAATAATAATGGAAAACTTTGGTTTAAAGTAAAAATGAATCGGATATTTTATAAGACTAGTTTTCCTTTTGTACATTTACTGTTTGTATTGTTAGTGTTGTTTCTCTATAATTTAGGTGTACGTTTTTGTCTCTTTGATTTAGACGCGTTTGATTGTAAATATTTAATGAGTATTAATTTTCAAAAGCACTATTGCCTTTTCAAAATTACAAGATAGATGTTTATTTTACTGAACCCCGCATTTCCATATAACTTAGAAATCCAGTTTATTTAATATTTTTAAAATGTACAAGAGAAGCCCTTTGGAACAGGTTCGTAAAAGTCGTTACTATGCATTACTTATTATTAATAATTTGTTTAAGGCGCAATCAACTAGATTAAAAAAATTCAATTGCCAAGATCGTACCCAATTGATTGTATTGAGGTTGATGTACTTACTCGTAAGGATTCAAATGACAACACAAACAGTTTGAATTTGTTAAAATGGGAACAATTCTCTAGGAAATTGTAAGTAATTTAATTATTTTAAACAAATTGTAATCCAAAATCTTTAATAAAAAAAAACATTAAAGTAATTAAAAAAGTAAACATTTACAAATAAATAGGGTGACCCATTAGTGCGGGATCTGAATCTCAAGTCTAAACTAATAAAGATAGAAATTTGAAATTTTATATTGAAAGGTTTTCCGCAGTGCTCTTTGTAACAAAAATTCTTTGAACATAGTATCACTTCCGGTTATACAGGAAATGACTATTAAATGCGATATTTTAAATAAAACATGTTCACCATGTATGTTTAAAAAAATAAACTTCGTCTAAAAGACCACCATCTGGGAGAGGTAGCATTGCCATGCTGAATAGCAATACTTTTCTGTTTTGTAAAAAAAGCTATGAACGATGCTCCTCTAAAACTTCTGCTATTTGTTTTCCTAAAACGTTGATTAAATAATAAGATGACATAGACAGTGGTAGATTATACGTCAATTAGACGCTCGTAAATTGGACGAGACCAATTGAAGCGTAAAAATTAGAAGCGTTAGGTTTCTATCTTATCACTGTTTGAGGCGATTAACGTGCTAAATATTTTTTACTGTAGCGTGATTTTTTTTAAAAAGAAATTTGTAATAACTCTAACCTACCTACCAACACCGTTCACCCCTAATCACATCTACCAACCAACACCGTTTACCCCAAATTACATGTAAACATGTAAATTTTTTAAAATGAAAATTGTAATAACTGTAACCTACCAACCAACACCGTTCACCCCCGATCACATCTACCAACCAACACCGTTAACAATAGTCCTGTTGCACGCGTCCGATTATCGCCCGTCCAATTGACAGCGTCCGATTGACGCGCGTCCTATTGATTGCGTCTAATTAACGCATCACCAAAGTGGTCCTAGAGTCTTGATGGAGAAAGGAATGAAAACCACAGCTCTAAGTTTTTACGAATGAGAAACGTAACACTCAGCTAACGTATGACTGCAAGTTGCATCCCATAATAAAGAACGTCCGTTAGACCACGAAGTTAAAATCATTCCGTCAGGTTGTTTTCCATCTAGTTTCCAAATACCATTTGATTTGAAAAGTGAAATAAATTTTGTTTAAAGATAATTGCCCAGGCTAGCGTCTAATTCCTTTAAAACAAACTAAACCATGATTCCTAAATTCATCTGCGATTCAACCGCATAGACATGTGTGACTAATGCAAACTTTAGTTCCAAGTCATAAAACCGTTGAGATGCTAAAATTATTGTTATCAAGTAACGTTCTTAAGGGCATTGACAGAAGAACTGTCCACTACTTGATTTTTTAGCAGAACAAGCAAGAAGCCTATTTTCTGCCGGTTCATCTTCAAATGCAAGCTTGATAAGGCAATCATGAATGGAAATTGTATCTCAGCTAAATTGACTAGTAGACAAAATTGGTTCATTTAAAAAAACTTTCCATCCACAATGTTTTTGCTTCCGGGTAACTTGGAGATATCTTTAATTTTAAGGTAAACCATTTTGACAAATCTGCAGGAATAGTTAATTGAAGCAAAACGCTGGGAGAGAAGCACGAGACCATAATTCCACATTTAGGTTGCAGTTAAGTGCTTTCTCTAAAGTTGTTAAGTTCCTAATTTTACTGTACTAAATTAAGTTGAAAATTATGAATATTGTAATGGTAGTTGGAGCAACCGGTTGTTTGCTGGGTTTTCAGGTCGTCTAATTACAATCCCTTTACCCCCTCGCAAAATCTGCTATTCCAGAAAATTTTTGTAAACGAACAAACACTTGAGATGTTACAAGCGTTTAGACGTGTTGTTAAGTTTAAGTTTAATGAGTGGTCCTTTGCCTAATCAACTAAAAGTGTTTTATTTTAATACAATCAAATAATATTAAAAAAGTGCATTGCAGGCTCATTCAAGGAAGCAAAATTTTATAAAGGAAACGACAATAAAAACCCACACAAAAGTTCTATAAATTTTGTTATCCAGCAATGAGATCATTTCCGGATATAACCATATGGGCGAAGTACGCAAAAGGTATATAAGTTTCGGAACTGTCAAAAACTGTTTCAGGAGGTAAAATCCACATGATAATTGATATTGTGTAACCTACTGCATAAAAGTGATACTTTCTCTGATTTTGATTTCTAAGTAGGTACAGTTGCTTCTTTTGTCAATGGAGCGCCCAGGAGAGACAAGGTATAGAAATGCCTGGAGAGATTAAATCAGATTGAAGTTTTACATCTTCATTCTCTGCAAAGCACAAGAATAACTCACATTTCAAAGAATTGATTTCTAAACCGATTTCTGTACTCCTAGTAATGAGTATTTTAAAGTTTTCTAATGTTGATTGTGCTACACCTCAAATAGTCCTGTCATAAAAAAACGCAAAGTTTGAATTTGAGCTTATTTATGATAGGCTGGATAGTAAGGCAAAAAACAATGCGTCCTAGAGGATCTCCCTGTTGACATTCGACTTTAGAGGACATTACATCTGATCCATAAGAAGGATACGAAGGCGCAGTATAACAATGGCAAGTAAAGGGAAAAAGTTTTGGAGTCTTAGTCAGCACTTTATTGAGGATTGTGTCGCGTTCAACAGAATTAAAGGCATTTTTATAACGAGTTGATAGCCCAAATAATATTTTTGGCAGAAACAACAACGCAAACGAGGTTCTCTAAAGGCGCATCTGGTATATCTAGGTTTCGAGATGGTTGAGGGTGCTTCAAACTTAAATTTGGATAGTACTCTTATTTACTAGAACCAGAACTAGAAAACAACTTTACAACACTTTTATTATCACCATCACCAATATAATGACTTCACGAGCAGTTAAAGTTTTTAATGTTTGACTTCACAGCATAGCATAAAAACTGAAGTTTTGGTGATGGAGAGTTTAAGCCTAAGTAGGCAAAGCGTAATAAATCCTTCCAGAACTTGTTTTCATGTTTAGTAATCACCTCTTAAATTACATTTAAGAGCTTGCTTGCGGCCAAAATCCGAGCAGCCTTAGGAATACGCTTCAATATTCGGACTTTTTTCTTTAGTTTTGTTAATTTTTTTACGAAACATGTGTCGAGGCCTGCCTTAAAATCTAATATATTTTCTTAGAAGGTGTCTTCCTAAAGTCTATCTTTAGTTCACGGATCCCTTTAAAAAGTTTCGTCATAGTAGGACAGCAAGGGCAATGAATTTTGGTTGTAAGAAGAACCATAATTCTTAAAGCAAAACTTACATATCAAGTCTTTAGTAGAAATCCGCAGTTCATCTGAGTCGAAGAGCCAGCCTCAGCAAGTTCGCTACCTGAGATCCTTCAATCACCAAACCTCTTTTTCAAACCGCAACACTTAGGGCACTTTTCGGGCAAACAATTATCACTAACGGAACAGTATAGAAAAAGACTTGACAGTGACATTAACATTTTTTTAAATTTAAATTGTAATCTTATTGTGAAAAAATTAAGGAAAAATTCCAAGCTTGTATGATTTTGCAACACATAGAAAGTATTAAAATTAGTTTAATGCTTTGATTTTGCCCAACACAAAAATCAGACCACAAAATTATTTTTATTTTAAGAGGGGCTTTAATGTTATCATTAATGTACTTACGTAAACATAAACCAATTTTTGTGACGTTTTTTAAGCATTTACAAAAATATTGTTTATTAAATTAGGCACTACAATTTTGTTTCTTGATCAAACATATTTGACATTTTGTTTTTCTTCCTCTTTTCTTTCTACGTTTACTGTTATTCACACTGAGGTTGACTTCCATATTTCCATTAATTTGCGACATATTTTCATTAATTTCCACCAAGCCATTTACTTCTTCTGCTGAATCAGTGTTTTCGGATGCGGGTAAATATTTGCTACTGGAAGACTGATATGCGTCCAGATGATTATTTTCATTATGTTCGTTTTCTTCAAAGTCATTCAGTACCGTAAGATCAGATTTTTTTTGTATAAAAGGTTTTTTAACTGGCTTTTTCAATAATACCTTAAAAGCTCCAAATAAACGATTTGATAACCGTTATTGCAGAACACCGTCTAATTTTGAATGAGGATTTAAGATGTGCATGTTTTAACTCGCTCACGCCCTCCAATGAAACGTCGTGCGGGTTTACACCAAAGCGTATTTGCGCCGAATAGCCGTTGCTGAACTAGTCCCGCTTAAAAAGCTGTGCCTAAACGTTGAAGACTGAAGTCTTTGCTCTGCTTAGACAGGACAAAAACCCTCATGTAAATCTCAATCAGAGCAGACGTGTGGTCACATCTAGATACACCTTAAATTGCTTGATTAAGAAAATAGTGGAAGATATAATGGATTAGGTTGCAGTGGTAGTTTATTGCAAGTTAATACTTACTTAACTTAACTGCAACATTTGTATACTCTCGTTGGCAATTTTATTGACCATAAACCCATGTGAAGTTTGGAAAATCTACACGGTAGATTGTTAGAAAGTTTAATTTCGAGTTCGAAATTGTTGCGATAAATATACCTTTTTAAATTCTTTACCTAACGATTTATTGGTTTTCTTTAGCGTACAGTGATGTAAAAAGTTCAACGTTTTTAAAAGACACAATACGTGATTGCTTTCAAACGCGTTAGGACAGAGAACATCAAACAATAATGCGGGACAAAAAAACATCTTTGAAGAATTATTTATACTCGATTAAAACCAAACCTTAGATTTTGTTCGTGTGGAAAAGAGGTTTGTGCGTACACAGTCTCCGCGATCTCTTGTTTTGGTGACCGGCAAAGATAGTTTAGAAGTTTGCGGTCCTTTTCAAAGAAGTCAGAATTGTATATGAACTGAGGGCACGTTCTCTTTGCGTTTGAGGAAAGCTATCGTTCTTCCGCTACTTTTGAACAGTCTGATAAGTTTGAGTCGATGGTGAACTGTAAACTGGAGAACAAACAAGAATAACTACTTGATGAAGCATCTGTCCGGTTTTGGAGCTGATAGATCATCGCTAGATATGCAAAGCTTGAAAACCAAACATCAGCTAACTAACGGTAGTACATCTTCAGTATTGAAAAAATTTATGAAATATTAAATATAATAAAATCTTTGATAAGCGGTCAGGAAAACAAAATTAATAAATTTCTGTAATTTAAGCACTGGCTTGATATGATCGTCCGACGCGCAAAGGTTCCGTTGAGAACATCAAGACAAAATTTAACAAAGCTGTAAAACCTCATTAAGTGTATACTGCACACTTAATGGGAGTTTTCAAGAATTAACCCTTTAATCTTTATAAATTCTTCCTACACTTCGGATACGGTTGAGCATCGCAGTCAACCTTAAATTATTTATAATAATGCACGTAGCAGGTGTGTCATTGGAGGGTTTTATACAACCCTAGAGTCTGGCTTGTATGTTAAGTTTGACAAACCATTTCTTGCCAGACGTGTATCTATGTCAAACTTCTTTATAATACCAGATGGGGATGACAACCAATGTTCTGTCAAACCTCTTTGAATCCTCCAAAATGGAAAGAAGAATGAACACCATGTGACAATCGACTGCCAACTATACGGTTGAAAACATTTCATATCTTTAAAAAAAATGCGGTTAGCTTTTTTTACAATATTGAAAAGTTCATATCTGCATTTTACTTACTACAGAGGTTGCAACACCGGTTATTACTTTCTTATAAAGCAGGTGCACGAAGCGTTGAAAGCATCTCCATTGTTAATTGCAGACTTACGTTTGAGCTATCCTACACTGATGATCCTCAAATGAAGCGAAACACGTATCTGTAAGGGCTGTTCGTAATTTTGCAATTATCAGTGGTTACTGTTTCATTCGGTTAGCAGAAATTTTATACATTGAATTAAAAATGAGCTTAGCTTTTTCGCTGTTGAAAAGTTCATACCCGGCATCTTACATACTACAGATTTCTATAAATTATTTATTTTTAACTCGTAAAAAGTGTTTTTAGATGTAATAATTAGATAATTAAAAGTTGGGACTACTATAATTATCTACACTATATTTGATAACCAATATTCCGCCCAGTTCTAAAATAACTTTTTTTTAGGAAAACCAATGTTCAAAACTGGAAGAAATATAAATGGTTTTTTGTAGTTGCTTTGCCTACATTAATTTTGTCAGCAATTCTATTGATAGTTGCAGCAACAATATTTAATAGAAAGTAAGTTTCCTACTAGTTTTTTAAATATGCACATATTTATATGCATTTCTTACAATTTATATTTTTTTGTAACTAATAAATATTTTTTAAATCCAACACTTAGGTAAAAATTTTTTTTTAATTTTTAACAAATTCCTACAGTTCTTCTAATAACATAATAATGTGATAAAAAAATTTGCGCTTACTTATCAGTAATTACGGATTAAATTTTACAGTGAATGATATTGTAAATATAAAGCACATTACACATACACATGCACATTACATAGTAAAAAACATTAAATGCAAAAGTTTTAGGTTTTTTCACGAAGTATCTTATGGTAATAAAGGAAATAAGAAATTGACTTCACAACATTGTAAAAATTATTAGTTTTATTTTTTTAAATGGAACACTCTGAATATCATTGTCGCAAATGAAAGTTCTCTTTGTTCTGATTTTGAATATATATAATTTTTTGGATTTTATTCAGCCACTTTCAACATATTTGAGTTTATAATTTATTTTTCCTGGAGATTGAGTTGCCTTTAAAACGTCGACGTTTGCAATAAACGTAACCATAGCAACGAAACAATGTTAGTTACACATAAGTTAGTCATAAATTAAAAATTAAACCGTATTGCAGAAATTAATTTACTTCTGAAATTATTTAAAACATCTATCAAATGTGTTGGTTAAGAAAAAAGTCAAATAAAAAGGTTATTTTTTAAATATCAGCGTTGCAATAGGTAGACATGAATATCATCAAATATACTCGGGCAGAAGGATCCCATCAGTGAATACCATTAACAACATAATTAGGGACTTTGAAGAGCGCAATGACATTCAACGAAAGAAGGGGACCGTCGAAAGAAATTTAGTTGAAGAACATGATATTTTACTTTAATTTCAAGGAAATGAAAACATAGCTTACAATTTCTTTCAAAATATATCTCTCTATTATTTTTAAGAAAATGCTGAATATTCGATACCTGATGGGTAAAAGATGTATGGAAAGACAGCGAACCCTAAAACGTCATAAATTCCACCCATGTAGATTTCTTACTGTGCAAAATTGAAACAAACATAGACTACAGAGGCTCGCATATTGTGATGAAATACTCAGAAGATATCTTCTTGATTTATTAATTATTATTAATAGTATTCACTGACGGGATCCTTCTGTCCGGGTATATTTGATTGATATTCATTGCAACGCGGATATTTGAATAAAATAACCTTATTATTTGACTTCTTTCTTCCTCCGAATAACCGATTTGATAGACGTTTTAAATAATTTTAGAAATAAATTAATTTCTGCAACACAGTTTAATTTTCAATTGACAATTAACATTGTTCCGCTGCTAGAGTTAAGTTTATTGCAAACGTCGACGATTTCAAGGCAACTTGATCTCTAGGAAAAATAAGTTATAAACTCAAATATGTTAAAAGTGGCTAAATCAAATGCCAACAAATTATATTGATTTGAAATCAAAACAAAGGAATTTTTATTTGAGATAATAATATACAAGGTGTTCTATTTAAAAAAATATAACTAATAATTTTAACAATGTTGTGAATTTTTATTTCCACTATTACCAAAAGATACTAGTAAAAAACCTAAAACTTTTGTATTTAAAGATTTTTTTCTATAACTCATAATAAGAGCTGTAGGTGAGAGTCAAAATATAATGAGTAAATAATTTGAAGATATTCTTATTTAAAATTAAACTATTGTGGTCTAGATTTGGGTCTAATGGCCGCCGTTAATTGAAATTTCTTCCTATTGCTGATTTTTTGGGATTACCAAACGACTGTTTGCTCGATGTTCTTTAAGCCTAGTTGCCATCGATCTCTTGGTGGTTCCTATACACATGGTGCCGCATTAGTGCAAGAAAAAAATTATTTAGATAAATTTTAGGTGTACATAATCTACATGTATTAAAATTAATTAGAATTATACAGTGTGTTTCATAACTTGTGGGTAGCTATGTTTTTTAAATAGAACACCTTGTATATTATTATGAATTTAAATTGCGTTTACTTTATCCATTACGTTAATATAAGGGCTTAATATGTTATACAGAGTACTTTAAAAGATATTGGCATGTATAACCTCAAAACATAATATATTCAACATCCATTATCTCTTTAATTAACAATGGAAAACTTATTTTCTAACTGTACGAAGTTTTTCATATAGTCTAGTTTCTTCTATTCAAAGTATTAATTTTTTTTCACACAAACAGTGTGGTCGATTCTCGGTGACATCATACGACACCCTGTGTTTTTTATCGTTATAAAAAAGTTCATTTAGTGCACTTTTAATTTTATTTAGCATTCCTTATATTTAAATTTGGCTATAACTTTGATATTTATGTTATAAAGATACTTATTGATAGAGCCGCCGTACACATTTTTTAGTCGGTTCCTATCACAAAAATGCCGTTCCGTCGCTGCAGTCGAAACGGTCGTCGCATTTAGTCCGAGCGACGTCAGAGTGCGTTGCCATATAAAAACAATGCAACTACAAATAAATCGCCAACATGTAGTTAACTCAACCACAATTAGCGGTCAGACTAACCACAACTGAAAAATCACGTGAGTCTCTTCTGCGCATGCGCTATGCATGTATTACGCATTTGTATTTGTTTTTACGATATCCAAAAACTCTATATTGCTATAAACCACCACAACAGAAAGACAATATCTAATGTTAAATGTTTTCAAATAATCAAAGTTATACCCATCTCGAATATTTTGGGTTACAATGAATTTTATTTACAGAAAATCCAAAGTAAATTTAAACACGAGCTATGTCGGTAATTATCAAATTTAATTATAGAAATGGCTGAATAAATTAAAAGTACGCTTAATTAACTTTCTTATGATGATATAAAATATAGGATATTTATTTAAAAAAAACAGGAAAATGATGTCACCGAAGAATGGATCACACTGTATTTAAAATTAAGATTTATTAAATATTTAATACTTTGAGAAGAAACTATGTAACGATTGTTGTTTACAAAAAGCAAAAAAACGACGGCTCAAGAGGAAACAACCTAAAAGGAAAAGAAAACAGCCGAAAAGGAAATTCGGCTCAATGTAGCTCATTAAATTCGTGGAGGATACAGTATTTATAGTAGTTAGAACAGCAGCGTCCGACTTTGTTAGTGAGTGGGGCCTTAGAAAACTGTAAAAAAATAGACTGCTGCTTAACAAGGTGCCACCTGCTAGGTAAAACAAAGAAATAAAACCGGCTAACAGGAGATCAACAGGTTTTACTTATAGTCTAATATTCTAAATCGAACACAAATCAGAGAGACAGACAGACAATTCAATACAGAAAACAAATCTTAAGGTACTAGGAGAATGTGACAAAAATAGAAGGACTGTCGCATATAGTTACGTGGGTTAGCAGCAACAATAAATAAGGCTCGCAATTAATATGTCGAATTTCAGGTAAGCTTTTTAGTTACACCCAAATGTAAGTTAGCGTTCCAATTAAGGATGGGTTACTAAGAAAGCTGTGCGTACACACATCACTTACATACGGCGACTTAAAACTAACTTAAGCTCGGATTAAAAATATATGT
The DNA here is from genome assembly GCA_030710515.1 of Abscondita cerata. Lineage (NCBI taxonomy): Eukaryota > Metazoa > Arthropoda > Insecta > Coleoptera > Lampyridae > Abscondita > Abscondita cerata. Next base: position 811,513 of record JALBCR010000113.1, on the reverse strand, counting down.
ACCTCGCCCCAACCCAAAAGGCCTTTTGTTTTAGCTTCCACCACTCTTAGTAAAACGCCCGAGCTCGTATTGAGCTAGTTAAAAAAAAAACAAACGTTGGTTGTGGAGCGTACCCCGAATAAAAACTTGCTTAAATACTAGAGATCAAACCGTTCTATGTTATGCTTCATGCTTCATACGCATTATTATTGAATAGGTAGTATGCAGTTCCGAGAATGAAAGTTTCCCGTTAGCGACGGTATTCGACAGCTCCAGAAGGTAGGTAACCTCAGGATTTCCCTTAGGAGAGGTATATATAAGTAGAAATTATGCAGCATAAACGACCCCTGCAGACCGTAGTGTCCACCGGTTGTTTGCAGCTGAACTAAATGAAAAACCGTGGTAGTCGTTAATTTTATAGGGAAAAGTTTTTAATTAGCCATTCCAGCACTCCCAGGAGTTATCCAGGTGTAATACACGACGAGAAGATAAGGTCAACGCAACGTGCTAAAAACATACGTCGTAATTAGAATTAACACAACCAAGAAAGATAAGAAAGCAAAGTTTACTCACGGTGAATTCGGCCGGATTTAAACTTAAACACCAATTCGACTTAAAAATCTTGAATCACACATTAGAAATTTATGTGTAAAATTTTAACTTCACGAGGCACATCAAAAACACCCGTGTAGAAAGAAAGAAAATGTCCGTTGTTCCTCTCGGAAACTTTTGTCGAATTTTATTTCCACCAATAGAAAATTAGCAACATGCGCGCCGAATACGACTTTCGTCGTAACATGTTACACGCAACACACGTTTTAAAAAAGCTCTCGACATACGTCCTACCTTTGAAAATAAAACCTTAACAACTAGACAATAATAAAATTTTTATACACAGCAAATATGTGATGTTTCGTTTAATTTACGAGATACTGGGTGTTGAATACAAAACGCTTTTAGGTTATAATTGACTATATCTCTTAAAGTACTCTATATAACATATTAAACCCTTATCATAATTTTACACTACACACAATTAATGATACACGCTGTATCATTGTAAATAATTTCAAAACATGTAGATCAAGTATATCTAAAATTTATCAAAATACTTTTTTTATATATTTTTTATAATAACAGATATATCGAGCTTTCTCATACTAATGCCGCACCCTGTGGCAAAGTATACTGTAAACTCCGGCTGCTAAAAGATGGTCTCTTTTGTTCTTTGTTGATGTGATGGTCTGCTGAATGATTTTGGGCGTTTTCGGTCAATAGATTCAAGTCTATTTCACTCCACCTGCACCAAGAAGGGCCTTATAAAAAGCATACTTAGATATTACAAAAATTTTTGAGAAAAACTTACTTCTAATCATTTTGGACCAAAAAATATATTTTCTATCCCAGGTCAAGACTTTAATTTGACATTCAATGCTTTGTTTTAACAGTGACAATTTGGATTAGAACTCGCACTCCATTTAAACAACATTGTTGCATTTTAAATGCCCTGTTTTTATGCGATTTACTGTTGACCAAATTTTTCTTTTTTGATCATAATCCGTGATTTGTATTGTTGGATCATCAATAAGATATTTATTGAAAACATCGACTTCTGGCCATAATTTTTTCCATTCTTCAACTTCAGAAAAAAACCATATTTAGGCAGTCTTCCAACCATACAAGGCTTTGAGATGTAAGTTTTTAGCTGGAAGGTTATCAATATCATGTTCGTGCAACAAAAAAGTGAAAAAACGATGTAGACTAATTATAACAATTTGTATCGCAGTAGGTGGCAGAGTTTTGACAAAAATTAACGTGAATTAATGTTACATGCTTTTTTTGTTTGTAAAATCAGTACTACAGGTTTCATTAGTTTCATAAATTACTATTGCTCAAAATATCTCTGGAACAAATAAAAATTGGATTTAAACATATGATTTTATTTTAGCTTACTGGACATCTCTTCAAAATATCACCCTGTATACATTGAATGGAACTAGTCCTATTTTCTATTACAAGAAACTCTTCTAAAAACCGCCTATATAAAGTAATCAAAATAAACATTGCGAGCAGCCCGTAAAAAATCAGTGCTATTACATACCTAGGTTGCCAAGCAACAGTATTTTAGGCAGTAGTTACACCAGCCAGATGACATTAAATATTTAAGATTCAGCAGTAACATGTCCCAGAATTGTCAAATGATTGTGTGAACTCACTAATTATGCTGACTAAGCACAACAAAGTAAGCTGAGTGTTCTAGCTTAAGTATGGATTAAATGACCCAATTGGTGATAACTACAACTAAGGTGATCAAATGAGTAAAAGTAATCGTTGAGTCAATTTATAAGCTACATCGTTAAAAGATTAAGTACAAATATTTTCTGGCGGGACTTATGAAACTAATAAATAATCCTGAATTCAAAACGTGCAGAAAGATGAAGAACCAAAAAAGTAGCAAACAAGCCCATAAGTCTTTATGACGTTAAGTTTTTGTCGAATTCAAATTTAGCTGATGATGAGTTTTAGACACAAATAGATACATATTGCAATGTTATCATCACCCCAGAAGCAATTCCTACGCATTAGAATCAATCCACAATGTTAATTTTCACCCACATTTATAAATATTTTGTCCATCGCAGGCGGATCGGATAGAAATTTAAAGCTGGTTGTAAATACAGTTTATTATCACTGTTCCATTGTAAATAACACATACATTTAATCCATTTGCAGTTACAAAACTCGAATCCTGCACCAAAACCTAGAGATAAGTAGTTTTAATAATAGAAAATTTCAATTTAATAATAATGTTTAGGTTATTAAAATTGTGAGGTAATTTAAAAGGTACGAGAATCAGGATTTGGTGCATGTGTGTAAAAGCATCAAAAGATCTTAAGACCAGGGTGAAAACATTCATTGAGGTTCAATTAAAGAAAAACTATCAATTAAACGTTAACTGAATTTAGGTTAGTTTGTGTTTTAAAACTATAAACAAAATATCTCTGTAATATTTTGCGAGGAAAGACCGCAGGATAAGGACGCAGTAATCATTTAACGAAGAATAATCATTAAAGTAATTAACCCAAAAGTAATTAATAACAAAATTACTGGAACCTGACCGATTAAAGGGAGTTTCAACGGTAGTACGAATAGATGGCGGTAAAATCGAGCTGTCATTCGCCATTCATATTTTTTAAATTGACCGTTGTGGCGGATAAAAACAAAATACGATTTGAATAATAACCAAAGGTGATAAAAGGAAGCGCAAGCAGACGCCTCCTTCTTCTTAAAGACGTCCACGTAACAAAAACGTTGGCTCCGTGTTAAAATTTTAGAAAAAAGCAGGGTCATATGACGCCATAACATTGAGAGCGCTACCTGTTCGTGACTTTTTTAGTTTTCTTCTCTCATGATCAGGAATCATGGTAAAAATGCCAAATTTGACTTCAACAAGTAAATTTAACCTCAACACAAACTTACAAAACAATTCGGTTTGAAACAGATAAATATATAACACATATATATTGAACAGAGAAATATCACTGAGAATTAGATAGGCAACTTAACCTGCACTACTTAATTACAAGAAACGACATCAAAGTTATTGGTAGTTTTGACGAATAGAGAACCCTTGCAATTACAATGGAGGTGTGTGAAGAAAACTTTGACAGCCAGACAGCTTCGACGAAGTATCCAGATAGTAATTGGCGATATTTACCTTTGGCAGCAACAATCTTACCTAACTAACATCCAGTGGTATGGTAGCCTCAAGAGAGGTGAAAACAATAGGCAGAATCTTATAGGTAGTATTACTATCCTCCAAGATAGCTTGATGCACCAGTTGTAATTTTATTCGGTTTAAACATTTTACAATATGACAAAATGGCGCTTTATCTAGTGTCCAGAAATAAGAAAAGAAAAATTTTTATTTTTAACGGTGTTGAAATGGTATACGAATATTCGTGTCTCACAGTTGGTAAAAATTTAGCTCTTGTACGAACTATTTTTACATAAATAATATGGTTATTTAACCCCGAAACTGCTGCGTAAAACTTTCGGTGTGTTCTACTTCAACACCAACTTCTAAAAGAAAGCGTTCAACCGTCTGTATTCTTACGTCGACGAAGAATAGTTCTATCCGTGATAATAACCTTACCAACTCAGGTTGACGACGATGTTAATTTCTTTGGTGGAGGTGAGAAAAAAAACACTCTTCAAGTATTCAATTCACTTACGTTTTGCTCACAATGCGTGAGCTTCTTCAGAGCGGCTTAAACTTATAGAGTGAAGTCAATAATGATTATAAACACACAACAACATATAATTAAAATTAACATATAGACGTTAATAATTAAAAATGTTAAATATATAAATAAATAATTAGATGACACACAGTTTTTCAATTGACGAACAAACGTCAACCTAAAATCCGTATTGGAGGAATTATATATTTTTAAATCCTACTTACTAACTCAATTACTTACAAAAGATTCAATAACAACACAAAAACACTAAAAACTGCACCAAAAACTTTACTCGGACACGTGTTTCAATAGCTAAGCTATCATCATTAGCGATACCGATAATATTCATTGTTTGGAGTAGGCACCTTGTTACGGTTCTAAATTTTCGAACCTAAACGTAGGTCGTAAGCCGTGTTAAAAACGTATGGCGTAGGTTGCGCGTTACTACGAAAATTAAATCTACCGCGCCTACAACAAATTTTCCTATTGGTGAATCGAATTACGAATTTTTTAACTAAACAACGGGTCGACATCTTGGCACTTTTTATTTCCTCTTGAGTGGTTGACTGTGGCTTATAAAACAAATAAAATATAAGTGAAATTTTAACGTGGCTTAAAAAATTGCACCATAATTGAGTCCGGAAAGATAAATCCGATTAATTTACACCGTAAGTGAGTCTTTTTTACTATTTCTTTGGTTACTTTCGAGGTTGTATTAATTATTAATTGCAAAGTTTGCTTTAGCACGTGTGTTAACTTCACACTTTTACTTTATCTTACACCTGAAAAACTCCTGGTGATGCTAGAATGGATTTTAGGAACCTCTCGCTACCTAATTGTTCGAGTACCTCGATTTTTCCTACACTTAAGCCGACAACAGCTGGTGAATGCTGAAGGCCGACCGATTCGGTTATGCTGCATATCTATTACTTCGAGAGACCCTATTTGTTATCTGTTTTTTAATCTAAACCTCCCCTAAGGGAAATTCTGGAATTAACTACGTTCGGACGCTGTCCAATACTGACGCTAGCAAAAACGTTTATTCTCGGAGCTGCATGCTACTAGAACACAGCTAAGTTTTAATGTTTAATTATCCTACTCAATATCATTGCGTAAGAAGCTCACGTACACGTGACATCGAACGGTCTTATAACTCTAGTACTTAAGTAAATTTTTAGTGGTGAACTCGATTACCGACACTCGGTTTTGTTTACATTGGCTCCATCAGAGCTAGACGGTGTAGATAACGGGGGCGACGTTAAAAACAAAAAACCTTTTGGGCTGACGAGACCTGTTTATCGCGTTTCTTCCGAGTTTAAGTTAATATTAAAGCACCGTTGTGTAAGTGACGTGTGTACGTCAAGTTTTTGTACGAACCAATCTTAAATTGGTACGCTTTCTTTAAATTTGAGATGTAACTATAAAACTTATTTGAATTTGATACATTAATTACGAGCTTTATTTAAATCGTTGTTGATAACGCCCGTAAAACTTTATGCGACAGTCTCTTTTACTTCTTATATATTCTCCTAGTATTTTTAAGTTGGCTTTTGTTTTATTTAAATTCTCTATGTGTTTCTCTGATATTGTGTTTGTTTTAACGTGTTAGATCTTTTAGTAAAACCAAGTTGTACTCCTGTTGGTCGGTTTTATTTTTATCTATTACTCAGAAGGTGCACCACGTTACGCAACAGTTTATTTCTTTTCAGTTTTTTAAGGACCCCCAACTCTACCGACAAAGCCGGACACTGTTGCAATAACTCTTATAAATTCGGGACCTTCCATGAATTTAGTGCGTTAATTTGAGCTCAATAGTATTGTTCTTGTTATCTAGGTTGTACCGCTAGAGCCGTCTATTCTTTTATGAATTTGTAAGCTACAACCGACAAATTTTGGCGCCCAACGTGGGGCCACTTGCTGAGTAATAGATAATAGAAATAAAACCGACCAACAGGGGTACAACTTGGTTTTACTAAAACATCTAACACGTTAAAACGAACACAATATCAGAGAGACACATAGACAATTTAAATATAGCAAATAACAACTTAAAAATACTAGGAGAATATGTAAGAAGTAGTAGGCTCAGCCTTTTCTTTATTTCCTCTCATGCTATAAACCTTTGCTGGGGTTCCTGTGGGTTGTTTTTTTGTCTCAGGGTGGTGTTGCTTTTGGAGTTGGTTGTCATTTGGGTTTTTAGGGTCACTTTGATCCTTGGCTTCGGCCTAAATTTCGTTTTCTGTGTCTTTGTTAAATCCTTCTTTTTTCCTGTAGTTTTTAGTTTGGATATTCGACTGGTTATATCCGTTAGATATCTAATGGCTTCCTGCCTTGTACCAGGCATTGCCCCAATTTGAGCGACTCTTTCACTAGTATCCTACTTCTTAATGGTTCTTTTCTTGTCTTATTGCTTGTCTTGAGGAATCATCATTCTTTTCAGTTCCTTTAAGGACCCTCCAAATCTACCGACGAAGCCGGACACTGTTGCAATAACTCCAATAAATTCGGGACCTTCCATGAATTTAATGCGTTAATTTGAGCTGAATAGTGTTGTTCTTTTTATCTAGGTTGTACCACTAGAGCCGTCTATTCTTTTATGTATTTGTAAGCTACAACCGTTACAACCTTAAGTTGCATAACTACAATAGTGGAATAATAACGTTGGCAGCGACAATCTTATAGTAACTAGTTTTTCATAGTGTTGTTGCCTTAAGAGAGGTGAAACTAGCAGTTTTCATCCTTGAAGATGATCATTGTTATTTCATTCCGTTTAAAATTTTACAAATTGACAAAATAGCGTCTTATCTAGTGTCCAGATATAAGAAAATAGAAATTGTAACTTATGATGTTAAATTGATATCTTATTATTATTATTATTATTATCATTCTCTGAACTTACAATTGCTTTGGTGAATCTGTATTTCTATTTATTTTAGTGAAATATGTTTATCTCATGCTTGCATACGGACTTCAGCTTTATCTCTACAATACATGGATCCGACTATTGATCCATGCATTAATTTCTACAATTTTGCTTGTGAAAATTATGGGATAGACTTACGTGTCACGGAATCTAGTAACCGAGTATTCAACAACGAACATTATCTAAATCTAAATGAAGATAACACTATTTATGATGAACCTTTATCAGAAAGCGAGGTAAAGTTTCTTCTTTATGTTAAGGAACTTCAAAATATGTGTACTACAAATCATGAATTTATATTAAAACCGACATGCGGTACCTAAAGATATATATGATGAATTTTGATACATGGCCGATGATAAACCTCAACGATCGGGTGAATGATAATTTTAGTTTAATCAAGTTAACATCACAACTACGAACGTATGGTGCACCTTATAATCATTTTTTTAAAGTTGATGTAGATCATAATCCAAATAATCTAGCAACATATCAATTATTTGTAAGTACGGATTAAATACTTTTAATATATTTTACTGTAATGTATTTAGATATCTAGCATTGAAGACGAAGTTTATGCACCGAGTGAATTTGAAAAAACTTTAAAAGATTTGGCATTTTTATTGGGCGGTGACGAAACAACTGTCAAAAAGATTTATCAGACGTAATGATATTTAGAAATGAACTTGACAAAGTATCTACAAATTTTATTAGTCATTTTAATACTATACAATTGTTTAATTACAGATACTTAAGAATACTACAAAAATCAACGAAGAAATAACGGTTAGAGATCTTAACATCAAAATTCCAGGTATCGATTGGTTCCTTTATTTTAATGTAATAATAGGTGTTCAAGAGTTGAAAATTTTAAAAACAAGTATAGTTAGATTAACAACTTCTGGTTTGAACAATATGTTAAATTTTGTTTTCAATACGCCAAAAAGGTATGTATAGGTACTCAACATTATTTAGAATATATTAAACCTTTGTTTTTAGAACTGTGCTTAATTATGTTTTAGGTAAAGTTGCTTTATATTTTATTAACTATTTTCCAAATTTAGGAATTCACTATTTTGGTATCGATCCTAATAAGTATTTAGAAATAACTCGTAATAGGTAAGATAAATAGTAGAATTTTAGACTTTTCAAACTTTATCTAAGTTAACGTCAAAACAACATTTAGTTTTTTGTTAAAAGAATTAATATATCCTTATTAATGATTTTTATGATTATACCAATTGAAAAAGAAAATACCAAAAACTATATTCCAAAACGTGTTTTGATAGCTAAACTATCATCATCAGCAAACAAACACTAAAAATAAAAAGTAAATTAAGAAAAAAAAAGTAATTCATAAACGAAAATTTGGTTTTAAAAATTTTTAAAGTTTCATAAGAATCAAGTTCTTTTTTGTTATCTACTTTCTTAATTAGAAAAGTTTACAAAAGAATTAAAAGCCATTGAAATATTGTGATACTTATTATGTAGAAAAAGTTACCAAAAGTATCAAATTTTTTCAAGTACACGGAACACTCTTTTACTGCTTTGACGTGAATTTAGCGTAAAGTACTGTATTCAATTTTTATTTATAACAAGTGTCCAAATAAAAAACTGGACTGGGTAGGTCTTGGAATTTTCTTTGACATTTGGTAATGTTTTTAACAAAGTAGTTAGATGATACAAAGTTTAGGTTAGAATTTGATGTTTCTAAGAAAGTAGGTAATCATTTCTGTCAATTTTTAGGTTACATTTATCCAGCCGTTAGTGTAGTAGGGTATCACATACCACAAAGATTTTGTTTTGGTTGTAGCTTCCTGTCATTGTCGTCTTTCTAGCCTCATTTCTCTGTAGAGAATATGTCTTATTTTAGTGTGCGTCTTGTAGTGTTATTGTTTACTCAAAGTGGCCAGGGGTATGTAATACCCCACCACACCACTGCAGTTAGCTTTTACTCCATTTCTGGATTATTAATAATTTTGTGAAATTTAGAAGTATAAAACATGTGTAGTTAGGAAAAAAAAGCAGAAACCGCTGACTTCGTCGAAAAAGGTAAACAATAACAAACAACCTAAAAATTGAATGAAATGGAAGACAAAGACGAAGTAGATCATCTGAGTGAACCTTCTCACGATACTAATTCAGAACAAGATCTAGAAGAATTTTTGGAGGAAGCAGATGTCGTAAAACCTGATGAGACAATTCAACAGAATAGTGATAAAAGATAACAAGAAAAAAATTCTTACGTTAGAGAACATTGTAACTTTAGTGCCAGGTGTGAAGAAATGCGCTAAAAGAGCAAAAACACCTCTTCAATGTTGGAATTTCTTTATGGACCAACAAATAATTGCTGATGTAGTATCTTGCACAAATGAAAAAAGCAACCGCACGTGTATTTTATGATGAGAATTATCAATACCTTGTGAAAGACACAAACGAAGTTTAAATTCGAGCTGTTATTGGGATATTGTACCTAGCTGGAGTATTTAAATCAAACAGACAAACTTTAGACGATTTATGTCGATATATTTAGGAAATCTATGTCTCTAAAAAGATTTGAGTTTCTGTTGCGTTGCATGAAGTTTGATCATCAATCAACAAGAGTAGAGAGAAAAAAAATGGATACAATTGCTGCAATTCGAGAAATTTTTGAGCATGAACATATAGTGTAACGACTTATAACTCCATTTTACGAAACAAAGCGTAACATTATCTTTAGCAAATCGTTCACTAGTCATTCGTTAATGCTTGTACTATTGAAAAACCATAAGTTAACATCTGTAGGTACTGTACTATTCAAAGAAAAGATAACTTCTTTTCTCTATGTTTGGATTCCAGGAGGACATTACTCTTGTTAAAAAGAATTAAAACGTGCTTCTTTTTTCTACAGTCCATCACAATAAAGAAATAGATAATAAAAATAATAATAATAATTCGACTTTATTGAAATAGACAAATACAAATAGCAGCGTATGTAGCTACCAACAAGCATCAAACAAAACAAACAAATACAATAAGAAATTGAAGACATGGCTGGCGAAGTCTAGCACATGTGGCTACTCCAACTCAACCAGTCATGCTCACTCTATAGTAATATACATATTACGTGTATTAGTACTAGATAAATCACATTCAATTATTCACATAAGTTTTCATATTCTCTTACACATTGTACTCATTTGTATCTATTGTTGGAATATATCCAACTCACTTATTATTGCAAAATTAAGAATAGTGGTATTCCTAACTAAAATTAACCTCATTTCTCTGCAAAAATAGTAGTGCTTTAAATTTAAATTTAAATTTGTTAATCTCAAAAGCTTTAAATTCATTTGGTAATTGATTATAAATTTTATTTGCATTGTAGGTGAAAGATCTTTTGAACATAGCTGTGTGTTGAGTAGGTATGTTAATCATGCCTTTATTGCGGGTGTTAACTTCATGAAAAATAGCACGAGTAGAAAATTTTGATCGCAGAGGGTGTAGATCGTGATTATCAAACATGATCTTATGTGTATATGATCTTAGATGCAAAGTTCTGCTCTCTTCCATTCTCAGCCAACCACTTTGATTAAATTTCTCAGAGATGTGATCATATTTCCTTAACCCAAACATAAACTATACGCATGAATTTTGCAACTTCTGAATTCTATTTTTATCAATAGTCGTTAGGCAAGAACCATACAACATGTCACAACAATAAAAGTGGCTGAGAACTAAAGACTCACACAACATTTTCTTTAAGTTGAAGTTTAAAAAATGCTTACTACTGTATAATAGTCTTAAGGATCCGTATGCTTCTTGTAGGATTTTTTTGACATGTTCTTTGAATCTAAGATTTTTATCAACCACCAAATCCAAATTGCTGACATGATCTACTACCTCAACAGCTACTACTTTGATTTGTATTTTCAAAGTATGCTTCAACATTGCAATCTTTTTCACACTCCCAACTAACATAAAAACTGTTTTTAGAGGATTTAACTTTAAATTAAACTCTTCTGATAGCGTTCTAATTCTTTCCAGCTCTACACCAATATTCCGATTGACGATTAAATGTTTTTTAAACTCAAAGGTTGTATATAATTAAATGTCATCAGCATACGCTTTAACTTGATAATGGGATACTGATTTTATTATGTCTGTTGTATATATTAAAAACAGTAAGGGACCAAGAATCAAGCCTTGCGGCACTTCCAACTCAATTTTTACTTTATTAGAATATTTATTGTTCAGTCGTATCTGTTGATACCGGTCAGAAAGATACGATTTTACAAGAGACAGAGATATGGCATTAAAACCGTAGTACTTAAGCATGGCGCAAAGTAAACAATGATCAATTGTGTCAAAAGCCTTAGAGAAGTCCAATAATACTAGCAGACCAATCAACCCTGGATTGTAGGCAGAAAATAAATCATCGGTAACTTTAATTAGCGCAGTAGACGTGTTATAACCTTTCCTAAATCTACACTGTGAATTAGAAATTATGTTATTAGTAGTGACAAAATCATACATTTGAGTATAAAGAAGTTTCTCAAAGAGTTTTGATAGTACGGGAAGTAAACTAATAACACGCATATCTGAGAATGATGTAGGAGTTGATTTTTTAGGTATTGCAACTCCTATAGTCGTTTTCCAAATCATTGGATAATAACCCACTTTAATGCAATAATTGAATAAATGTAATAAATATGTTATATAAACGGAGTCAATAACTTTATCATTATTAGAGAAATATTATCATTTCCAGAAGAGTTTGACTTTATAGTATAAAATTTTTCAACAACCTCGTATAACTTAACCATCCTAAATTCAAAATTTAGTTTTTTATTGCACAAATTATTATTGTAATAATTGATTCTTTTGTTACTAACAGTGTTAATTCTTTGCACATTCTCAACAAAATATGAGTTCACTTGATTAACGTCACTCAAACTATCAGGAATGCTACGAGTTTGATCTTTGCATACATTTAATTCTTTTAGCCTTGGCCACAAATCGTATGGTTTGTTGTTAGCTGCAACTGTATTAAAATAATTTTTTTCCCTTCTAATAAGATATAGCGTGTTATTCGTCATTGTCTTATATTATCCAATCCGCGTTTGTCCAAGAACGCTTATGTTTTTGCAACTGCATATACCTATTCTTTATTGCTAATTTCACGTTTTGGGTGATCCAAGGCGCCTCGGTTTTGTGACGCGGACTGTCCTTTATGGTGCATGTATGTTAAATACCAAAATAATGTATTTATTTAATAAACCAAGTTTAACATCAACGTCATTTTCTCGACCAAACTCTATCCAAGGTTGAGCAGCTAGGTCGGATAAAAACGCTTCACGATTAAAGTTCTTAAAGCATCTACGCTCAATCTTACAACTACTTTTCTTGACTTGACAATACGTTAATTTATGGTCAGCGAAGCTAACACAACTGACTGTTCCCGTGGATAATACAATATCTTTATCAGATATGAAAATTGGATCTATTATCGTAGCAGTTTTTCCACCTATTCTAGTAAGTTTATTGACAATTTGTATCAAATCCTAATTATTAAAACATATAGTTAATGGGTTTGATTCGTTAAAAAAGTTGGCGTTTAAATCCCCAAGCAGATTGTATAGTCATTTGTAAGTACTATAAAGGAGAGAATGTTATCGAAGTCATTGATGAGTGAATCTAGATTTGTGTTAGGTGGTCTGTAACATCCAAAATCATTACTTTTTAGAGTAAACTTGTACTCTTAAACATAAATATTCTAAAATATGATATACTTCAAAATCAACATCTACCCTATTTAATTTGCAGATTTTTTTAACATAAGCTCCTATTCCTTCACCCTTACTATGTGTCCTATCTTTCCTAATAAACTGATAATCTGGAATACTAATTGTGATTGAGTCCATAGTCACCTTCAAGAATAACATATTTTAATTCACAAAAACCACTAATAATTGATCTTGCATTTATATGAGCGATTTTCATGCGTACAACCTATAATATTACAATAAAATAAAATCAAGTTAAATATGAATTACTTACAATACTTATTTGTATAGATAAATATATATACAAGGTGTTTCAATGAAAGCGTGGAAAAATTAAACAGGGCATAGGGGATGCTCTACTGAACCATTTGAGGTAGGGAACCTGGGGTCCGATAATTCAGCTTAAAGAGATATGGATGTAAACTTCTCTATCAGATTGTCTGTTTATTTGTACTATAACCTCATGATGCAGGTTTTCTGTACTTGCCCATGAGGTGGCTCTGTCTTGTCCCATGACAGAACATGGTCTGAATTAACAACAGACCCATTTATTACTCAGTGCTATTCAGAATCTTGTACGCCGATGTCAAGCTTGCATTGAGGTTGGTAGCCGTCACTTTGAGCACCTCTTGTAAGTTGCGTTAACCGTATCAATGATGGTATTTGTAAGTTAACTGTAACTAATGTAAATAAAAAAAGTTGAAAGTAATGTGATAGACAAGTTTAGTCCCATATCTTTTAAGCTGAAATATTGGACTCTAGGTTCCCTACCTCAAATTGTTCAGTAGAGCATCCCCTATGCCCTGTTTAATTTTTCATTGAAACACCCTGTATAAGAGAACCCAAAATGATTACTTCTGCTTAGCAGAAAAATTAATAATTTATACTTCCGCGTATCATGATTAGGTTGAAATGGTAATATAATTTAACCAATTATAATTGCGATCCTTAAAAAAAATAAGTAAATAAATAAAAATATGATATTTCACATCAAGCTGTATAATTAACCGCATCTGGTACCTACACCATATTTTAAATATACGACATCAACAATTAAACTAAATATAATTTCTAGGCATATTATAAGAAGGATTTTTAACATAAACAAAACCTTTCTCTAAATAATATGTATGATTTTTAAATTTATTGCAATATTTATTTAACATTTAAATCCTAACTTTTAGTACCTTTATACACTTTATCACCCACTTTCAAAAATATATTTCTATTTATAGACTATACGTTTCTCTTTCCAAACTTTTCTTCAGCTTCTTTTAAGACTGCAAAACGATATGCCGTTAAATCTTTCGATATGATTATGCCTGAACCTTTAAGCATTTTCTTCGCTTTAAAGATATCTTTTTTTAAGCGATCTGATGTACACTCATGAAATTTAAAACTTGGACACCACAATTTCTGTAAACAAAAGTTTGCACATTGTGAAGCGGGCTTAAGGGTATCATTTACAATTCTAACAGCAGGTAGTCTCAGCAGGGGTTATCTTATAGAAGGACTGTAGAATGAATCATTACACTAAGCACGTTTTAGAAAATAGGTAATTTACGTTGCTTACTTAATTTTTTCTTTAAAGAATATATTTGAAGGTATCGCTAATTAAACACCATAGCTCGATTAATTATCGAATCAAAATTTTGTTTAGGAAATGTTTACAAAATAAAATTAGAAATAATTTTGATTTAAAAAACGTCTACAAGCAATAACTTTTAAATTAAATCAAAAAACTAAACATGGTTATTTGGGTTGACTGATTATTACTTATTTTTAAATAAATCTAACCTACTAATTATTGTTATTAAAAAAAATCATTAAACTCTCTATTCATAATATTTAGTCCTTACAAAATGTATATTTTATGACGTTTCATTTTTTTCTGTAGTTAATATAAAAGTGAAAATAAAAACTAAGGCAATTCTTATTGTCAACGTATATATTTAGTTTTTGACAAGAATTTATTACATAATTATAATTAAGATACCAAGTTATAGTTTAAAATTAAATGAAAACGTTTTTTTTAAATAAAGGTATTACTATATAAATAAATATAAGAAATCAATAATGGGTGTGACCTCCATTATTATTGATACATTCTTGGAGGCGTCTGCTCATTGACGCTATCAAGGTATCAATATAATTAATATTAATCGTTTCCCATGCGGTATCAATGGCTGCAATTAGTGCATTACGGTTTACTGGTATAAAATTTGGCCCTTGTTGTCTTCGGATAACAGCAAGTATTCGAGCTCAAGTTATTTGCTTGTATCCAGTTGCGCACAACCTGCAAAGTATAGGGTCATCATATCCCGATAGTTAATTATCGAATGTTCCAAGAAAATATGTGTAAATAGTAAATGGAATCTACTAACGTAACGTTAAGTCGTTAATTATAGTTACATAACTCTCCTTTCATAAGATATAGTTCATATTAATATGCTTATTGTAAAGCTTCGTACACACCTGAACAACAAACCGAGAAACAAACAGAACAACGAACCGAACGGCAATCGGAACATTAATTTGGACGGTGCTACGTACGAATTTTAGAACAGATTCGCAAGTCCTGATTGTTCCACGAACGGTTTGCGGCGTTCCCGCAACTTGTCGGTTTTTTCTCCGACATCAAAGAAAATGCGCGCGAATGCGTTTGCAGGTTTGGACGAATCTAAACAAAACGGCGAACAAACTTATGCGGGAGAATTAAATTATTTATTTTTGTCCTCCCTTTTGTGGGTTTGTTGTGTTTTAGGTAATATTATGGAGTTGACAGAAGAAAAATGTTTTAAATTTCAGTGTTTAAGAATGCAAGAAAAAAATGATGTCCCTATTAGCATCATTTGGGCGGGAAATTTCCAAAATAAAAAAAAGCGAAGTAAATTATAATTTTTACTCTTCTTTGTGCGTAAAAATTTGGTTGGCACTATCTTCTTGTTTTCCGCAATTTTCTCTTCTCAATAATAAATATATATGAACTGAAAACTACTGAAAATAATTATGGGAACAGCACAAACGTTCCGTTTGTTGTTCGGATTGTGGAAATCATAAAAGATCGTTTGTCGTTCTGTTTGACTTTCGGTTCGTTGTTATGTTTGTTGCTCGGTTTGTTGTTCAGGTGTGTACGAAGCTTTACAACTTAAGCAACAATTTTTGGCGAATAAAGATTAGTTTGTGATGTAATATTAGAAACACAAATTTATATCATATCAAATTTATGACAACTTAAAACCAAGAACGTGTATGTTATTGCTAAGAAATTATTAAGGAAAAAGCGCAATTGCAGTGTAAATATTTATAATTAGATATTTTCGAAAGTTTATAAGTCCTCTATTGTAATCTTAATACTTAAAAGAAAATCCTGTCCATTAGCATTATAAGGAAATGGTTTTTACTTTATGAATAAGTTTCAATAACAATAGAATATCCTTGCTTGTTTAATTTACTTCCTTTGAGTCATATTGCTCTAAGGGTTGTTACATTGGTCATTAGAAGTATGTAATAAATAAACAATTACCTACTGTTTGAGAATGGGTAGTGTGAACCAATAAATAAAGTAAGAAATGTAAATTCCATTTTAGTTTAAAATTTCAAGTGTTGTGAAAATGCCACCTCATCTCGGTGCTGATTTGAAAGCGCGGATTGTTTCGGAATTAGCGGCGGGCCGTAGCGTGCGTGAAATTTCACGTATGTTAGATATACCAAAAAGCACCGTAGGGCATTACCGAGTAAAATGGAATCTTGAACACACTTTGGAAAGAGCCATCGGAAGTGGTAGACCTAAAGTATCTACACGTGCTCAAGATCTCGAGTTGTTTCATTACGTAACAGAACAACCATTTGCTACATACTCCAGGGCTATAGCAGATACACATTTTCCCGGATGCCGTATAACTGCACAAAAAGATTAAAGGAGATGGGAATAAAGAAGTATAATGCTGCTGCGAAAGAAGTTCTCAGTGACGAAAATATGAGACGTCGTCTGGAATTTGCAAGGCGATATGTGAACGAACCTTTGAAATTTTGGAATCGAGTGATTTTTAGCGACGAAAAACGTTCAATAGCCGCAACGATGGACCACTAAAAGTTTTTAGAATGGAAGGAACTCGTTACGAAAATAATCACATATGTCCTAAAAACAAAGTGGTTATTTTTTTGTGAATGTGTGGGGTTGGGTTAGCGCGCGGGGTCCAGGAGTTTGTTGGGCTATCGATGGACGTCTTGATTCTGCTGCGTATTTAGATATTTTGGAAACTATTATGAAACCTTCAGTCGAAGTGTTTTATCCAGACGAAGATTATATTTTCCAACAAGTAAGTATTCTTATTTCACTATACTTTCTCCAAAAATAGTTTGGGATCTGTTGAATTAACATTTTCATAATGTATTTTTGTTGTTAAAGGACAACGCCCCTATTCATACTTCGCGGGTTGTGCGCAATTGGATACGAGAAAATAACTTGGAGCTGTTACCCTGGCCAGCAAAAGCCCAGATTTTAACATTATCGAAAATGTTTGGGCTCGAATACTTGCTGTTATCCGAAGACAACAAGGGCCAAATTTTATACCAGTAAACCGTAATGCACTAATTGCAGCCATTGATACCGCATGGGAAACGATTAATATTAATTATATTGATACCTTGATAGCGTCAATGAGCAGACGCCTCCAAGAATGTATCAATAATAATGGAGGTCACACCCATTATTGATTTCTTATATTTATTTATATAGTAATACCTTTATTTAAAAAAAAGTTTTCATTTAATTTTAAACTATAACTTGGTATCTTAATTATAATTATGTAATAAATTCTTGTCAAAAAACTAAATATATACGTTGACAATAAGAATTGCCTTAGTTTTTATTTTCACTTTTTATATTAACTACAGAAAAAATGAAACGTCATAAAATATACATTTTGTAAGGACTAAATATTATGAATAGAGAGTTTAATGATTTTTTTTATAACTTACAATAATTAGTAGGTTAGATTTATTTAAAAATAAGTAATAATCAGTCAACCCAAATAACCATGTTTAGTTTTTGATTTAATTTAAAAGTTATTGCTTGTAGACGTTTTTAAATCAAAATTATTTCTAATTTTTTTTGTAAACATTTCCTAAACAAAATTTTGATTCGATAATTAATCGAGCTATGGTGTTTAATTAGCGATACCTTCAAATATATTCTTTAAAGAAAAAAATTAAGTAAGCAACGTAAATTACCTATTTTCTAAAACGTGCTTAGTGTAATGATTCATTCTACAGTTCTTCTATAACCTAACCCCTGCTGAGACTACCTGCTGTTAGAATTGTAAATGATAGCCTTAAGCCCGCTTCACAATGTGAAACTTTTGTTTACAGAAATTGTGGTGTCCAAGTTTTAAATTTCATGAGTGTACATTTAAAAATAATATGCTTCTTAACCCGATACGCTCTTTTATCATTAATTTGCACTTGAATTCTCAGCTTAGACCGGATAACACCCATCACAGTATTATCCAAATTTTCTGTTTCCTGCATAGGTATACCGTATAATCTTAAATTGTTCCGACCCGTGTACATTTACAACTTATCATTCGCAGTTTCCAATGACTTAATTCTTTGTTCGTTTTCATCGCACTTGTTCTTAATCAAATCTACCGACACAGGTGATCAAAAAAAAAACCCTGAAATCATCATTTTTTATAATTCAACTGAAGGAGGAGTGGACACTGTAGACGAGTTGTCATCCTAATATAATGTTTCGAGAAACAGTCGTAGATGGCCATTTACAGTATTTTTTATACTTCTCAATACCTGTGGGATTAACGCTCAGAATATACAGGGTGCCCATAATCTATCTCATAACATGGGTAACTTTCTTAATATGCAAAATAGGTAATCGGTTAAATTAAGAAAGTTGGGCAGAATTACAAGCAAAATGTTAAACTTTTTCAAATTTGACATATGTCTTCAAGTTTATGAAATTTTGTGAAAAAACTAAAAACAGTGATTTTTTTTAATGTCGTCCTGTTCCACTACTACTTACTTTAGAACTGAACTAAAAATGACATCTTATACATATTTTTACGTAGAATTCGATAAAATTACTCAAAATGTCATAACCCTCTTGATTTTCGAGATATAACACAAACTTACATTTTTTTAAATGACAATCATAGTTGGCTGTGATCTTATTAAATAGCTTTTGTTTTTGCGATTTCATTGATATAAGGTTCGATATACTTTACTCTTACATTTTTTTTGTAAATGCTAAAAGTAGTTTATTGATACAATTAAGCTGCAAAAATAATACACAGGCAGGCTATGAAAACAAATGCTTCAAACAAAAACCTGTTGAAACAAAAGCCTGTGTCGTCAACTAAATAATTTGATTTACATAAGTAAGTTGTATTATTCACGGTGATTTATTTTAAAAACATAAAATTCTCAAAATAAACAATGTATTCAAATGAAGAAAGAAACGACATGCTTTTTGTTATTATGCTAGCAACAGAAATAGTAATGAAGCCAATGAAATGTATTTGCAAAGATATATAGAAAGAAGACAACCAGATAAAAGACTTTTTTCCAAACTGGAAAATAATTTAAAACTATACGGATCATTTATGAAACCAAAAGCTAAGCAAAAGTTTAATCAAGAAGACGAAGAAAGAGTTTTGGCATATGTAAATTATAAACCAAAAACATCTACCCGTGAAATTGCAAGTGAGTGTGGTACTTCTACAGAAAAAGCTCGTTTAATTTTAAAACAAAATCGATTCAAGCCGTATAAATTTCATATCGGCAACACCTTGTATCCAGCCGACTCAGAGAGAGGATTAAATTACGCTCGATGGTTTTTAAGAGAAACTGACAACGATCCATATTTCTCGCGCAGAATTTTATTTACTGACGAGGCAAAATTTACCAATAACGGTGTATTTAATAGACACAATAATAACTATTGGTCTGAGAACAACCCTCATGTTACTGTTGAGAGACGAGATCAACATATTTTTCAATAAATGTGTGGTGTGGCATCCTCGGTAGCAGAATAATTGGTCCGTTCTTTTACAATTACCATTTAAATGGAAGGCGATATTTAGAATTCTTCAAAATGACTTGGAAGACATGTTAGATGAACTGCCATTAAATGTGGTACAAAATCTTACTCATTTCCAACATGATGGTGCTCCTGCTCATAATTTTAGAGCTGTTTCTGAATATCTTTCCGAACGTTTTCCGAGCTGGATCGGTAATTCAGGTCCTATTAATTGGCCGGCAAGAACACCTGATATCACACCTCTCGATTTTTTCTTGTGAGGAACCGTTAAAGACAGGGTGTACAAAGAAAAACCCAATAATGTAGAAGAATTAAAAGATAGAATTAGGTTGATTATTAGAAGAATTCGTCCTCGCAGTTTGGAAAAAGTGCATAGAGATGGTTAGAAGATGTCAAATGTGCATATTGGTCAACGGGGGCCATTTCGAACATTTAATATGAACTTTTATGTCTTTTGTACATTATTGAAATAGAACATAATTACAAACCATTAATAGTACCTACTTGTGGTATTATATTGTCAATATAAATTTTTGTTTCAAGTTTAACTAACTTGTAAATCATTTTGTTCCTTAATGGTATCAACAACACAATTTTGGGCATTTAAATAGAAATACAAGAGTAAAGTATATCGAACCTTATATCAATGAAATCGCAAAACAAAAAAAAGCTATTTAATAAGATCACAGCCAACTATGATTGTCATTTAAAAAAATGTAAGTTTGAGTTATATCTCGAAAATCAAGAGGGTTATGACATTTTGAGTAATTTTATCGAATTCTACGTAAAAATATGTATAAGATGTCATTTTTAGTTCAGTTCTAAAGTAAGTAGTAGTGGAACAGGACAACATTAAAAAAATCGACTGTTTTCAGTTTTTCACAAAATTTCAAAAGTTGAAGACATATGTCAAATTTGAAAAGAGTTTAACATTTTGCTTGTAATTCTGCCCAACTTTCCTAATTTAACCTATTACCTATTTTGCATATTAAGAAAGTTACCCATGTTATGAGATAGATTATGGGCACCCTGTATACAAGTGTAATACCGACAACATGATAAAGAACGGCCGTACTTTTTGAAAGAGCTTGCTTTGGTGGTCGATAAAGATTATTGCCAAGAACGACAGCAGAATCCACACTTGCCGAAAACTATCCGGGTATTGTCTACTTCCACGACTGCGGTATTCTAGCAGGTGCAGCATATGCAGTGGAAACAAGGACAGAAACTTTTCTATCTTTACTCCACTTGTAGTAGGCCTGCATGCTTAGAGCATGCACAGTTTACTCAAAAAGTGTGATTTCTATTAACGAAAAACAACTTAAATTGTTTTGTCTTTGAACAGTTTGTGTTTTGAGATAATTCAGTGTCATTATAGTTTACTTAAATTTGTAACAAACTCAAACATTTTTTTTTGCTTTGACCTAATTTTCTACTAAGAGAAATGTTAAGTTCTATTGTAAAACTATATATTTTAATAAATATTAAATAATTACTGTTTGATACATATTATTTGAAAAGAGAAAATAGATTACATAAAGTTCAAATAAGAGATCAAAAACAAAAAAAAAATTTTACAGAAATAAAATGAAAAAAAACTTGTGAAGTGTCTCATACCCCACTACACCCACCAGAAGGGTTTTTGACACCACACCAACGCCGAGTTATGTCACGTTTTAATAAAGTCCAGTTCAGCCCAGTTTTTTATTTGGACACTTGTTATTTACTATTTAAATTTATGTTCAGTTTGCGAGTTTGTCACAAGCAAACAATCAAAGTCAAAATGATATTTTATAAAAACGTTTGTTGCGCATGCGTCTATGAAGATACTGACGTTATTGCTCACGATGCGTTTATAGCCTCGTCAAATTCATAGATTTTATTTTGCACATATTTTGGTGCAAAACATTTTTTGAGAAAGTTGATTAGTATTATGTGATTCTATGACGTACATACCATGTGTTTTTGTTATAATTAAAATATAGTAAACAATATTGCCTACTGTAGGTGGATCAGATTTAACGCCGCCACTGTAAACGTTCTGGTATAGTTCGACGTTCCGTACATCGAAACATTTGATCCATTCAGAACCTGATAAAATTAATCTAATAAAAGAAACATTTATTGCTGGATACAAAGTTATGGTTGGCGATACTGGTAGCCATCTTTATGCTGGTCGTAAGTCATTTGTCTTTCCTTCCAATTACATTACATTCAAGTAAATTATTTCAATTTGTGTGTCTTCTATTTGTGTACCTATAATTAGCTATAATGGATAATTTGGTACGCGTTAGGGTACGATTAAGTGTAAGTTAACAAATTTTAAAATATTTGTTAATAAAATTTCTGTTCATCAGATTAACAGTACGAGAAATTGCATCAGCGGGTTTAACGGATTAAAAGACTCATTAGTAAATTTGAAGATGTACAAATTCAAACTGAAACTTCTTGTACTGAAGAAGAGCTTAATCAACATTATGATTACCAAGACGAAATCACAGATGAGTTTTTATCTGTCAATCGTATCTAAAGCAAAGTTGATTTTAAAGAAATTTAGTCATACTGATGACAACTGTGTCGACAGTAGTGTAAACACCGGGAGGGTCGGCTGTCAGACTCAAAACGTTAAGCTACCCATAATAAACTTACCAAAATTTAATGACTGAAATTAAAAAACACTTATGAATCACTAATTTATAAAAGAGCTGAATTATTGAAAACGTTAGATTTTAAATCCGTCACTCAATCAGCTCATAAGGATAGAGTAGTTCGTAAAGTATTGTTACCCATCTCACTAGCAAGTTGTAATTATTGCAAAAAGAAGCACAAGATCTTTGCTGATGCTGATTTTCTAAAATTGCCTATTCCTGAAAGACTTGAAGCTGTAAAATACTTAAAATTGTGCAAAAATGGTTTGTGGTCATGGCATGCGGTCAATAAATGTACAGAAAGATCATGCAGAGATTGAAACGATAAATATAATTCTCTTTTACATTTTACTAATGTTGCCGTGGCAAGTGAGGCACTCTCCATTTCCATTGACGCTTCAGGTTCAACTATCTTTCATCAATTAATTACAACAAGCACGTTCTTCTTTCGACTATATTGATCAAAGCTGTAGATGATAAAAGGCAGGCTCATTTACTAAGAGCACTATTAGATTGTGGTTTACAATCACATTTCATTACCGAAAGGTCTAGTAACGTGTTAAATCTAAAAACTGTACCAGGTCATCATACTTCAATTCCTGGTATAAATGGTATTACTTCTTAATTAATTACAAATGTTCTTTTTTATAAATTACTGTAATAGTAATTATCAGACTAGATTATCTTATTTTGTGGTTCCAAAGATTACAGAAAAGCTTCCATCTCAATATTTAAATAAGTCTTGTTGAAATTTACCTGATAATTTGCCACAAGGAGATCCCACTTAGGATATACTACGAAACATTGATCTTTTAATTTATGCCGGTCTCTTTTGAAACATTCTGTCAAATCACGTTATATAATTAGGAAAAGAATTTCCTGTGTTGCGATCTACTTCATTTGGTTGGATCGTATCTAGATGCAGCAACCTACCATTGGCAGAACTGACTTGCTACTTTGTTAAGACTTCTCAAACGGTTAATAATATGTATCAATTTTCGGATTCTCACTTAAACGATTTCCACAAGACGATCGTCTACAGATGGTAATCTGTGTGACAAACATTTTAAAAATAATGTCTGTGATAGTGAGGATGGTTTAAAAACTTCTTATGTTTACTTTAAGCATGAGTACGAATCACTTCGTCATATGATTTTTATTGACAACAAAGTCTAAACTATTTCCTTCCTAACCACTCCCACGGTGTAATAAAAGCGGATAGCCTTACTACCAAACTTAGAGTAGTATTTGATGAATCATTATGTTCAAATACGGGTTGGTCACTGAACAATCTTCAATTTGTTGAGCCGCATATAATTAATGATTCATTCACAATTCTGCTCCGTTTTTGACAGCATACTTTTGTAGTAACAGCGAGCATTGCCAAAATGCATAAGCAAACGTTAGTCAATAAAAGTAATCGTTATTTGAAACAAATTGTGTGGAGAAATTCTCCTGTCCAAAGAATACGAACTTATCAGCTGAACATTGTCAGTTATAGTACCACATCGGCTCCGTACCTCGCTATGAGGTGTCTTAAATTGTTATTCAAAATTCATAGAGAAACAAACTCTTTAGCATCTGTTCTCATCAATAATATCGACTTTTACGTCGATGACAGAATCTGTTTCTGCTGAAAAACTTGTTAAGAGGTCTATGTAAATGGCAATCATTCCTATAAGGTGATTGATCAATTAAGACTCTAGGTGGTCTGTAGAATAGCAGGGAGAATAGATTTTTTTATGCTAATAAACCAAGTTTTGAAAAATTAACAAAACGGGCTATTTTAGCAAGCGCAGCTAAAATCTTTGATCCTCTGGGATTAATTAGCCCAATCATCGTGGTTGCTAAAATATTGATACAAAAATTATGGAGTTCAAACTTAGACTGGGATGCTCCAGTTTCAGATGAATTAAGTATTATCTGGAAAAAAGTATTGTAATAAGTTATCATTCTTAAATAGCCCTTCTCTAAGTCGCCAAGTCATTCTTCCAAATTATACAAGTTCACAGATTCACAGATTTACGCATTTAGTGATGCCTCACAACTACAGCAGTATTGTATATTCGTAGTTAAAATAACTATTCCTCGCTTGGAATTATGTACTGCTTGCCTACTAGCAGAACTTGTTAATGAAATTTTTAGTTCTTTAACTATTATCTGTACAGTATACTTCTGGACAGATTCTCAAATTGTCTTAGCTTGGCTGAAAACAAATTTTTAAATTTTGCAAATCTTTGTGGTAACTAGGGTTGCAAGAATACAATCACTATCAGAGATTTCTAATTGGAGGTACGTTACTTCAAATCAAAATCATGTCGACGTAACTTCACGTGAACGATATGCACTCATGAAAGTTGGTGACACGGTTCTGCTTGGGTATCCTTATCATAAGATAATTGGCCTGCACAAAATGTAATACAAGGT
This sequence comes from Abscondita cerata, assembly GCA_030710515.1. NCBI lineage: Eukaryota > Metazoa > Arthropoda > Insecta > Coleoptera > Lampyridae > Abscondita > Abscondita cerata. Next base: position 786,470 of record JALBCR010000113.1, on the reverse strand, counting down.
GGTCCCTGCGAACGGGAAGTTTTGATAAAGTTGTTATTTCGTAACTAGGTATAGTTGGCTATGAATTGTTTTTTTAGACTATCAATTTACGCCATTTAGTAATTATTGAGCACTATTTTTAATGGGAATTATCGGGCCCTTCTTTTTGAAGATAAAAATGCTATTATCATGAACTTTGTTTGTTATACCGGTATTATTAACCAATTTTTAAGTCATCATTTAAACAGATTTCCACACAACAATCAGACATGGTTTCAGCAAGATGGTGCTACTCTCACACCACGCAAACAACATTAAATGCTTTGCAAAGATTGTTTCCACAACATCTTACCAGAGGAGGAGACATTGTCTCTAAAGGTTTTCTCAAATAAACCAAGAACCAATCAAAACCTTCGCAACGTGTTATGGAGAATTTCCACGAAAGATTGCAAGAGTACATACAGAGAAAGGGAAGACATTTACCCGGTATTATTTTTAAGAAATAAAAATGGCATATTACTAGCTTATTACTGTGTTACTGCATTTTATTATAATATATTTTTGTTTAAATACTACTGTTTTCAAAACTTCCGTTCCCAGGGACCACCTTGTATATACCGATCCACCAGAATTAAAAAAAAAACAAAGCGTCACTTCTCTGGCTGCTGCTGAAGTTAATAATATTTTCATGTTTCACAGATTTTTTAGCTTTCTTAAACTTCAAAGAGTGACGTCTTGGTGTTTACGTTTTATCTCTAATTTTCGTAGTTTCCCACATAATCGAGACTACTGTAAATCATTAAGGGTTTTCGATTTAAGGAATGGTATCAAATTACTTGTGCGATTAGCACAACTGTAAGATTTTTCAATTAAAAAACTTTTGAAAACAAATTGTATACTTCGCAAAAGCAGTTTTAGTTTTATCTAACGCCGTTTGTTGATGACGAACTTCTTAGGGACAGACAATGGTACTAATTTTGTAGGTGTTCCAAATAAGCTTAAGCAATTATAATTATTTTTAGCCAAATAATATTCCAGGACCGTACTGAGGACCATTGGACCCCTTTAAGGAAGGTTGAATGTAAGTAACAAACACACTCTAATGTTGATGCTTATTCTAGGCCCGTGCCAGATTAAATGGGTATTGTATGTAATAATATGTATAGGATTAAAACACATTCTTTTGTTGTGATTGGGTTTCATTATTCATTTGAAGTAAACACAACAAGCAATTACACCGTAAAATTTAGAACTGGCCTAGAAGAAGCACCCACATCAGGGTGCGAAACGTCGCCTGCACCAGAAACAGTGTGTTTGTTATAATCGTTTTTAGTAAATTCTAAAAAAAGATGTTTAAAGTCATTGCGCAAACATTGATATAACTTGGCAATTTAACCCTTTCAAAGTCATCACATTTAGGAGGTGTTTGGGAAACTAAAATTAAACGTGTTAAACGTCATCTATTAAAAGTTGTTGGCGACACAAAAATGACGTACAAAGAATTGACACAAATTGAAGGCATATTAAATTCCAAAACCACTAAACCTGTTATCAAGTGATCCTAACGATATGGATTATCTTACTCCTTCCTGTTATCTCATACGGAGACAAATAAGACACTTACTTAATTCATGCAGCAATTGTTGAGGGTTTTTAGCAAAGATGCTCCAAAGAATATCTGTCGCAACTTCAACAAAGGAAGAAATGGAATTCACTAATGCAAAATTAGTGGTACTCTATATTCTCATAATTTATTATTGTATTTGACATACTTACATGTTACTCTACCATATTATCTTTAAAACTATAAAAGTAACAGCATAATCATTACAACGTGAATTCTTTTAAATGAGATTCATGCAGTGCATTACATTGAAACACTAGGGTTACTTTCAGAATATGCTTGGCAAGACTGAACTTGTCTGACCGATTTGGCATGAGCTAAGTGGTCTTGAAAACGAGTTTCAATGAGTTTCTTGGTTTGCTCTATACTCTGAATGCTCTATACATGACCGATTTATCACACATTTTTATTGGGTCTTTTGGATTGGGGTGGTTAAAAAATTGTTACCATTGGAAATTACAGTTTTATAATTAAGCTTTGCAAATATTGTTTGAAGACTTTTATGTAAGTGAGACAATTTGGTAATTTGTCATATTTTTTATCTATTTTGTCATTACTAGATCTTAATGTTGTAATACTTCTTATGCCTAACTTATGTTTATGTTTGTGACAATCGAATCTTGAAAAAAATTTTGTTTTGTTAATGAAAAATTGAATAATTTCTGAATCGCTGATTATTATAGCTAGCTACCGAAGCACGTGTTCAAACAAATTTTTTTTGTTTTAAGTTTTGATATTTTATTTTTCTTTTACATTAGTTTGATTATACTAATTGTTTATTATGTGTAGTATGCCGCTGGTAGCTAATTACCTATATGTGAAAGAACACTTTAATGAAAATATGGAAAACGAAGTTAAAAAAATAGTATCAAACATAAAACAGGAGTTTTCAAAATCATTAGAAAGTGCGAAATGGCTTAATGACACTACAAAAGACCATGCCTTAAAAAAACTCAATGCAATGAATGTAATAATAGGATATCCCAAAGAATTTTTGAATTTGAAGTTTCTAGAGTCCTACTATAGTCCGGTAATACTAACTTCGTTTTCTTACCTTCCAGATACTAGAAAAATGTTTCAGATGATACGTGATGTGGACAACTGTTATGAAGCTGTTATTATAGCAAATCAATTAAACGCTGACAATCAATTTAGGAAGCTGACCTTGCGAGTGTCTGATGATTGGGAAACTCTTGCTAGGAGCGTAACGCTCAAGAATGTGATATACAGTCGTGGAGCTAATTACATATGTATTCATACTCAACTACTATTTAATGAAGTACTAATATGTAATTTTTGTTTAGTTATACCAGCAGGTTTGATAGTTAATATAATGCATAATAAACCCCGTCTAAATTATGTAAATTACGCTACCATGGGATTTAACATTGGACGTGAATTAACACATGCTTTTGATGATGAAGGTATAAAATATGATTCAAATGGAAAATTCATTACCTGGGAGTCACCTGAGTTCCAAACAACATTTAAAGAAAAAGTATGATAATTTCACCATTTTCAACCCATCAGTAAGATTTGTATTATATTAATAATATGGCTAAGTATTGCATTTATACTAATCTTGTGTTGCAAACACTAAAATCATAATCATAATAAACATTACTATTTATTTATAAGGGAATCATAGAAATATCAGTTAAAATTTTCGCCTGGAAAAACTTTCGTTTGATTATTCAGATTTGTTGTTTAATTTATCTCGTGGCATTTGTCAAAAAGATCTCTCCTTAACAGGTGTGTTACCAGGTTTGTTGTTTTTATTAAATTTCTCTAAATAAATTGCTAGAAAACAATCGTAAGTATCTAAACTAATCTCGTCCATACTTTATTTGTCACTCAAGGTATATCTTTAACATTTTGTAAAACTTTAACAACTTTAAAAGTTAAAAATACTATTCGGTTTAAGATTACATATATGATTAAAACTGCTTCAGCATTCTAGTAGCTTGTTTTTCTTGTTCATTAGCACTATTTGCAATTGCAATTAAGGCATTTTCCATCATTACTAACTTCTTCGCCAAGAAGTAATACTGCATAGCACTGACCACCAAAAAAAAAGAAAACTCTTAAATAAAATTGGTAACTGATTAAAACCAAAAAATTGAACTTACTTCGGTCAAGCTTCTAATGTTACATTTTCAAGTTCAATTTCGACGTTTTCTGGAATTTTATTTACTTCATCTTCTCTTTTTAAATACGAATTAGGATCTTAAATCTTTTCTTCCATTTTCTTTAGCCATATTTCAATATCTTCTTTAGGGACCTAATGATTGATTTCGTTATGTGGAATGCAATTTGAGACTAGTCCTACTCTAGCGGGACATCTGAACGGAGATTTTCCAATTCCTTGTAAACAAAAATATTGAAACAGGATATTGAACGTTTTTTCAAATACAAGACATATCTTATAAGACACAGCTACAGAATAAAGTGCGCGGTTTTTTGAAACTGTACAAATTTTATCACTGCTTGTCTTTAATTTTCAACGTTTCCTCAATATCCCTATTAGTACATTCAACCGGTCCTTGGCTCTGACTGTGCCTAAGATTGCCAAGTAAAATTTTTACCTTTGGCCAGATCTCAAGTAAACTCTACGATAACTGAAATAACAAATTGTCGATTATTTTTGAAATGCAGAATCAAAGGTGCTCCAAGATTATGGGTACTGTATATCTCTAACATATTAAATGCGACTTCCTGTGTTAGTTAACTACTTATGGATCATGGTCCTACTTGGTTGACAATATCGTCGTAACAGGTCAATAATGTTATCAACCAGATTATCATTATTGGCCGCAACACACGAGGATATATTGAAAAATTCTTAGCCTACTATAGAGCCAAACAAAATTTCAATGTCAAAATATTTTATTACTCAACATATTCTCCTCTTAATTGGATACATTTATTACAGCGAACCTGCAACGTCTCTAGACCTTTAAAAAAAATGTTTCTCCTTGCTCTGCAAACCAGACCTCCACAGCTTCTATTACCTCCTTGTTGGAAGAAAATGTACAACATTTTAAACTTTTTTTCAGTTGAGGAAAGAGGTTGATAGTCGGACGGAGCCAAATCGGGTGAATAAGGGGGTGTTCTAGTAATTTAAACCCTAAATCACGAATTTTTTGCATGGCAACATGAGATTTGTGTGCAGGGGCGTTGTCCTGCAAAAACAAAACACCTTTGGATAGCTTTCCGCGTCTTTTCTCTTTAATATTTTCCCGTAGAGTGGTCAGTAATGTCGAATAGTAATCTCCAATTATTGTTCTACCCTTATCAAAAACATCAATCATGATTACTCCATGGCAATCCCAAAAAACTGAAGCAAGAACTTTTCCAGCAGATTTTTGGACACGAAACTTCTTAGGTCTTGAAGAACCAGAGTGTCGCCATTCCATCGATTGTTGCTTTGTTTCTGGATCGTAGAAATGTATCCATACTAACAATTCGGTTTAAAAAGTCTACATCGTTTTCAAATCGAGCACAGATCGAACGCGATGCTTCTACCCTTGGACGCTTTTAGTCAACATTCAAACATTTGGGGATCCATTTTGCAGCAATTTTTTTCATGTCCAAATTGACGTGAACTATATGATGAACGCGTTCGTATGAATTATTCAGTTCTTCAGATATCCGTTTTAGCCCAATTTGACGGTCTGATAAAATCATGTCATGAACTGCATCGATATTTTCGGGGACTGACACAGAAACTGGCCTTCCCGATCGGTCAACATCTTTAATGGAAAATTTACTTCTTTTGAAGCTTGCATTCCAATTTTTGACGGTCACATACGAAGGACATTGATCACCAGGGGATTAAGCATATCTTCGTAAATCTGCTTACCTCTTAACCCTTTTAAATACAGGTACTTGATGATGGTTTGATACTCCAATTTTTCGATTTTCACAATTTCGGTGGACATCTTTTTTTATTTAATTTATTGTGTGACTCTGGTTTACTTTTTTGACGTCAAACTTTACATTGACACTTCTAATAAGTTATTGTTCGTTGCTATGGTAACGCAATATTTTGTTTATGCAAGGAACTGGTCTAGGCTAACTAGATATCAATACATCCTCGTATATATTATTGTGGGGTAAAACTTGTTTTACTCTTTATTTTAATCACTCAAACACATTGTTGGTAATACAATGAATAATATATAGTAGTTTCTTGACAATAAGGTGTTTTTTTTTGGAGTTTATTTTAACGGGAACATTTAATAATTGTGACGAATTTTTATTAAATTAACATTAAAAGTAAATGGTAATCGAAGATAAGTATATTTACAAATAATGTCTAATGCAATGCAAAATATCAAATACTTGATTCCCTTGGTACAAGTTAAGTCAGTAGGATATATGTCAGTGGTGTTTTATTCTTAAACAATTGATCCATGAACAATTGATTAACCAAAGTTTGATAAATTTTCTAAAGAATGAAAAGTGACTAAATTGTCAGCCATGCTAAATACCATGATTTAGATTAATTACTTACGCCATCATGCCTTTCTTATCAATTAATGAATGTGTGTGGAGATAGAATCCTCCTAAATAATTGAAATTTTTGATTAACTTCCCAAGCAGCACCAAATATTTCTATAACATTATATGAATATAATTCCAATATTTGTCTGTTTAAAAATGTGTTAAATATTTATACGTGCAAATTCATATTTAACATGTATTTGGTAAATATTAAGTTTAAGTATATTACTCTTCGGTATTTTCACACAAGCAATTATAATAATATTAAAAAAATGTGTGCTGATTTTACTCATAGTTTGTATCCATATTAAAAGGAAATGAATACATCAAGCTTTAAGTTGTGTTGGTGTTTTAAACATTTTGTATGTTACTATCAGTCAGTATGCATACGATCCCTAACGTGGGTGTTTTTGTTTGTGTGAAATAAATCGAATGAAGTCAAGTAAAAGTACAGCATCAGGACAAACTAATAAACATGTAAAAGTGCAGGAGCAGGACTAACAGTAATAAATAAGTATGTTTTTGTTTTCAATTTTTGTGTAATAGGTAATTCCTCAAATCTAGCATAATAAATGTATCTAATGCAAATAAATACATATAAGATTTGCTAGGCACCACTTAGTTAGCGTTTTTTATTTTTCTCTTTTTACTAACCATTTCTTTTTCATTGGTGTGTTGAGTACTGAACAGCTTTATTTTCTTGTTCTTGGCAGAGAAAGTACCTCATTTGTTTATCCTAACAAAGAGCATTGACGACGTAAAAAGGACTTTTTTCTACTAGTCGTATTTGTATATACAATTATTATCTTTTACTAAATAAACTGAATTGTTTCTTAATAAACAAGAATTAGACAGAACTTACAAACTATAATCAAAAACATACTGCAAAATTTAATTTCATGTAAAAACTTAATTAAATATAAGAAAAATGCTAACAGTTAACTGTAACGGCATGTGTGTGTTAAAGTGCAAAGCGCTATCTAAGCGATAGCTTTAATGCTTGTAACACACGTTGCCGATAAAGCCAAGATAACTTGTATACAGAAGTACACACGCAACAAAAGAACACCTGATGCAGCATTTCGCTATTATTGTGAGCTCATCAGAGTTGTATACTTAAGTGAGGTATACGACTGTACAAGACGGCGGTTGGTCTTTTAAGCTCTCGTGGAACAATGAACATAAGTAAAATGTGTGTCTTGTGACATCTCGTGTAAACATTGACACGTGTGAATAGTATAAACTAAAAAAAATACCAACAGTTTACTGTAACGGCATGTGTGTGTTAAAGTGCAAAGCGCTATCTAAGCGATAGCTTTAATGCTCACAATAAGAGCGAAATGCTGCATCACGTGTTCTTTTGTTGCGTGTCTGCTTCTGTACAAGTCATACTTGGCTTTATCGGCAACGTGTACTACAAGCATTAAAGCTATCGTTTAGATTGCGCTTTGCACTTTAACACACACATGCCGTTACAGTTAACTGTTGGCATTTTTCTTAGTTTATACTATTCATACGTGTCAATGTTTACACGAGATGTCGCAAGACACACATTTTATTTAATTAAACATATATGCAAATCTTATACTTGTATGACACACTTTTTAGTGGCGACAAAAAAACGGTTTCCCAACAACGGTTTATCAACAGCAAAAGCGCATATAAGATAAAATCCAGCAGATGTATTCACAGCAACACAACCAATAATAGGTACACTATTTTTAAAATTTGAATTACTTTGTAACTGCTACTGCCGTACAATTTAATATTTTGTTTTGTAGTTTGTAGTATTTGTATGCTACTTTACAATACTTAAGGATTTGTGTATTTGTATAAGTATTGTTAATATTACTTATGTATTAATAATGTTCTTTTGTAAACATAAAGTAGAAAATATAAAAAATTTTTAGTATAATTTTACTTTTATTTGTAAATTGATTTAATATTATTGTATTCTTTACAATGTTGCAAATATCATTTTTAAATGTTCATGATTTGAAATATTTGACAAACATTTGCTTGAAATATTTACGTAAGATTTATTTCAAATATTTTGGATATGTTTACCTAAAATATTTAACAAATATTTGGCTAAAATATTTATTTTATATATAAAAGTGCAACATTTAAATGTTTGATTAACATTATTTACTAATATTTATATAATATTTTGTGCTGCTTGAGTTACTACTTTCAGAGAATTCAAAGATCTGTATTGCACCAAACCTTAGATAAAAAGGATGTTTTTGTGAAAGAAATTTTATCACGGATTTGTAAGAAAAATGTTTGTTTTAATTCGGCACAACTACACAACCCGTAAGCAACTACGGTTGCCTAACCGCAGACTCAAAAGGTTCCATTTGCATAAAAAAATTTGTCACGCATTATGTATTTTAACTAAAACTTCTAGCAATGTTAAGTAGCATCGCTGTAATTAATTTCTCAAAACATGACACTTTATGTTATCATTATTAAAGAATTTTGTTTAAAAACAAATAATTTGGTAATTCGGAATAAGAAGACGAACGGAGAAAAAAATTATAAAGACGATATAAACAAGAGAAGAATTCCATGTTGTACGGGAAAATAAAGCATGTACAACAAAGGAGGAAAAAATATTTCAAACTAAGAGCGTCGGAAAAGTTCATCATTTTATTGGTTAATGCAAAACCGTAAATAAAATAATAATAACTAACCTTCAACAGCAGTTGTCAGGTCACTATCTGATATCGTATAGATATTGATTACTCTTTACATTTAATGTGAACACACATTATTTTAGTACCTTCTGCTTGCTAGAGGTTATTATCTGCCACCTATCATAGTGTGTGGTATTGTTTAGATATACAATATATTTACCTTGATAGGTAGTTTGTACTATGAGATCAAAAACAAACAATGATCTTATAGTATAGATACAGTTTTCTGTACATATAAAAATACGTAATTTTGATTGATTTTAGATTAATGGTAATATTGACACATCCAAAATTAATGCAGACAGTGTGGGATTAAATCAAGCATATAAGGCATGGTTAAAACGATACGGCAATGAAGAAAAACTACCTGGACTAAACTTCACTCAAAATCAAATTTTCTGGATCACTTATACCCAATCATGGTGTAATCGAATATCTAAAGATAGTTTTGCTAAATTTGAAGTAATCGACACTCTTAGTAATATAGAAAGTTTTTCAAAAGATTTTAATTGCCCCTTAGGTTCTCCAATGAATCCTGTCAAAAAGTGTACAGTTTGGTAGATATGTTATTTTATCTTTATATGAATTTTTTTTAATAAACTAAGTACACAATGTTTAGTTTTATATGAATTTACTCAAAAATCTGTTACAACGTTTAAAAAGGGTTTTTGCAACAGAATGTAATTGTTTGTACACGTTTGAATAAAGAATATTGAAATTTCAATATTTAAATATATATTAGAGTAAAAGTTTTGATAAAAAATGATTCGCTCTACTATCTGTTCTTGATCTATTAACCGATTAAACAACTATTGTACATTTAGGTTAGTATTGAAAGTGACTTGAAACTACTACTATAGTCGCAACTTCGAAAGATCTTCTGTGGTTCATACTTTTCTAAATAACTAGTTTTTTCTACGACTGACACAAAAATATGTCATTACCTTTTCAATAAGTGTGCGTGAAATTGCGTTTTCACGCACTAGACAGTAAATATACATTTTGACGCACTAGTTTATAAATTTATTCTTACAAAACTTGAACAAACAATTTCCTTATTTATTGTAATTAATGTTGATAGTGAAATTGAAACACTTTTTCATTAGCATCACGCTGGGTGACATTTCTGCTGCACTAATGTTAATGTCAATTTAATTAAATTAAAAATAAAAGTAAAGGTCCCTATAAAAACACAACCGTTTGTTGCTTCGATGTCGTTGCAGAAGGTTGGCTTCCTACTTGGTCGGAGGTGGACGGCGTGTTCAATATTTTATTTGCAATTTCAATCTTGTTATTTACGGAGTCTTCAATATATCCTACCTACCCCCGTGTTGTAACGTGGAAAATAATTTTCGAAGGAAAAGAGGATCATCCACGGTGCACTTTCCTTGTGTCCTGTTGGAAGGGCACGTACCTCGACTAACTCTTGGCTGAGGCCGTGGGTAGAATTGAATAAGATTATTAATTGTTAGGGTGGGCGCCTGGTCTATTACTTTTGTTTTATTAATTAACGGCCTAGTTAGACCTTCTAGGACGCCAGGAAAGTTGGTAAGGACAAAAAGAAAGTTATGAACAAAAAAAGGGTAAATAAATTGTGACTGGTTTATTATACAATCAAAAGAACTCATACAAAAACAATATATAAACTTTTACCAAATTTGTCGAAAACAAAATTCAAATAAAAAATTATGATAATTATTGGCTATGCAAATTGATAATGATTCTTATTGCTTTTGGTACAAAATTGTCATAAAGGGGTGGAAGTGAAATTAATAAAAGTTTGAAACAACGGTAACCAGAATAGGTATCTTTTTGTATATGTTTTTAGTCGTTAGTTTATTAATTAGTAAATAAGCTTAATTTTAGGTTAGTTCGTTAGTTAATTTTAATTAGATTTCCTTTTTTTTTATGCTTAGCTTAGTTTTCTCAATCTCTATTTATTTTTATTTTTTTTTTATTTTGAACTCAAATTTAATTTCTTATTCTATTGACTTGGCTACTGTTGTACGAACGTTTCTAAAATTATTGTATGCGACCATACGTAAAAGAAAACAAAAAAATGTGGGGAGAAAATTATCTAAAATGCACGCCCGTTACAACTAAAAAATTCTTTTATGCTATATTTATGTACATGTTGATGCATATAACTAATTTGCGGTGATAACGGAGATGATAAACGCGGAATATAGTTGGTACGTTATTTTTGTCAAGCGTACAAAGTAAAATAAACAAACATCTGACCTTATCAGTAACTTGAAGATACGGCGGCCAAGACGCCAAAGAGAAGCGTAGATACTTGCGCTTCCGAAACGAAGAAATAACAATGAGGTTCCAATTCCATAAATAACCAAAATGTTGACAGGAGCCAATATCCGCGAACGGTTCCTAGTTTGAAAATTATCGGAATGCTGATAAGCTGAATTCCTTTTAATACGTATTATTATTTTACTTTAATGGATTGGCCCTCGGAAACTTCCCTATAGTAAATAAGTAGGCTATAGTTTCTAAGGAATTAGATGTGGTACATACCGACGCTATCAGCTACCGGGAAATTCGTTTTAATTTTAAAAACTATAACTAACGAATACGATGCATTCGCATCGCGACTTTTAACGCTTTTGAAAACCATTATATTACAAATTTTCTAACAATTTCGATTGTTCGGGGTCAAGAGTTTATGATAATTGAAATAAAGTTATAAACATTTACACTTGACAATTTGGTTGCCTATACTCCGGTAATTTAATAATCGATTTAAATGTAGAAACAAAATATAAACATGTTTTACTGCCCTTCTCCAAAAAAATTAACTTCTCAAACGTATAGCAAAAATTTAGATGAGATTATCTCATAATAAAAGAGTCCATTGAATACAAACGAGTGTAGTAACTACGCGTACCAAACGCCTGTAAAAAGGGTCACAATCAGTAGGGACAAATCGGGACGAGTCGAAAATCGGTGGGGTCAACTCGATGTACTCAACAGTTGCTAAATTTAAACAACGAAAAGGATAAATTCTTTTTCTAACTCTAACTAACTAAATCAATCAAAAGGAACCCTCAAATTAAACTATCCTACAGAAACATCTGAATTAGATCCTAAGTACTCTTTAAGATCTTTAAGGTGCCAGTTACCAGCATCCGTGCCATTTTTGTGTTGGAGCGCATAAACTAAGTTGGAGATTTTTGTTTGATAGTGCACAAAACGAATTTAGGGGCAAGCTTGCTTGAAAAATTTGCCGAAGCATCTGACTGAACCTTATTGCGAAGCCACACTTTGTCGCCAACAGAGAGTGAAGTGTCTCTTTTCCTTAAATTGTAAGTACTAGCATTTCTTTTATAAGCTTTATGCAATTGATTTTTAACTGAATTGTAGACGTCATGTAGATGTTTAATTTCTTTGACATATTTGTCTCGTTCTTCGGGCAATAGCTCACAGCCTTTCGTAGTAGTAACGGCACCATAATAGTTTCCTGAAATGGGGACATTACGAGCGAAATTTAAGAAATTTGGAGTAAAATTTGTGACTTCGTGCACAGAGGAGTTTAAGGCAAATTGGATTTTTGCTAAATTCACGTCCCAATTTCGATGATTGTCTCCGATATATGATCTAATGGCTGTGTCTATGGTTCTATTGGACCTTTCAACAAAATTAACTTGGGGATGGTATCTTGCATTATACCAAATTTTTGGACTTTGTACTGCCTCGACAACGCCTGAAAAGCAGAACCAGCAAATTGTGGACCATTGTCACACAGTATAAATTGTGGTACTCCGTGTACCAAGAATATTTGGTTCTCCATAAACTTAATAATGGGAGATGCTTTAGCATCTCGCATCGGAAATAACAACGAATATTTGGTGAACCAGTCACTAACTACTAATAGGTATCGATTACCTTTAATCGATCTGGGCAGAGGTCCTAAAATATCCACAGCAATAATTTGCCAGGGATACTCACATTTTTTTTCTGAACCCATGAGTCCAGAAGTGGGTGAATTGGGGCTTTCTGTTCGCCACAAACACTACAGTTTCTAACATATTTTAACACATGGTTTTGCATGTTGGGCCAACAGTATTGTTCCTGAATACGTTTTAAAGTTTTGTAGTATCCAAAATGCGAAGAAGTTGGTTCATCATGACAAGATTGAATTACTTCTTCTCTTTTGAATTGGGCACTAGCAGTTTCCACTCTTTCAAGTTAGTTTTGAAACAGATCTTAGGGGAGGAATGTTTATAGATGAGATAGTCTTTAGCTTGAAACTGGGGGTATTTGTCAGGATTGTTTTTGATATTATTTGCTAAACGAACATAACCTTCGTCGCAATCTGTAGGGTCAACAGTAATAAGGCCGATCTCAATAAAAGGATTTCGTGAAAGAGCATCTGCTACAACATTAAGATCTCCTTTTCTATGAACAAGGTTAAAAGAATACTGGGACAATTTCACCGACCAGCGAGCCAAACGACCTGTTGGGTCTTTCAATCTATGGAGCCATAAAAGTGAGTGATGATCTGTGACAGCATTAAATCGAACACCTTCCACGTACGGTCTAAATTTTTCAATCGAAAATATAAGTGCTAATAGCTCTCTTTCAGTCACCGTATAGTTGCGCTCAGGCTTTGTTAAGGATCTAGAGCAATAAGCAATGACGATCTCTTCGCCGTCAATATTTTGGGTAAGTACGCCACCTAAACCTACATTAGAAGCGTCGCTCTGGATTGTGAAAGGCTGAGAAAAGTCCGGACTTCTTAAAATAGGCGCTGTAACTAGAGCTTGTTTAATTTTTATAAAAGCATCTTCTGCTTCCATTGTCCAAGTCACATTTTGTTTCTTGTATTTGCCCAGAATCAAACCATTTAATGGAGCTACAAGAGAGGAAAAATCTTTTATAAAACGACGGTACCACGAACACATCCCAAGAAACCTTTTACTTCGGTATAAGTTTTTGGTCTAGAAAAATTAATCATAGTCGCTACCTTTTCTGGATCTGTCCGCAACCCATTGCCTGTACCATCTATAATAAAACCAAGATACTTGAGTTCATTTTTAAAAAATTCACTTTTTTTTAAATTTATAGTGAGATTTGCCTTCTTAAGTTTTAAATAAACATCCTCTAATAATTGCATGTGTTTCTCAAAAGTATTAGACACGACGATGATGTCATCTAAGTAAACAAAAATGTTCGGCTCAAATTGAGGTCCAAACAAGGTGTCCATTAATCGCTGCAGCGTTTGAGCGGCATTACTCAGGCCAAAAGGCATAACTGTAAATTGGAATAACCCGTGACCAGGAACCGAAAAGGCTGTTTTTTCTTTGGATGTGTTATCTAAGGGTATTTGCCAAAAACTGTTTCGAAGATCAATTGATGAAATGTATTTTGCATCTTTGAGTAAACTCAAAATTCTGTCAACCCGGGGTAACGGATACGAATCAGGCTTCGTAATCGAGTTTAATTTACGGCCATCAAAACAGAAACGGAATTCTCCGGAGTTTTTTTAACAAGGAGGACGGGTGAATTAAATGGACTAGACGAGGGTTCAACAACACCTAATCGTAACATTTTTCTAGTTCTTTAATTAAATGGTCCATCATGTATGGTGACATTTGGTATTGGCGTTCTTTAAACGGTTTGCTATTACCAACGTCAATAATATGTGAAGTGACTTGGGTACGACCTAGTCTATTTTCACTACATAGCTCAGTGAATTTATTTTTAATATCATTAATTCTTTGTTGTTGTTGAGGCAAATAAGTTGGTAACTTAGGACTAATTAACACATTTGTTTCTAACACATTGATATTAGTGTTTTGAGAACTGCTTTGGGCTAGCCACGTTTCATTTTATAATCTAAACTCAATCCAAATTCCTTGCAGAAATCACTACCTAAGATAATATTTTGATTTAAAGAAGGTACTACTAGAAATGGAATTAATTTACTAAAATCATTTAGGGTAATAGGTATATCAACTATTCCAGTAACTGGTTGTTTATTGCCGTCTGCAGTAGTAACAAATTTTATGAGAGATTTACAGGGTTTAAACTGGAGTTTGTTGAGTAAACTAAATGAATTGCTTCCTAAAATGGATTTATTTGCTCCCGAATCTACTAACGCTACCAATTGGACATTTAAAATATTAACAAGAACGTAGGGTCTATTATCATATTGTTTTTTAATAAATAAAGGGGAAATTTCTGGTTTCAAAATTAATTTTTCTTTATAAAACTTTCGTACGTACTTAAGCCAATCTTGCCAAGAGGGTGAACCATTATGAATAAGTGAGGCTTTTGATATACTATTAGAAGACATTAACCAGCCTCGTTTTAATGCCTTTTGTGCTCGTTTTTTGAGCACGTACAACTACTACTTACAACGCCGGGTCTACCGCATTTAAAACAAAAAGTTGTCCTTCTGGCTGTACAATTATGAAAAGTATGGTTGGGCTGCTGACAGTTCCAACAAATTACATTAAATTTTTTTATAACACCTGTACTTGATTGACATTTACTATAATTACTTGCATGGGCAAAAGATTGATCGGGATCTTTACTATATCCAGGAGTTATTGTGTTAACACTTGAGTACCTACAACTTGGGGGTTTTTGTTTATCCTTTATGTCTTTAGCAAAATCAATTTTTTGCACAATTCGAGTAATTGAGTTACACTATTTATGTCACAAAGAGTAACTTGGTCGACGTAATGGGGTAATAAGTTTTTGTGATGTATTTAAGTTTGGTGGTTTCCGCCACAAAATGTCCTAACTTACTAAATAAATTATCTAAAACTGCAACAAAAACGTTAACAGGCTCATCACGTTTTTGGTACCTCAACCTAATTTTTTCCCATATGTCGTCTTCATAGCCTACTGGGAGAAATTCTTGCTTAAGTCGTGTAACTAAACTATCCCAATTATTAATTGTACTCTTAACAGAACGAAACCAAGTTAGGGCATTATCAGAAAATAATTCGATAGATGAATTAAATAATTCAGTGGTGTCAACATGTCTGGCAATTCGTAATTCTTCTACTCTTTGCAAAAAATCTAAAATATCTGCCCCTTTGGAACCGGAAAACTTCAAATTCCATTTGAAGACAGGAACTGGTTTAGCCTCAAAAGAACGAATAGTATAAGTGGGTGCAATGGGAGGCACAGAAACAGTATCGGCAGATGTTACTGTGGGCTGCACTATGATCTTATCGGCAAGTAAAGCTTCCAATTCCAAAGCAGAAGCAATTGCTTCATTTCGAAATGTTATAATTTCCTTAGGAGTATCTTTGTCAATCTGAATACGTTTAGAGCGATATGAGAGATGTATGATTCGAGAACAAACGCGATTATAAACTGAATCGTTAATATTCCCTTCAAATTCTTCTATTAAGGTCCGCAGAGAACTAATTATTTTATTAATTTCTATCGTTTCTGTTTGAAAATCATAAGATGGATCTGCATAAGAAACACCGGGGCGCTGAATATCCTTTTGTAATAGTTTAGCAAGCATTTTGCGTTTAGTGCTTGTGTCCTTATTTGTAACGATTCCGCGAATCCGCAATTCATAGTTAAGTTCATCTGTTAATAAATGAATAGGTTTAATCTGATTTATATCATCCATGTTCATGATTGTATAATAAACAGCACAAAAATAGGAATTTTAATGACGTTGGGCGCCAAATAAAAGTGTAACGTGGAAAATAATTTTCGAAGGAAAAGAGGATCATCCACGGTGCACTTTCCTTGTGTCCTGTTGGAAGGGCACGTACCTCGACTAACTCTTGGCTGGGGCCGTGGATAGAATTGAATAAGATTATTAGTTGTTAGGGTGGGCGCCTGGTCTATTACTTTTGTTTTATTAATTAACGGCCTAGTTAGACCTTCTAGGACGCCAGGAAAGTTGGTAAGGACAAAAAGAAAGTTATGAACAAAAAAGGGTAAATAAATTGTGACTGGTTTATTATACAATCAAAAGAACTCATACAAAAACAATATATAAACTTTTACCAAATTTGTCGAAAACAAAATTCAAATAAAAAATTATGATAATTATTGGCTATGCAAATTGATAATGATTCTTATTGCTTTTGGTACAAAATTGTCATAAAGGGGTGGAAGTGAAATTAATAAAAGTTTGAAACAACGGTAACCAGAATAGGTATCTTTTTGTATATGTTTTTAGTCGTTAGTTTATTAATTAGTAAATAAGCTTAATTTTAGGTTAGTTCGTTAGTTAATTTTAATTAGATTTCCTTTTTTTTATGCTTAGCTTAGTTTTCTCAATCTCTATTTATTTTTATTTTTTTTATTTTGAACTCAAATTTAATTTCTTATTCTATTGACTTGGCTACTGTTGTACGAACGTTTCTAAAATTATTGTATGCGACCATACGTAAAAGAAAACAAAAAATGTGGGGAGAAAATTATCTAAAATGCACGCCCGTTACAACTAAAAAATTCTTTTATGCTATATTTATGTACATGTTGATGCATATAACTAATTTGCGGTGATAACGGAGATGATAAACGCGGAATATAGTTGGTACGTTATTTTTGTCAAGCGTACAAAGTAAAATAATCAAACATCTGACCTTATCAGTAACTTGAAGATACGGCGGCCAAGACGCCAAAGAGAAGCGTAGATACTTGCGCTTCCGAAACGAAGAAATAACAATGAGGTTCCAATTCCATAAATAACCAAAATGTTGACAGGAGCCAATATCCGCGAACGGTTCCTAGTTTGAAAATTATCGGAATGCTGATAAGCTGAATTCCTTTTAATACGTATTATTATTTTACTTTAATGGATTGGCCCTCGGAAACTTCCCTATAGTAAATAAGTAGGCTATAGTTTCTAAGGAATTAGATGTGGTACATACCGACGCTATCAGCTACCGGGAAATTCGTTTTAATTTTAAAAACTATAACTAACGAATACGATGCATTCGCATCGCGACTTTTAACGCTTTTGAAAACCATTATATTACAAATTTTCTAACAATTTCGATTGTTCGGGGTCAAGCGTTTATGATAATTGAAATAAAGTTATAAACATTTACACTTGACAATTTGGTTGCCTATACTCCGGTAATTTAATAATCGATTTAAATGTAGAAACAAAATATAAACATGTTTTAGTGTCTTTTAATAGTCAACAGATCTCAATCAGCATTTGCCAAAAGAGTAGTAGAAAACCTTCTGAAGCAGTGGCCTGTGTGGCTTTTAAGGTCGTTTTTCGTCAGAAATGCAGCAATGAGACAGGGTATTTTTCCTACTTTCTAATTTATACATCGGCTATTTGAATACTTCAGGAAGAGACGACTGCTTGTACTATATGATGGTCTCAAATTTTTATATTTTCTGTCTACTTTAATGTATTTGGTTAAACCCTAAGCCATAAAGATCACAAATGTCTTTTCAAGGAGTCTTTAACCCCCGTCACTATTTTGTTATACCGTTATGTAACGTATTTCCTTAGCGCTTAAGTTTAGTATAATGGCTGTAGTAGTGTTGTTAACAAATGCCAGTAATTTTAGCTGAATTAATTATAGTACCTACAAACACAGTCCACTATATTGATTAATTAATTAATTACCCTAACATTTGGTCATTCGACCCGATATTAACGAATTGGTGATAAAGGAAGCGACGCCATCGATGACTCAACAAGCATCAAAAAGTGAGTTCCTTTGTTTACTTTCCTTATTCCAAATAGCTACGTTCTATTTGCATGAATAAAATAAAATTTAAGTTGAGAAAATAAAGCGGTTTCTTAATATCCTAACCCTCATATTTTGCAAAATACAATGGTTGATTTAGTACAGTTAACTAAGCAACGAGGTGCCATCAAACATAAGCTGACAAATTTCAGTAATTATTTAAAGGTTACTACCGACAATTTAGTTGATCAACAAAGAATCGCTGAATTTCAATTTAAAGTAACTACAATTTCTAAATTATTAGATGATTTCGAATCAATCCAAATTCAGATAGAGTACCTAACTCATCATCAATCAGCCTTTAACGTTCACTGCTGGACATAGGCCTCCCTCATGGCCCTCTACTTTTGTCTGTCCTGTCCTTGCTGGATCCAGTTGCTTGCCACTCTCTTCAGATCATCGGTCCAACGCGTTGGTGGTCTTCCTCTACTCCGTTTATCGGCGCGCGGTCTCCATTCCAGGAGCCTTTTTGTCCACCTGTCATCCCCCATTCTTGCCACGTGTCCAGCCCACTTCCACTTTAATGACGTTACTCTCTATGATGTCTGTTACCGCCGTTCTTCGGCGAAGATCCTGATTTGTAACATGGTCTCGTAAACTCAATCCAAGCATTGATCTCTCCATTTTGCGTTGGGTCACCTTCAGCTTTCTGGCGGATGTTGTTGTTAAAGTTAGGGTCTCTGCTCTATATGTGAGTACCGGCAGGACGCATTTGTCAAATACTTTCCTTTTCTGACATATGGGAAGGTCGCTCTTAAATATATGTTTCAGTCTACTATAGGCTGCCCATCCAAGGTTGATCCTTCTTTGTAATTCGCATGTTTGATTATCTCTGGATATTCGTATTTCATGACCTAGATACATATATTTTTCCACCAGTTCGATGTCGGTATGATCGATCTTTATTTTCTCGCTCATTACAAGGTTTGTCTTCGAGAAGTTTATCTTCAGTCCAACGCCGTAACACGCCTCTCTCAGTTCATTCAGCATTTCTTTTGCTTCTCTCTGGTTGTCGGTTGTTAGGACAATATCATCCGCAAAACGAAGGTGACTCAGTTTACGACCGTCTATGATTATACCCCTGTTTTCCCAGTCTAATCCCTTGAAGGCATGCTCCAAAACGGTTATAAATAATTTTGGAGACATGGTGTCTCCTTGTCTCACTCTTCTTTCGATGTTAATATTGTTGCTCGCTTCGTGCAATCTAATCTTCATGGTAGCGTTTTTGTAAATATTATAGATTAGTTGTGTGTATCTATAATCTATTCGGCATTCCTTCAGAGCATCTATTATAGCTTTCAATTCGATAGTGTCGAATGCCTTGTGGAAATCTATGAACAGAAGGACCAGGGGTCTATTATACTCTATAGTTTTTCGATGAGGGTCTTCACACTTTGCAGATGGTCGTTTGTTCCGAAACCGGAACGAAATCCGGCTTGTTCGCTGGGTTGGTAGACTTCGAATTTGTTTTCAAGTCTTGTTGTTAAGATTCTGGTAAACAACTTGTATATATGACTAAGGAGAGTTATGGGACAATAATTTTCCAAGTCCGCTTTATCGCCCTTTTTATGAAGCAATATGGTGGTTGCCACGTGCCACTTGTCGGAGATGGTGCTTTCCTGTATGCAGAGGTTAAAGAGTAATTTTATTTTTTTTAACAGGAGGAGGCCTCCGGATTTTATTGCCTCCGCAACCACTCCGTTTTCTCCTGGTGCTTTATTATTTTTCATCCTCGACAGTGCTCCTTTGATTTCTGTGATGGTAATTTCTGGCATCTCTTCGGATCCTTGGTTTATTATTCCCCTCTCCCTTGTGGATACATCATTGCTGAGAGGTTCCCGTGATCGGCTCTTATATAGTTCACGGTAGAATTCTTCCACGATGCGGAGGATCTCGTCACGGTTCGAGGTGATGCTTTCTTGTTTATTTTTTAATTTAGTTTTTGCCTTCGGTCAACCTGTTTCGCAGTACTTTCATGCTTTTGTTGTTCTCTATTGTTTCCTGGACTTTCCTGCTTCTATAGTTTCTGATGTCCCGTCTGATGGCTTTTGAGATTTCCTTGTTCTTTGCTTTTATTTCCCTGTTGGTATGGCTTCCATTACCTCTCATATCGTTTCGTTCGCGCATCAGATTTCTTGTGGCCTTACTAATTCTTTCCTCCTTTTCAGACTTTGTGCAAAACGTACGTTGTGCTTCCTCCAATGTCTCTGTTATGACTCTGTTTAAGCTGTTGGTCTCCGTCTCTGTGTAGTCGCTGTTTTGTAGCCTGTTGGTAACATGGGTTTCGAAGGCCTGGGTGTCTTCTAGTGTTGACCATGATTGTTTTGGAGATTTCTTTACCAGTTTTAGTCTCTCCACGCTTAGTTTTATTTGCACGTTGCATCTCACCATTCGGTGGTCGCTGCCTGTTCTGCATTTGTTGAGTACTGTAACATCTTTTACGATCGACGATTTGTCCGTAATAATGAAATCAATCTCGTTGTGAGTTCTACCGTCCGGGCTTTCCCATGTCCATCTTCTTTGGGTTTTTTTTATGGAAGAAGTTGTTCATTAGATACAGGTTATGTTGCAGTAGGAAACCCAACAGTTAGTACCTAACTACTAATGATAAAATAACAGAACAGTATAATGAACGCGATGATTTTATAAAAAAATTCACGCAGAGTTTGGTAGCAGCAAATCGTTATATTCAGAAATAACGAACAGGCACCTGCTAACAGTTCGTTGAACGGTCAGAATGGTCACAATCGGTTGCAAGGGGTAAAACTGCCAACGATCAGTTTACTTAAGTTTAACGGTGATTTAAATGAATGGTTAAATTTTCGAAATATGTATAAGTCGTTAATTCACAGCAATGACGATTTAAGCGATATACAAAAGTACCATTATTTACGGTTCTCTTTGGATGGTGATGCCCTTTGGATTATAGAATCTATAGAATTACGATAATGCATATCAAAGCCTCTGTTCGCGTTATAATAACAATAGACTTTTAGTAAACAATCAAATTAAAACTTTATTTAATTTACCGGTTTTAACTAAAGAGTCAGCTCTAGGTTACGTAATTTAGGTTACAATGCGTTATTCAAAATTATTCGTTCCTAGAGTCATTAAAACAACCCTCAGAAAAATTGTGGGATTCTATTATTGTTTATATTATCACATCTCGTTTTGATCATAATACTGCGCGTGCATGGAAAGAAAAAAAATCATGTAAAGAATTTCCTACTCTAGACGAATTAAAGAAATTTATTAAAATAAGGCCGATCTACTTGAAACGCTAGAAACTAATAACCAAAGCAAAATTAAGTTTAGTAAAGATACCGTTTTAGAAAAAAATTCTGGCCGTAATACACTTCGTATGTCGTTACACACTGTAACAAAAATTGCAAATTGCACGTTGTGTACGGAACACCCATTGTTTCGTTGTAAAGTATTTGAGTCTATGTCGTTACCTCAAAGAAAAACTAAAGTCACAGAATTAAAACTATGTGAAAATTGTCTGGGTACGGGACACTCTGCCCAAAGATGTAAAGCGCGTTCTTTTTGTAAACGATGTAGCGCAAAGCACAATGATTTAATTCATGAAAATAACTTCGAATAAAGGGAAGCGGTTCAAACTTGTAGTGTAATGCCAACAAGCTCAATTCAAATGACACAGTCAGTACATAGCGCTAACAACAATGTTTTGTTATCCACTGTAGCTCTTACTATAAATGATCATTTAGGGCAAAAATTGAGTGCAAGGCAATTTTAGAATTGGGAAGCTAGTCCAATTTTATTTCTGAAAATTTGTATGAACGTTTGAAGTTACCACTCACACAAAAATCTATGTCGATAGTAGGTATTTCACAAATATGTACAGAGTTAAACAAATGAAAGTCAATTCTCAAATTAACAAATATTCCACTGATCTGACTTGTTTTGTTATTCCGAAAATTACGAATAATTTACCGTCCACTAATATTAATATTACGTCATGGAGAATACCTAGTGAAATAAAATTAGCTGATCCTACATTTAACATTCCTAGTCGAATTGATTTATTGATAGGAAATGGTCATTTTTGGAAACTATTAGAAACAGGAAGAAACAAAGTAGTTCAGAAAGCAATGATGTGCACGCCTTTGGAGATCAAACTACTACAGGTACATTAGGGATTTATTGGACACCAGCAAATGATTGTTTAACTTACAGGATTGACATCGTCTTTCAAAGGAAAACAAACATTACTAAACGAAGGTTGTTATCTGAAATAGCAAAAATATTTGACCCATTGGGTCTTATAAGTCCATGTGTTATCTTATCCAAAATTATAATTCAAAGATTATGGACATTGAATTTAGGGTGGGACGACGAGGTACCACTAGAGATATACAAAACATGGCACGAATTTTGCGTAAACGTGTATCATCTACAACAATTACAGATTCCAAGACATGTGGTTCTTGCAATTTCTACTATTACGAAATTGCACGGTTTCTGCAACGCTTCGCAATCCGCGTATGGAGCCTGTGTATATGCACGGAGCATCAATCTAGAAGGAAACGTGCAAGTGAGACTTATCTGTGCAAAGACAAGAGTCGCCCCCTTAAAAACCATAACAATTCCAAGATTGGAATTGTGCAGAGCTTTGATGTTGGCTAGATTAATAAAAAACGTTGTGGATACTTTACATTTACAGACACGTTGCTATTTATGGTGTGATTCAACAATAGTGTTGTGGAGGCTGAAAACTGTGCCAAACAGGTTACAAACGTTTATGGGAAATAGAGTGTTTAAAATTCAAACTTTGACAGAGAACGATTCATGGAATCAAGTTAAAATCGGAGACAACCCACCTGATTTAGCATCTAGAAGAATTTCTCCAGAAAACTTGAAACAGTCAAAATTGTGGTGGTCAGGTCTAAGTTGGTTGCAAAAACAACACACAGAATGGCCACACTGTCAAACATTTGAACTCGAATATATTCCGGAACTGAAGAAACAAACTACAACATTAGTAGCACCTTTAAGACAAGCTGTGGTTCTGCTGGAAAGATATTCAAACATAATGAAACTACAACGTGTAGCTGCATACTGTTTACGGTTTTTATCGAACTCAAAACTACCAGTTGAAAATCGACAATATGGAATATTAACGGTAACAGAATTGAACTTAGCTATGATATCTTTGATTAGGTTCTCACAAAGAAATAGTTTTAGTGTAAAATTAGAATTGTTAAAAATAAATTAACCACTGCATAAAAGCATGATATATTAAAGCTTTCACCGTTTCTAGATAAGAATGGAATTTTACGAGTAGGTGGTAGGTTAAGAAATTCAGACTTACATTTTAATACAAAGCATCCAATTTTGATATCTGGAAAGGAAAAACTAGCTAGGTTAATTTTCCAATCCGAACATAAACAATTACTCTATGCAGGGCCCCAATCACTTTTATCAAATGTAAGACAAAATTATTGGGTTACTTCCGGTATGAAAATTGCTAAATCTGTAGTAAGAAATTGCGTTAAATGCTTTAGATTTAAATCAAAATTAATAAATCCTATAATGGCGCATCTTCCAGAGAAACGGGTTAAGAAACCAATGAGCCCATTTTACGTAACCGGTTGTGACTACGCTGGACCTTTTTTGTTAAAAGATAGAAAAGGTCGCGAAAGCCGTATTTCAAATGCTTATTTATGTTTATTCGTTTGTTTTGCTACAAAAGCTCTGCATTTAGAGACCGTCAGAGATTTGACCGCCAAAAATTTTATGGCAGCATTGCGGAGATTTGCAAGTCGCCGAGGTGCCCCAAACCATATTTATTCAGACAATGGCACAAACTTTAAAGGCGCAAAAAATTAATTAGACAAGTTAATCAACTTTTTTAACACATCAAAACCTGAAATTGAAACTTTTTGCACTACGATGAATGTTCGGTGGCACTTCATTTCTTCAAATTCACCACATTTTGGTGGTTTGTGGGAAAGTGGTGTTAAGAGTGTAAAACACCATTTATGTCAAATAATTGGTGACTCAAAGTTAATGTATGACTCCAGACCTATATATCCTTTGTCATCTGATCCCAATCCCTCTTACCCCGGGTCACTTTTTGATTGGAAGACCGATGACAACACTACCAGATCCTTGGATCTTCTCTTCTAGGCACCAGTCTTTAATTAAAGAATATATTTTTTTAAATTTATATTGTCTATCGATCTATTTCAAATCAGTTGTGGGGAAACGTTGTCTATATTTTGATAGGATTTTTTATCTCGACCTGTGATCGAGCAATACAGGTAATGCCGATTTTTACACACTACTCAGTACAGATTAATCAAAGTTTTTAATACTATTTCAGCCGTTCCCAAACATTTGTAATACGTGTCAAGGTTTCGGTAGATATAAACTTCTTCTCTCTACACTTAGTTTTTATCAATATCGTTTGTTGAAACTCAAACTTAAAAATTTACACTAAATACAAAGTGTCCGGACACTTAATTACCCGTAAACGTAGAACATTTAAATACGGACATATAATCACAACGACATATAATAACACCGAACATTTAATCACATCAACATTTAAACAGCTCGACGTTTAATCACACTAACGTTAATACAACGTTATGTATTCAGAATAAACACGAAATTACTCTGAACCATTTATCAATTGCAGTTTTGTAATATTTATTCGTTTAATAAAAATTTCAAAGCGCAATCTGATCCTTTATGTTCAAAAGCTACTTCGACGCCAAATTTAAAGGATACAATTTAGTTACCAATTTACTATTTCTTAATACTTTAAATATAACAATGATTTTTTTAAATTCAATAAAAATCACAATTAATTTTAAGCACTTTAATCTCTTTTAATATTTTCTTATAGTTGTGATGCAATGTAGGTACATGTGATTAAATTGTCGAATGTTTATCTGTCGCCGTGATTATGTGTCTATGTGATTAAGTGCCGACGTATTTAACGTTATTGTGATTAAATGTCTTGTGCTTATATGTTTGAGTTTAACTACCATATGTTTAACTGTCGAGTGTCAAGCTAAAGCTCTCGAACTGTATTCATGGTTCTCCGGGCGTAATCATTATAATAACGCACTTGGTGCATAAATAGTTATTATGAAATAAGATTTTGAATTTAATAAAATTAAACGACGTGCCTTGTTATTTTAAATATAATAAATAACAAAACATGTGTACTTCACTGCAATAATTGAATTTATCAAAGGAAATTAATCATGCAAGAATCGGGTATCACTTTATATTTACAACATATTTAGAATTTAAACCAAAAGTGGTTTTTAGCTCCAAAATGATATTACGAGTATCTTCCCAATTCTGAAATGTAATTGAGAAAGGACTTAATAGGATCGCTAATTTGAAATATGTGTATTCTTTACCGCAAACGTTACAATCCCCAGAAGAATCGTCACAAAGTAGGTAGGAAGGGGAAGTGAGGTAAAGTGAAAATCTAGGGCAAAGTGAAAACTTTACGTATTGGTTTGGAAACGGACATAACTTGCATCTAATTACCGACTTGCAGTTAGTAAGTTACTCAAGTTTCAAGAAGGGTCACCAATGTGTTATCGTGTGGGATCAAAAAAATCATGTTTTAACTTTCAATGCAAGCAACGAAACAGTTTCTTCTATTTATAAAAATATGCTAAACTTTAGTTTCATACCAGGTGAAACTTGGAAATGTTTGTTTATTGGCTGCCACTTTCTTATTTCACAGAGTAATGGGGTAAACTAAAAAAAAATCTATGGGAAATTTTCAGTATGCTCCGCTAGGGAAAGAAACGTTTTGGCATTGTTCTAGACACACTGTATTTTTTATGTTTGATTATAGTGTTTCTGTTCAGATGCGTACTTACAGAAGAAAAAAGGATCAACTCTCTTGGACAGAGAAGGCCATACTCAGAAGTCCGGCATAACCGCTTTTTTCAATTATGAGCATCAAAACAGTTCTACTAGCACAACCCACAACCAAAGAAGATATGATGAAACGAATACAACAAGCACTCACCGTAATTCGAAGAGAGACATTAACAAATGTGCAGAGGGGTTTTTATTCCAGTATTGAAAGATGTATGGAGGTTAATAGTCGAAATATTGAGCATCTGATTGTGTTATAATTATATTGAGTACATTTTATTAATTTTCTTTTGGTGCTAATTGTGTTGCATTTATTCACCTTCACCTTCTCTTCAATCTTAACGTACCCACTTAAATAATAGCCAGTATAAATACCGGGTACCTTATGATTCACTGTTTAAAGAATAAAATTAACAACATTTGAATTGGTTTTATTGAAAACTTATTTTAAAGTAGGTACTTTAATGTTTGCATTCTTTGCAAGCGTATAATTTAAGAGTTGATCTGTAAATGTTTCAACCTTTCGCCTTCGAGTGCATTCTGGTTCATCCGGTAGGTTCAGGTGCTTCGTCGTCAGCACCGGTGCGGTGGTTCCGTAGTATACAAAATATTTCCACCGCTAACATTAGTCAATGCAGTAATGAAAGAATCTTAAATAAGGTGATAAATGCCCCGTCATATTGACGTATCTAAATTATTTGCTGAAAAATGAGTCAGCTTTGAACATAAACCATTGATTAGAAACTACATAAACTCTGTTTTGAATTCAGCTGGAAAATTAGTTCTTTTAACACTATAATGGTCATAAAGGGGGTTAATTGATTTTTTATTTATCTATTTTTATTTATAACTGTATAAGTGTTTTACATTGTTAGCAGTGCAAGAGTTGACTTACAACTGCCGCTAATAATAAATCATTCACACCTCGCATACATACATTTCCTAAGCTAAGCATGTAAACTAATCGTATTTCTTACCTACTTAAGTTACATACTACATCTCCTTTACAACGAAGAAAAACCATTTTATTGTTATATAATGTTATGATTAAATTTATTATATCTTAGCTTAAGCTTGTTTTTACTAGCTAGATAATTTTAGTTAAGTGTTTGAAGTTCTTGAATTTGATAGGAATCTATTCTTCTATAAAAAAAACCTAAAAAAAATGTAATTAATTAGTTATAAGAGGAATAGCTTACCACTTTTAAAGTTAATTGAGTGTGTGCAGCAACATTTGTGTGTAACGTTAGTTGCGGAAGTGATAGAAAAATTTGACGTTAGATGGCATGCGAGATAGAGAAGATTGATGATTATTAAGGAATCAAATAGGTTTAAATAAATTTTTGAGAGTTAGTGAGTAACAAAAATTATAAACAAGTTAATATAAAAAAAATAATTCAAAACGAAGTACTGTTTTAATTAAGTGATTAAGATAAAGAAATAAAAAGATATAATTTAAAACGAAATGCTGTTTTTGGATTGAGTGATAAAGTTGAAATTATGGAATAAAAAATAGAGGTATGGTTGATGGATGGAAAAAATAATATAAAAAGCAAAGTTGAGCGGTTTACATTTACGAATAATGGAGGCAAGAAGCAATAAAGTAAGTAAGGGTTTTTTTTTTAAAATTGGACTTACCCCAAGTTGGAGGGGAAAGGAAGTGACGGCTGGTCTATTTTTTTTCTTGAAAAGTAAGGATGTGACGTGGTGGGAACGGAGTTTATTTTTGAACGGTCTGGATGGGCTGGATTTGTAAAAGGAGAAGAGGTTATCTGGATAGACACAAGGAGGATATTATTTTTCAGATAAGTTTATAATTAGGAGTTGTTGTTTTTTTTATCAAAAACTTAATTTAAAAATTGATTAATAGTAGTTGACATTTTTTTTGTTTGACCTTTAGATTTATTTTATTTCATTCCCATTTACATTAAACAATTTATGTAAGAGATTTTTTGGAATAGAAGATTTGAAAGAATGGGATTCTTGTATCATGTGGTAAATGAGCTAGCTGGAATATATAAAAAATGGATTTGATAATAAAAAAGAAAAAAATATTAGTATTGAGTGATTGAGTAATTATAGTCAGGTTGAAAATTCTCAATTCAATCATAACAATAAATTATTTTGATGAAACTTACGAATAATATTTTTTTATTTCATTTTTATGTATTTTTACAACAGTACTATTATCTAATTATATTTTTCTAGGATCGTGCAAAAAGTGATTATTTTTGCAGCTGTGTGCCAAAAGTTTCACTTTTTTCCATCAGTCCAAACAGCAATTTATTAGTGCAAAAGAAAATTATTTTTTGCACTCGTGAAAAAAGTAGTTTTTTAATTTTTTATTTTATTTTTTTTATTTTTTCAATCGTAGAAAAAATATTGGTTTGTTTCCCTAGTATATATTGAATTTCAAATTGATTTTCGTCTAATGCTTTTTATTTAATTTTATTAATCTGCTCGCGGGGTTTTTCATACCGAATAAATATATATCGATGATCGGTATATATTATAAATTTTCTGCTGAATAAATAAAGGCAAAAGTGTTTTACCAACCATACTATAGATAATAGTTCTTTTTTGGTGACTGGATAGTTAAATTCCACTTTGTTCAAAGTTCGACTTACGTAAGCTACAGGTTGATTGTTTGAATTAAAAAGCACAGCACCTATAACATAATTTGATGCTTCATTCTTCAAGAAAAAATATTTTCTTGAGAAAAATCTGGATATTGCAGTATTGGTGCATTTATGAAAGCTTGTTTAAGAATATCAAATGCGAACTGACATTCTTCCGTCCACATAAATGCAACGTTTTTTTTTGTAAGTCTAGTTAACGGATGTTCAATTATTGCAAAATTTCTAATAAACTTCCTATAATAGTTGCCACATGCTACAAATATTTTCACTACGTCAGTAGTTTGCGGAATTGGAAAATTTGTTATCGCTTCAGTTTTCTTGGGTCGAGTGAAATACCTTTATCTAATAATGTATGACTTAAGTATAATATTTCTTTTTTTTTCAAATTGACATTTGTTTGGATTAAGCTTTAAATTTACTTTCCGTAATCGCTGGGAAATATTATAAGATTTTTATTATGATCTGATAACGAATTTACAAATACAACAAAATTGTATACGAAACAACTTTCATATGTTAATCCTGTTAAAGCAATTGTCATTAATCTAGAAAATGCATTTGTAGCAAATGTTAGTCACAATGGTAATCATGTTAATTGATAATTGACGTATGCCTGATGAGAATGCAGTATATAATATACAATTCTACCTCATAAAATCTTTGATTAAGATCCAAATGAAAAAATATTGAGCCTGCCCTAACAAATCGGAAATTTCTAAAATGTTAGGTAATGGAAATTTATCATTTTGTATTTTTGGTTTAAGGATCGGTTACTATACGACAATTCGATTTCCCGTCTTTGTCTTGCTTTTTGGGTGTAAGAAACCGGTAATTGATTATTATAAATATGCCGCCGAGATAAGAATTATCTTACAACATAAATTTCAATGTCTTCAGAATCGTCGTGCGCAACCACCCCAGTTAGTATCACCCCCCCACCCCGTGTATCTTTTGCCCACTCTTCAGTTAATGATAACGTCCCTTTTATAAATGGAAGCGCGATGCTGAGAAAGTAATGTTCCTTTAGAATTCTCTGAGAATACCGAGCTCCTTAGCAACCGTCCGAATCCTGTCCGAATAATCGCACTAAATCTTTACTTTACTATAAACTGTACTCATTTTTCTCACTTTAATAATTGCAATACTACTCTGAATCAGGTGATTGAATTCCGTTTTGTTCAGACATAGGTCGCAGTTATTTTCATTAACCGTATTTTCAAAGCCCATTTCTACTGCTGATTAGCATTCGGCACGGGTCTTGGCAAAGCCGTATTAACCACTTAAAACCCACCTATAAAACCATCGTTATTAATCCGTTCTCTTACAGTTATCACATACTTATTACCAAACCCCTACAATGCGGCTGATTCACTCGGTAGCACTGGCAAATAGTGGGTCTAGGTTACTTCGCTTACTTTAATTACAACCGCAGTCAGACCACCACTGAAACAGATGTATTCTGTCATGTGGACTCGCAGCGTTATTTGATAGTGGTGCCTACATACTATTCTCTAATTAATACGGGTCCGTTCTTATATATCAATTAAATTGTGTTTTTCATATTCACTAAATAACAATGAGTGCTGATAATAAAGTGTCAACCCGTAGTTCAACTGAACAGGAGAAAGAAGATAATCTTTCTCGCAAAATTGTGGATAAACTTTTGAACTCTGAATTACTATTTC
Organism: Abscondita cerata; assembly: GCA_030710515.1. Taxonomy (NCBI): domain Eukaryota; kingdom Metazoa; phylum Arthropoda; class Insecta; order Coleoptera; family Lampyridae; genus Abscondita; species Abscondita cerata. The sequence continues at coordinate 755,753 of JALBCR010000113.1, read as the reverse complement.
AACAATTGACTAAGGTCGTTCATGATGTTATTGAAAAGCAAGTAAATGAACTAATTAAGGCTTATGACAATAAAGTTAATGATTTAGAAGTTTGATTGGATGTAGCTGTAAAGGAAGCTAGTGATGCTAGAGATAAGTTGGAACAATACTCACGTATGAATAATATTTGAATTATTGATATTTCCAAAATTGCAGGCGAAAACACCGATTTGATTGTCACACAAATGTTTAAAGGAAAGTTAGATATTGATATCAACATTGATGCTATTGATTGTTCGCATCGTCTTCTTACTAAAGGCACGTTTTCTAAACCTATACTCGTAAAATTCATTAGTTGCAGGATTAAAGATCTTGTTTATTATAATAAAAAGAAGCTAAAAAAATTCCGAGATTGTAATTAAAGAAGACTTAACTATCCGACGTATTTAATTATTAAAAGAAGCTGTATCGATTTATGGGCCACTTAATGTTTGGACTACGAATGGATCAATTAATATTAAGCATGAAACAAAAACTTGTAAGGTGCTCTCAAACAAGGATCTAAATCAATTAAAGGCTGCCACTATTAATGGCGAAGGTTGATTTACGGATAATCCGCTGTGTAATTTGAATAACTTACATATTAGTGTTGTATTTTTCTTTAATTTTATTTCTTCTCTGTTTATGTATATTATACCTGGGTTGCTGCATACTGATTATTTATTTCTTAATTGTATTCTTACTACATAAATTGCATTGCTATAAAGTTTATCTTAATGCATTTTCAGAACTAAATATTTATTGTGCTTTATAGCTGGTGTTTTTAATAAGCTTAAAATATGAATAATGATTTTACTTTAAAAACATCACACATCAATATTAGATCTCTCCTTCCTAAGGTATCTGATATAAAAGCTACTCTTTATGGAGATGATTTGGATATACTGGCTGTGAGTGAAACTTGGTTATCAAATGACATCAATAATAACCAACAATGCATTAATAATTATAATATCGTGCAAAAGGATCGTGGCTCGAGAGGAGGTGGGGTATGTATTTTTATTTTAAAAACACTTTAGATATAACGTTATTTGTACCAACAACAATATTGAAGAAATCTGAATTGAACTAATACTTTTAAATAATTTAAATTGGTGCTGTTTATAAGTCACCCTCACTAAATTTTAAATTATTTTGTGATGAACTAGAGCAGTCACTTGCACTATGTTTGATGTATTCCTCCAAAATTATTTTCTTGGGTGACATGAATATTAATTTTTTTGAAGCGTATAATCCTGATACTTTATATCTTCAATCTATGACAGATGTATTTAACCTTAAACAAATTATTACGGAGGCTACACGTTCGTTTGGTAACACTGCAGCTTTAATTGATCTAATCATTGTTTCTGATCCCTTAGTTGTACTACAATCAGGAGTTAAGGCTTTTCATTCATCTGATCATGATCTTGTTTTCTGTGATACTATCTTGTTTAAGCCTGTGAAATATAATGCTTATAAAATGTTTAGAAGTTTTGTAAACTTTAATTCCGGAGCAAACTAATAACTTATTGCTTTTATTTGATAAACATGCACCTGTAATACTCTCTAAATTTAGTAAGAAGCGTTGCCCATGGATCACTGATAATATTAGATTACTTATGAGTATGCGACATAAGGCTAAACACAAACATAAACTTTCACCTACGATGCAGAACTGGGAAAATTACAAAGTTATACGCAACTACACTAACCAAGAGAGAAAAAAAATCTTACTTTGAACATCTCTTTTCTTAGATCTCTGAATGTCTTTAATACTGAAAATAAACCCTCAATCCCTATCAAATTATCCCATCCTGACTACATTAATAATTATTTTATTGACTCAATTCCAAAAGTGAAAGGTAATTATAAAGGTCAGATTGATACTTATTTAAATAGTAACTCTTTTAATAATAAATATCGTCTTAACTTTTCAACAGTTGATTGTAGTGATGTCCTTACGATTATTAACAAGTTAACAAGCAATAGCACTGCCTCTGATGGTATCAATCTCAAACTTATAAAATTATGTTGCCTCAATTGTGAACTGTAGTCTAACTCATAACACCTTTCCTTCTCTTAGGAAATGCGCATCTGTAATTCCTATCCCTAAAACACGTAACCCGTCTGATCTTAAAGACCTACGCCCAATAAGTATTTTTCCTACGTTATTAAAGGTACTCAAAAAAGTAATAGAAATTCAGCTTAGATCACATCTGGAAAAATTTAGTATCATTCTGAAATATCAATCTGGCTTTTGCAAATACCACAGTTGTACTACTGCACTTGAGAATGTGACTAATAAGATATTTTCTTCTTAAGATGGGTTAATTACGATTCTTGTTTTACTTGACTTTAGCAAGGCATTTGACACGCGTAATCATTCGTTACTATTCCATGCTGGTTTATCTAGTAACGCAGTTGATCTGTTGAAAAGCTATTTATCTGACAGAACACAGTTTATCAAATTAGAACATCGTATTTCTAATATTAGAAAGGTTTTACAAGGTGTACCACAGGGGTCAATTCTAGGACCTCTTCTTTATACTATATATACCTCTTCCATTGGTAAATGTCTTCGTACTTGCCAGATACAAATGTATGCCGATGATACTCAGTTGTTCCACTCTTTTGATATTTGTGATAGTGTAAATGCTATAATTCTCATTAATAATGACTTACAAGCGCTGCATTCGACATCCAAAAATCATCTGCTTCAAATAAATCCAAAAAATCAATTTTACTTATTTTTGGGAACCAAACTGATGTTGAATATTTAAGTAAAAATATAAACATTTCTATTGATGTAACATACTTGAACTACCTGTTCTATCTGAAGCTAAAAACCTGGGGCTAATTTGTGACTCTGCTCTGAGATTTAACTCGCATCTTAATAACTGCATTAAGAAGGAGCATATGAATTTAAAACTCACCTTTCCATATAGAAAATTTCTATTATTAAAAATTAAATCTATACTATGTGAATCTTTAGTGTTGTCTTATTTTAACTACTGTAGCTCTGTCTATAGTCCGTCTTTAACCTGGGATAATTCTAGAAGGATACAAAGAATTCAAAACGCCTGTCTTAGATTAATATTTGGTATTAGAAAATACGATCATGTATCTCATAAATTAAAAGAAGTACGTTGGCTTAATATGGCTAATAGAAGACAATTGCAAACGGCTATATTTTATCATATAATTATCATCCTAAAAAAACCTTTTTACCTATATAGGAAAATTTATTTTAGAAGCGATGTTCACAATGTCAATGTAAGGTATAAAGGGTACAATAACTCCACCACTTTACAAAATCGCATTCTTTGAACGTGGCTTTGCTTATCAATGCTACAAACTTTATAATACTATTCCTGTTGAATTAAAAGCACTCTCTATATCAAAGTTTAAGTTTAAATATAAATGCATCCTTTTGAGTCCCAAAATTTGATACATAACCCAATTATTACTACAGTATGCAGGAACTTGAGTGATTGAATTGTTCTTATACCACTGTTTCTGCATTTACAGAATTTTTATACTTATTGTGTTGAAACTATAGAATTAAGTTGATTCTCTTCATTGTTTTATTTTATTATTCATGGTTACAATAGAAAAGCAAGCTAAGTTTAAATTGAGCTGTAGGATTTCCCTAGTTTAGTTAAGTTAAGTTAAGCTAACTTAAGTTTACAGTTACAATTTGCAGTCTATATTTCGATCTTTTTTTTGTTATTGTGACATTATTAATTACCTATGGGAAATAAAGATACTTATTTACTTACATATAACTAGGGAGCGAGACCGGCCAGAAGTTGCTCTAACCTACAAGATTAATTATTAATTATTTTTTTGTGTTTATGAGGCGCCAATGGCAAAAGTTATTGGCCCCTTTATTTGTAGATAGCAAATTCATTTACTTTATGGAATTATGACTTCAATTGTTTTATATTTTATAATAAACATCTATGTCTTTTAGAAATTCTAGAACTAGTTTTATGTTGTTGGTGCTATATGCAAGTAGCTCTCGGCAATAATAATAATAATAATAATAATAATAATAAAGAACATTTATTGAAGGAGAACGATGACAACAAACAAAAAAAATACAAAAATAAACAAAATAAACAATAAGATAAATTAATATGTAAAACAAAATAAAAAATAAATAGAATCATATTAGCCACAATCATCTTCAAAAGGCGAAGTTCAAATTTATGAAAACCAGAAGTGGTATTCATAATCTGCTCTTACACTTAACCCTATTACTATAATAGAAAAAATATATAGGTACGTCTTAACATCTAAACATTAATTTAATAACGTGCAAGTACAAAAAAACAATATATATTGCAATAAATACTTTTGTACAGCATTCTTGATGAAGCAGATCCGATGACAAAAGAAGTAAATTAGGCCTTTATGTGGAGGAATTAGTCCCAATATTTGTTCTCAACCGACCCTGTAAATTAAAATGCAATAAATTTGTTAAATTTAAGAATACTTACCCAAAAAGGGGGACCCTGCCGTTTAGATGACATGTTGTTAAAATTGTCATTTAGGGCAAGCTGATGTTATTTGTTTATAGTCATTAAGATGTAATTGATTTAATAGCTAGGTAAAATCGTAGTCCTACTTATGAGCACCCATGTCAGATAAGTTAGGTCCAAGATCGGAAGGATGTTTCGATGACCTGAAATTGTGTAAGAAAAAATTATGTGAGCATGTACAAAACATGTACATTAGGTATGTTTTGGGCCAAGGAATCTGTGTATAAGCTTAAAAGGATTGAATATGAGTGCGCCGATTTAAAAACACTAAAAATTGATTACGACTTAACCTCAAAATTATAGGTTAAGGGAAAGTGCAAATTGTGAAGTTATGTGACATTATAGGGTATAAGTGCCGCATATCATTGTTATCAGAAGAGGAAGAGGCGTCGTTTGAGCCGGAGTTTGATAAGAAAGATTAAAATAAAATTATAATTAGTTGCAGAAAAGCCCGATAGGGGCGGGGTAAAATTTCAAAAAAAAACGCGTAAATTGATAAAGGATCCAAATAGACAATGCATAGATTATAAATGAGAGTACCGTCAATTTGAGCGTCTCTTCTTCGAATAGTCGTGGGCGTGAGTGCACGCAGAGGCTACGCCGAATTTGATAAAAAATAGTTAGTGCTTCAAAGTAACATTCCGAAGTTGACGAGAAGTAAGCTGAGTTTAAAGTCGTTGAAATTCCCCTGAGGTACCATTCCAGGGATGAAAGTAATAGGATAGTGTACAATAATTAAAAGTTGTAGAAGATTTGTGAGCTAAAATAAATAAAGTAAAGTGAAATCCGAGCACAAGAAGTTAAAAGAAAAAAGAAATAAACTTACCATAGTAGCGAGTGTAGTAGGACGTGGTGCAGCAATAATTTCACCAGCCCGTGAGGAAGCCTGGAGCACAATAGAGACATCGTCATAGTCGACATCGTAACTGCAAAAGAATGACGACAAGTACGAGAGACTGAGCAGATCAACGAACGTACCTGAGTTATCCTAGCAAGGTTAGAGCGTATTTGTAATTAGTTTTTAAGTACCCAAACGCGTTGTGTTTTTTTAAATAATATCCGTTAGTTATAAGGTCACTGCGCCGTAGTTAGCACCACGGGTCACGCGCGGAAACTAAATTTTTGCGTATGAATATTAGGTAGAAAGGCGTACCGCAGTTTTAAAAATACCGGGAAAGTTTTAGCTTAGGATTATGTAATTATCTAATTGTCAACAAAAGCGGTGGAGAGGAAATTTAATAAAAGGAAAATTGTGTGTCCAGTCAGTTGTTTTATTCTAGCCGATCTGTGACTGAAAGGATACTGTACACGTTTAACAAACATATGAGTAAGAGCTAGCCAGGTAAATTCTTTAGGGGTGATTTTACTACAACTAAGGTTGCTTATTTAATTTTTTTCTTTAAAGAATATATTTGAAGGTATCACTAATTAAACACCATAGCTCAATTAATTATCGAATCAAAATTTTATTTAGGAAATGTTTACAAAATAAAATTAGAAATAATTTTGATTTAAAAAACGTCTACAAGCAATAACTTTTAAATTAAATCAAAAACTAAACATGGTTATTTGAGTTGACTGATTATTACTTACTTTTAGATAAATCTAACCTACTAATTATTGTAAGTTATTAAAAAAAATCATTAAACTCTCTATTCATAATATTTAGTCCTTACAAAATGTATATTTTATGACGTTTCATTTTTTTCTGTAGTTAATATAAAAAGTGAAAATAAAAACTAAGCGATTTGAGAGATTCGGGTCAAACAGGCTAGTCTTATGGATTGGAGGTGTTATAAATTCTTTTCTCCTTATATTTACTCCATGAACGTAGTATCTAAATTTTGTTTTATTAAACAAGTAGGATGGTTGCTTATTGACTATTATTTTGTGAAATAATATGGAAGAATGCAATATTCTTTTGTTATACATATTAAGCCATTTGGATTCCGTTAATTTATGCGAAATACGATTAAACTTTTTGACTCCATATATTAGTCGGAGACAAGAATTTTGTACTCTCTGAATCCTACTCGCGTCAAGTCCACCAATGCACGGTCCGTACACAACATCGCAATGATTAAAATGAGACAATACAAGAGATTCACATAACAGCATCTTCAGTTTTCTACTCAAACAATATCTTTGATTAAATATGAGCTTTAAATTAAAATAAGCTTTACGTAGTATTGAAGAGATATGTTGAGAGAATTTCAAATCTTCGTCTAAAATCAACCTAAGATTTTTTGCACTTCCTCTAATGACTAAAATCTCATCTTCAACCTTAACAGTTACATCCTGTTTAATAAAATTTCTAGCCTTACGTTGACCGAATACCATTACTACTGATTTCTCCGCATTAATTTTTAAACAATGTTTTTCAGAAATTTTTACAAGAGAGTCAATATCAGAATTAATTAAATGAGTACTTAAAAGAACATCTTTAGGTTTAAAATCAATTTGAAGTTGGGTATCGTCAGCGTACAGGTGATACTTGCAATACTTGATATGTTTATGAAAATTGCATGTGTACAGTGAATAAAGTAAAGGACCCAAATTTGAACCCTGAGGAACTCCACTAATAATTGGTAAAGGAGATGAAATTTTTTCATTTAAAATAACTTTCTAAAGACGATTTGTTAAATAAGCCTGCATGAGTTTCACAGCGCTACCTGAAAAACCAATGAACCGTAAGATACTAAACAAAATATTATGAGAAATTGTATCAAAACTTTAGAGTAGTCTAGCATAACTAAAACGGATGTTCTATCTTTATCAGCAGCCGACAATATATCATCAGTTGGCACAACTGTAACCTTTTCTAAATCGCGATTGGCTTTCGGGTAAAATGTTATTACATGTAATATATGAAGTTATCTGTTATAGCATTATTTTTTCTAAAATTTTAGACATAACTGGCAATATACTGATAGGGCGAAGGTCCTTAAACAATGTCGGTTCATTGATCTTAGGTAGTGGAATTACATTAGCGATCTTCCAGTTATCAGGAAAAACACTAGATAGTAAACAGCAATTAATTATGTGAGCAATAACAGGCAAAACATCAAGGAAACATATTTTAACCATTGACACACTTATACCATCACTACCAACCGCATTAGTTTTAATACCAGCTACTATATTTGCTATCTGATTTTCATCAGACAATTTAAAACTAAACAAGGATTTTATGATTTTTATAAATGATTTGTTGTAAAATTCCTCTAATTCTAAGTTTCCAGAAACAGATTATCTTCCCGCACTTAAGAAGAAATCGTTAATTTTATTAACGTTATTAAGATGAGATGGTATATCACTATTATTAGATTTTGTTGTGTGATACACATTTAACGATTTAAGCTCCCTCCACATATTCCCAGGATTATTTCGCGCCCGATATCCTAAATAAGCTTTTTTTTTCGCTTCTTATAGCAAAAGTGGTATAATTCCTTAAGGATTTATAATATTCCCAAGTACCATTACTTTTAAACTTTTTGAATCGTTTGAAAGCAGCATCTCTTAGAGATATCATCAATCTGATGTTATCAGTATGCCAAGGTGCTTTAGGTTTAGTAATCCTTACAGTTCTGACATGAGCACGCCGATTAAAAAGGGTCAACATAATATCAGTAAAATATGAAACTTTATCATTTATGTCTAAAATTTTATAAATATTATGCCATTGAATTTGCCGTAAATCGTTTTGAAAATCATTATTATTAAAATATTTAAAATCTCTAAAAGTAAGTAAACGAGGATTGACACGTAGATTTATATTTATTGGATAGTGACAATATATTAGAGAATGATCAGATATGTGATCAGTATTTATAACATCTGTGTGTTTAATTTGTTTATCTGAATTAATAATTAAAAAATCAATTAATGTGGCGGTAGTGGCCGTAACGCGAGTGGGTTCTGATACTATTTGTTGGAGCCACATTGCATTCAAGGCGGAATAAAATTGCACACATGCGCTTTCATGAAAATTAAGAAGATTTAAATTAAAATCACCCCCGTACCACCAGCACTAAGACACCGACCGATTCAACCCAAAAAAAAGGCCGAAAAAACCACGCATGATGACGAAATTATATTTAAAAGTAACCACACTTGATTGTAGTACAATTTTTGTTTCCCCTTTTGACTCGGTTGATCGCCCAATATCGTTTACGTTTATGGTGTTTTCAAAGTTTATTTTATCATGCTTTATTACTCTGAAAAAATTAAGCTAATATCCCAACCACTGTTTCATAAAAACTTATAATTTTGGTTATTATATATTAGTATAATGTAATTTAACCCATCGGATTGTGAAACGATTGCATTGTGGTGTTTGGACGAAAAAAACTTGCTCTCGCTAAACTGATTTTTATTTTGTTCTTAGGTAACATACAATGGTTTGTAGAAGACTATCGAAAAATGTTACCAAAATTTATTGACTGCTATTAAAGCTGACTCCGGGCTATCTTCTATCGAATCAACTTTTTCATTTTCTTGTTAAATTTTTGCAACACAGTACCAAATTATTACGAATAAGGTTAACACTATAAGTATTAGTAAAATAATATTCATTACTTTTAATCCAAAAGCTTGCGACGTAGTGTCTGTTTGGCCATCTTCTCTTTAGTTGGCTGTGAACCCATCGTTAAAATTTAATTTTAAAAAGTTTCAATTCTTCACTCAAGACCGCCATGTAATGAGGGAGTTAATGGATTTCACATTTTAAAGCTCGGCCAACTTTTATCTATAATTATCAAGTGTTTTATACTGTTAACACTGCAAGTGTTGACTTATAACTACTAACAGAATAGCAGAAGTACATCATCTCATAGCTACAAGCAGTAGATTGTCTATATGTGTTAGTGTTTCTTTCAATCACCGATAGATGGCGTTATGCGTTGGCTTTCCGGTTTTGCCATTGATTAAATATCGCGATTATAGTGTCGTGATGGATATCGATTCAGAATATTACCACACGACGGAACAACGCAAATATTTGAAAATAGATTTTTTTAAAGTTTTTAATATTTCATTTGTACTTGTATAAATATTACTAGAATATACTTTTCAGTTTGTTTGAATTAATCTTTAATTTTAAATTGAGTGTTAGGTGTGAAAATAACAGAAAACTAAAATATTATAATAATGTAACACGTATCGCCACCTATCGGCAACTTTGGGAAGTTCATGTGCAAATATAGAATCATCTGGGCTTTATACATTCCGGGGGAGATGATGTATTTCTGCTAATAGTAAATCATTTACATGTCGCATACATACATTTCCCTAAGCTAAGCATGTAAAATAATCCTATTTTCTACTTACTTAAGTTACATACTACATTATTAGTTTATTGCGTAATCATCAGTAAAAGTGTAATAAACAAAACACAGGGAGATACAGAGACCACAAATAAAAATGTTATACTCCGTAATCTGAGAAAAAACCAAAAACAATTTTTTTAGTCCGGTTATTTTCAAATAACCTTATATCTTTGCATGTTAAGCACATGTGAAAGTAAAGAGGTACAAGGATATACTGAAAAACTCTTAGCCTACTATAGAACCAAACAAAATTTCAATGTCAAAATATTTTATTACTCAACATATTCTCCTCTTAATTGGATACATTTATTACAGCGAACCTGCAACGTCTCTAGACCTTTAAAATTTTTTTTTCTTCTTGCTCTGCAAACCAGACCTCCACAGCTTCTATTACCTCCTTGTTGAAAGAAAATGTACGACCTTTTAAACTTTTTTTCAGTTGAGGAAAGAGGTGATAGTCGGACGGAGCCAAATCGGGTGAATAAGGGGGTGTTCTAGTAATTCAAACCCTAAATCACGAATTTTTGCATGGCAACATGAGATTTGTGTGCAGGGGCGTTGTCCTGCAAAAACAAAACACCTTTGGATAGCTTTCCGCGTCTTTTCTCTTTAATATTTTCCCGTAGAGTGGTCAGTAATGTCGAATAGTAATCTCCAGTTATTGTTCTACCCTTATCCAAAAATCAATCATGATTACTCCATGGCAATCCCAAAAACTGAAGCAAGAACTTTTCCAGCAGATTTTTGGACACGAAACTTCTTAGGTCTTGGAGAACCAGAGTGTCGCCATTCCATCGATTGTTGCTTTGTTTCTGGATCGTAGAAATGTACCCAAGTCTCATCCATAGTAACAATTCGGTTTAATAAGTCTACATCGTTTTCAAATCGAGCACAGATCGAACGCGATGCTTCTACCCTTGCACGCTTTTGGTCAACATTCAAACATTTGGGGATCCATTTTGCAGCAATTTTTCTCATGTCCAAATGGACGTGAACCATATGATGAACGCGTTCGTATGAAATATTCAGTGCTTCAGATATCCGTTTTAGCCCAATTCGACGGTCTGATAAAATCATGTCATGAACTGCATCGATATTTTCGGGGACTGACACAGAAACTGGCCTTCCCGATCGGTCATCATCTTCAATGGAAAATTTACCTCTTTTGAAGTTTGCATTCCAATTTTGACGGTCGCATACGAAGGACATTGATCACCAAGGGTATTAAGCATATCTTCGTAAATCTGCTTACCTCTTAACCCTTTTAAATACAGGTACTTGATGATGGCTCGTTACTCCAATTTTTTGATTTTCACAATTTCGGTGGACATCTTTTTTCATTTAATTTATTGCGTGACTCTGGTTTACTTTTTTGACGTCAAACTTTACACTGACACTTCTAATAAGTTCTTGTTCGTTGCTATGGTAACGCAATATTTTGTTTATGCAAGGAACTGGTCTAGGCTAACTAGATATCAATACATCCTCGTATTTATGTATTAATAAGACCGGTAGTTTTGTTACTCAATTTCCACCTAGAAGGGATACACATAATTTCTATGAGGTAGTTGAGATTCCGAAATCTCTAAAGTTTTACTTCAATTCCAGCTCTGCATCGTTCTATACAAACCATTGCGGTGTCATATTTTTACATTTCTGAGCCCTAATTAGAGGTCTATAAACAGTACGTTTAATAAAGATATCACTACTACAATTTACAACCAAAAGTTAATTAATCATTTACTTCACACATCTTTGAAATTTGTGGCATTTTTATTTAAAAAAAAATTAAAATAGAATGTAGAACTTCAATAAACTTTTAATTTAAGAAATTAAAATTAATCGCAAAATTCAATCTTTATTTCAAAAGTCCGTTTAACTTTTTAATTATATCAAGCTCGTACTTTTTATTGTTCAAATGGAAAAGTATAATGATATCTTTTCTTAAAGTTTCTTGCATTTTTAAGGTGATTTGGGAAATAAATCAATTTGTTGCAGTTACAGTTTTTATTGTAATTAAAGCAATCGTTTTAGAAGTCATATTTTTAGCACGAATGGAGATACAGATAAGTGGCTACGGAAAATATTTTGTATCATATAGTTTTATTGTTTTGTGTGAATTATGTACATTTATGTTAATTAATAACAGCAAAGTTTAGCCGTAGGTAAATATTAGCTTTAGATTGGCATTTACTGCTACCAATTTTAAGAGAATAAATATCACCATATTATGAAAACACCTGTTTTTATTGTAAAGCAGAAATCAATTGTTAGGTTTTGTAATGTAAATGAAGTTATTAAACAAGATAATTATTCCATAACAAAATAAGGTGTCAATCTGCATATTCTGAAAGTATATTAATTTTGAGTAAATGTAAATTCAATTATAACGTAGACAAAGAAGCTATTATTAAATTATTTGTGCTCAGTAACGAAGTTCAGTTATTATATTTTATTTGTTACGAAATTGTATAGGAAAATCATAATTGTAAATACGGTAAAATAATAGTATCTAATAATAATAATAAATACACATCTTTGTATAAAATAGGAAAGAGTTCAGACAAAACTAGTCCTCTACTACCCCTTAAATTAAAATATAGAAAGATATATAATAATAATAACGGTAAAATGGTAGAATGGAACTGGCAAATTTGGAATAAAGTTAAAAAATAAAGAAATATAAATATTGCTATGAACAAGCCAAGCACTCACCTCTTAGATTTTTCTTAAATTTTGGGTTATGCTTAATTTACCTGCATCCCAACTAGCTCTTTACGTTTAAGTTAGTTTAAAAAATAAATGTTAAGGAGTTTTAACATGAACAAATGATAACTAATAAAATATGTAAATCTTCTAATGATTAGAAGAAAAGTCAAGTTTTAAAATTAAAATAAATAATTACCAGCAACAATTTTTATTTCATAATTAATTTGTCAAAAATATTAATCCAAACGTCAAACTTTAATATAAATGACAGCATTTTTTTACAATACTACAAAAAATTCCACTAATATCCTATTTTTACTTGGATGATGCTTTGTACATGTTCCAAAAAGATAATTAAATATTCTCAGTTCTTGACTCCAAATTTTTAAATTATTTTGTAGGTCGGTCCAATTCAAGATTAAATATGAATTCGTCTCTGCTCAAATAAACAATGTTACCCAATTTGTGTTCCAATTGGATATAATTCTTACAGTAAATGATACAAACTTAATCTTCTTTTACCATTAACCACTTTTACTCTTTTTCAGGTCAGTCTACTTCCAATCCTAGCAAATCTATTTTATCCAGACAACCAATTCCATATACCTTGCTTATTGCTTAATATTCTTTTATTGATCTTATAATTAGTATTTTTTTAAATATAATTTAATTTTCAATGTTCATTATATTTTCAAATTTATTTATGTTTTGAAAACTTTTTTTAAATATAGAATTGTTGCTGAAATGTAAAAATTATGTCATTTCAATATAGAACCATTAGTTGCATTATTCATGTGTTTCCAGAGCAAATAAACGAGAAAAAAATCGTTTTTAAATTGATTGAGCAATAACCGTTTTTTTATATTATAAGTGAGAGAAATGCATCATCTATCGCACACTCGTGGTTCCAAATTTTCACGAGCTATATAATGGCATTTTTCTCGCGTGTGATGTACGATGTTTTATCTTACACCAGCAGTTTTTTCAATTCGTAACGGACGCCTAAGTTATTTTTGCAGAAAAGCAAAATTTTCAAGTAATTTGTAATTTTGTCATGGTTACGCAGATTTCGTTGTCAAGGTTATTTACATAAATACAGAAATAATTGTCTTTTTAAACATTTTAGTCATAAGTAAATAAAAGCCTAATTTAGTCACACAAAGACAATTTGGCCCGACCATCTTGACGCACGGAACTTGGCGCAGGTCAAACTTGGCGTGGTCTGAGTCTTAATTTTGTTTCAATTTGTCTGAATGGCCAAACTCCTTTTCTTTATACTTAACTAAGTTCCCTTTTTGACAAACTCTTCACGCTTGTCTTTTCCGCTCCCGAAGCTATTAGGTTTCCGAAAGCTAGTGAGCAGTTTTTTCTTCACGCTTTCCTACATGTTTGATAATTAGGATAATAACCTTGGCATTAAGATCGATATTTCTTGACTTGTTGTAAATTTCTTTTATGTGTGTATCATTTTTAGGTTATGTGGGTATACACCTCTGTATTTTATATTTGATTTTTTAAGAATTCTCTGTTTGACTTAGGTTTTACGTACCATGTTTTACAACGCTGAAATCAACAGGCTTGTTAGGAGGCAAAAAATGCATTGAAAACAATTTAATACACATTAAATGGATAAATGTAACTAGTTTTTTTACCGTGCTGGGGTTGGATACCCCAGGACCGGCAGGGGTGGAAGTTGTTGAGCGGGCTTCTTCCAGGTCAACATTCAGTGACCGCCCCAAGACTGTGAGATATCTTGAATGGAACCCTAGGTTGGGACATTAAGTATGACTACTGATTGGATAGTGGAGGAATTCTTAAGCACAATTGGTAAAATGAAGAAGACTATGGGACGTTAAACAAGATGAATTAGCAGATGAAATAAGAAAAAGAAGGAAGACAGGAAACAATGATAGAACTAGGTAGAAAAATAGTAGAAATGCAAGATGAAAATAGTAGGCTAGAGTTAAAACTAGGACAACTTAAAAGATGCTCAAACTATAAATTTGTTGATATAGAAAAACGTCAATACAATATGGGAATTGCTTAGGAACAAAAGTAACTGAAACGCGCGAAGAAGATAATAAATTTAAAGAAAGAGAAGAAGCAGCGGATAAAGTAGTAACCAGAAAAGAAACTAAAATTGATTGAAAACCAAACAAAGAAGAAAAATGGAAGCAAAGAAAAATAAGATAACACCAAGAGCAAATCGAATTGATATACAAAAGCGTATACCGGCGAAGTGATGAAATTAAAGACGTATACGTAGACAGAAAACCATTGGAATTAGAGGAAAGAGACACAAATAGAAAGGAGACATGGAAAGGAAGGAAAAAAAGATGCTGAGTTAGAATTGACCAGTAGTACAAAAGGTACAGAGGAAAAAATAAGACTCTTGATAAATAAACGACACAAAAAAAAATATGATTAAGAGAAGCATGGAAGAGCAAGTTCAACATTGGAAGGGATATTTGTGGGTCTGGATAATACAGGATCTGACCATCAAAGGGTGAAGGACAGCGCCAAACATATGAGCAACCAAGAAAAACAAGAGAAGGAAAGAGAAAAGGTAGATAGTCCTCACAAATAAATTAAATGAGTTTTGAACGAAAAAGTAGAAAAAGGAGAAAAGGGAAAAGAGGAAGGAAATAATTTAAACACATGAACTGACAGTCAAAGTGAGAAGGAATCTGACAAACAAAAGAGTAACAAAGAATAACAGAAGAAACTATGAGAGAAAATAAGGAAGGAAAGAGAAAAAGCCGATAATCATCTTCACGAAACAATTAACCCACATAGTGAACGTACATTTAGACATTCTTGGTGATAATGATCCAAGTGAGAACAATGATCTGACAACAAAAAGTAAACGGTTAAACCGTCGCAAACAAATGTTGTTTGTCAATTTTTAAACCTGAAAGGCCTGATACAGAACTTGGAAGTACAGTCGCAGAGTGATAGTGCGGAGTAAAGTATATACTTAATCTTAGCGGAAAGGTTGTCCCCATTTATGTTATTATATACTACTATTAAGTCAACAAAAAACACATAATGTTATAAACAAGTTGGGCCCCCACACCTTGGACCGATAACATCAAAAGAATCTGTGGTAATTGAATACAAATGGCTCAAGATAGAGCAGAGTGGCAAAATAAACGAGAGGCTTATGTTCAAAAGTGGACTACTATAGCTGAGTGATGATGATGATGATGATGTATGACAAAACCATGACCCGTCGAAAAATACCGAAAGGTGGTACCACGAATCATGGCTGACCGAGGAGTAGACCACTTGAGTCTGCCAATGTGGTAGGCCAAAGCCCACCCACCCCTTAAAAAAAATTACAACAAAATAATAATGACGTTTTAACATTAGTGCAAAGTGTGTACGTTGAAATTTGCGTAAGACAATTTAAGTAATTTCTTTTAAATGTTTTGTTTTCTTATTTTCACAATCGTGCTCTTTTATTTATTTCAGATACCTACACTAAATTTTAATTAAACTTTAACACGGAAAAGCACCAAACAAAAAATTTTTATAGCTTTCCAAAAATTATTATCATTGAAGGTCTAGTTCGTTAAAAGTATTTCGATATTAAAGCTTAGTTTTATCTCTAGATATTGTCCGGTATTTGTAAGATTTAGTTATGGAATAGAAATAAGTCTAATTTGCTTTGTTGGTTTCTCTGTTTGAAGTCAGTAAATCGTCATACTACATTTACGCATTTTTATGTGTTTCAATTGAACAAGCTTGGTACTTAGAAGCAGTTTGACAAGATGTATAAAACAGTTCACTAGAAAAAGGGAACGCTTTGCTAAAACAAAATATAAATATTATTTGTGAGATGCAAAGGAGTTGGTACTGCCATTTACGAAGTCCAGATCACAGTAAGGAAATTTGGCTAATAACACCCAAGTAGAAGTGGTTCAAAAAGATTGATTTAGTGCGG
The DNA here is from genome assembly GCA_030710515.1 of Abscondita cerata. Classification (NCBI taxonomy): domain Eukaryota; kingdom Metazoa; phylum Arthropoda; class Insecta; order Coleoptera; family Lampyridae; genus Abscondita; species Abscondita cerata. The sequence goes on along the minus strand of JALBCR010000113.1, from coordinate 739,206 downwards.
ATGAGGAGGAAGAAGAGTCCAACTTACTAATCCTGAAGAAAACTCACCTGACCATCCGCCACAAGCTGATGTAGCTGTTACAAATTCTTCATGTACTCCGTCTTTAATGAGTAGATTTTCAACAAAAACCTGGAGAGCGCTGTCTTTGGTTACATTTCTCAAAGAAATGCGCAAGAACCTGAAAATCCGAACTTGGATTTTTTAAAAGCATTCTTCCTGATAAATGCGTCACAGAAATGAAGATTTAAAGTAGTAGTACTACAGACGTTAGTAGTTATGTTACAGTAAACCAATACATTAACGAGAACAACTTCTGCGTTTAACGACAGGTCCGCTAGTTTTTCGACATATTCTACTAACACTGCGGTAACAAACACGATTGTGTATGTACAGGGTGTTAATCACTTGTACAAACTTTAAAGGGTGAACATTTCACTAATTTTAAGAAAAAAACATGTATCCGCAATGGCTTGGTTTCTGAAATACGGGGCTTCCCAAAAAACTATTTTATTTGGTTTTTGCTTATATTTTTGTTAAGTAACATGGCAATTGGACGACATTCGTAAACAACACTGTATGTGGCACCTTCTAGCATTAAACAAAAAAATTAAGTTAATATTTGAGTTTTTCGTAATCAATATACACACTATCCCGAATTTTGTCCAATTGCCAGTTATTTAACAAAATATAAGCAAAAATCCAAATAAAATAGTTTTTGGTAGCTCTGTATTTCAGAAACCTTTTACCCTTTAACTTTCTACATGTACTTATTTAACACCCTGTATAATAATGATGCAGACTACTTTATTCTTAATTCATCAACTAAAATACCGACAAACGAAAACAGTGATCTAATGGATAATTAAACTTAAGTGTAAACCCAATTAATTTATACAATTATATGCATAATAATAATTACAAAATTTATTTTAAATATACAAATGTTTTGAGTATTTTATTTTCATGTATGTTTTGTTTTTTTCAATCATTGCAGCAATTAATACAATGTCGTCTTCTTTCGACCCCATCACGACGAAACCATTAATTGACAGTGACGCCAAAAGATTACTAGATTGAAAGCATTTGCATGTAAAGGACGCTATGGGATTTTGGCATGATAGTGAAAGTCAACTTAAAGAAACATTATTGAGCATATGCAGTTTGTTAATCATTTTTTTAAATCAAATTTTGCGTGTGAAAAATTACTTAACTTGAATATTTTGTTACGCACTTGTAAGTCGGGGATCCTCGATTGTCTTTGTTTGTTGATATTGCCGTAATTAGTCTCACACTGGTTTACTTAATCGCAAATGCATGATATGCGTATATCAGGCCTTCATCATTTATTTAATAACTTTTCGGTTTATGCAAGAAACATTATTGTTTCTTTTGTATGATAAGAGCGATACAATTTTTTGTTAAATATAAACAAGTTGAGTAATGCTTAATGTGATAATACTCTGTTTATTTCTTGTTTTTTAATTTTAGGTTTGTTCTATTCGATGTCTTTTTGTATTATTTTAATTTCTTGACAATTATATGTTCTTGTTTGATTTACACGTTTGTTTGTTCTTTTCTTGGGTTTTATACTGCCTAAGAAAAATGACTAGGATTCTGTACGTGGCATCCGATACAGCGCCAGAAGCCTTTGCTAACATTTCTATAAATTATGCCTGCAACCCACTCTGCGACATTGGAGCTACAAATAAGTTTTCCAAACTGTAACTAAAATTTGTTATTCGTATTCTTCTTGTTACAAAGCTAGAAATTAGCCGACACCCCAATAAAAAAGTTGTTCTGTACAAAACAACGTTAATAACGACCACCAAAGAGAGCTGGATATTGAGATCATAAAAAAACTGCATAAGCAATAAAAGAGGAACAAATACAATGATTAATATTTTTTAAAAGTTTTTGTATGTGCCCTTTCAATAACATCCATCATCTAGCTGGTAACATTAATTAAAACATTTACATTAACGTGAGATATTGTGGTATTGAATCTCTTTACAATTTAACGATGATACAACGTTTGAAATTATACAGAAACTTTATTCTCTCTGGTTCTTAGAAATTTTAATAGTATTTAATTTAAAAAATTTTAAATAAACAAGAATGTGTTTAGATATTACACTTAATGGGCATTAATTTGTTCCTGTCTCTCAAAACTATCATTAGAAAATATGTACCTTCTGTTAACTGTTACGAAGTTTTAATAATTTTGTAATAACATTAAAAAATAAATTCATGATTTTTATGTTTCCCGACAGTGTGACAAAACAATTAAAATTAATTTTTTGCTGTAAACGGATACATGACATATATTTATAATACAGTCGACGTACAATAAATTATCTTTGCCGAATAGCTTATGAAACTTGAGAAATTTTGAAGACTCATAAAACAAAATTTTGTATTAAGTTGGAAGGTAGTTAAACCTCTTACTGAATTACAAAATTTATTGCCAACATTTTGTACTTTGTAAAAATTTTACAACGATTGAAAGTACTTACGTTTACTTTTCCGTATATATTTTTCATCTCGTTTATTTATTTATTTTTTTAATGCAAAAAAGTTTACTCTATTATAGTTTACATAACGCAAGCGCTGAAAAACGTTTTCAGCGCTCAGTTCACCAATATTTCCTCCAATTTCAGTTGCAGCCAGCAAGCTGTTGCTGATGAAATGTACGAAAAACGTACTCGTGCGATTTTAATCTAATTACGACTTAAGTGAATCTTTAATAACGTGTTCAATACTCTTCTTATATAATTATACTACAATTATCTTAAACATGGTAAGTTGAGTGATTATAAATGATTAGTTTAAAAAGTTAACTTTTGTCAATACTTTAGGGAAATTACTAAAAAACTTTTTTGCGTATAGAATTTATGATTTCTTTAAAGTACCTACGTATCAGAAAATAATCAGTTTATTGTGACTCTCGACTAGGCATTTATTTCAAATTTTCCGGAAAAATTATCAATTACTTAAGAAAGTATACAAACAAAATCTTAATATTTATTTAATTTCGATCTCTTAAGTTATTGTTCTTTTATCACATAAATAATTTTAATTTTATTCAATGATTGCTAGGCACTTTTGAGGTTTTCTTGAGTGTTCATTAAGTAACTAGACATATAAAATGCAGGTCAGGTAAGCAACATATTATTGTGTAGGTATTGAAATTAATTCCTTTAAAAATTAGCCGTAATGACGTCGCAGTAAACTCAGTTTTTATCTTAATTACATTAAAACAATTAATAAAACTTAAGTTCTCGGTTTTATTGTACTAATTTGGGCAGACAAATATTATACCATAATTTCGTTTATGCAAAACATAAGAATGGTAACGTTACAAACTATTATGCAGACATTTATCTGCGCCTTTTTTATAAGATTAAAATATGCTACAAGTCTTCATTGCAGATCTGACCCAGATCTTATGTTTTCTTATGGAAACATATTATATTGCTTACAAATAAAAAGGTTGTGGGTGTAAGAAACTTAATACTTGAAATTACCAAGTTTCTTAGTCAAACTTCGTGTTGGCACACTGAAATCCCTCTTCTACGTGAAAAGCAACCAGAAGCTAACTTTACAACTTAAATGATATTTTTAATTACAGTGATTTTTTTTTAAATTATTAGTATAGACAGTAAACACTTTTGCAAACTTTTTTCAAACAGATTTGTAATTCTTGGTATGAAAACTTATTGCAGCCTAAACATTCTAATAAATGCAAAATGAAGGTTTGTGTGACAATTTGCCTTCGTCGCTTATGTACTTGTGCTATTTGCAAGTTGCGATGTGGAGTTCTGTGATATTTTATCTTTTTTCAGTTAATTAAAAATTACAGATTTTTTTGAATTTTATATTTATGTATAATCGACACTTTTGGTATAGTGGTGTATATTTATCCACTTTATATAATGAATAATTGTAGCCAGAGAGTGTATTGAGGCCCATAGATTCCTCATGGAAGGTACTGAATGCGTGGTGATTAAAACTACGCATTATAGTTAAGGCGACGTTTGTCACTATGAGTGGATGTTTCTTCAGGCCGGTGTCAAATTAGCCTAAAGAATCCTTTAAAAATGTTTAATTATTGTAAGTAAAAAAGCAATCAATAAATTAACGCAGTATTGACAAAGATGATGGTTATACACTCCAAATTCATTGATCTTCTAGAAATTATTACTCCATTGCAGAAAGGTGCCTTATTCTTAAACTAACTTTAATTAATGAATTATTAAAAATTAATTTTTCTTTTACTTCTTCCCTTCTTTATAGCTTTTTGGGCATCGGATTAGGTTATGTTATCTCGTTATCTACTTTTTCAATTATTTCCTGTTCTCAGCTTGTTTTTTCTTCTTTTTCTTTTTTTATATTTTTTTTATACTTTTCTAGTCGTTCTTTTTGAGCTCATCCTTTTCCAAACTAATTGAATTGTTTTCCCTGTATTTTATTTGTTTTTAGTTATTTCTGTTACTTTTTTTGTTAGTTAGTTGATCCCATTTTGTTTTTTCAGCTATTCCTTGTAGATGCTTTATCCCTAATGCTTCAATGTTGGTCATACGTTTCTTCTGTACCTCCCATTTTTCACATGTATAAAGCAGTGTAGAAATTGTCATTAAATTTCCAATTAGGTTCTTGTTTCAGGTACTTTTTTTTAACGCCTAAAGCGTTATAAAGTTTAGTTGATTTTTTTGTTATGTTTGTTATTAAACTCCTAAGGTGTTCATACGTTGTTACTTTTTCAGTGTCGTACCCTTACATTTAACTTTCATTTATTTTCATAATTTTTATTTATTACTATTATGTTGCTTTGTATTGTGTTTATCTCCATTTTAATTCGTTTGATTTCTTCTTCACTGAATTTGGCATCTGTTGCTATCATTATGCCGTCTCCATATATTAGTAGTTTTACTTTTATTGGCTCTAGCTGTCAATGTCCAATTAATCTTTATAATTGGTTTGTTCTTTTCCTTATATTTTTTATCCCTACATAAATTACTAGTATAAACAATAGGGGGCCGAGGATTTCTTCTTGTTTGTTACTTTTCTTCTACAAAAATTCACTTTTTACCTCCTATTTGAATCCTTACAGTAACATTTTTGTGCGTGCTTTGTATTATTTATGTAAGTGTTTTTGGTGTATGTGATTCATTTAGGCAGTTCTTCTTCGTTTTTACACTTTTTTCTTATCATGTTTGTTCGTCTTCTATTATTTTTTCAAAATTGTTTTTATTTTGTTCTTAAATGGTTCCTTCTGTACGGTAAAACCAAAAAAGTAAACAAATCGGAAATAATTGCTACTTGACTTCATATGAAAGGTATTGTAATTACTGATTTAACCAAATACATTTTATTGGTGAAGAGGGCCCAATGACTTCTTCTAGAAAATGCAAAATCATACAAACTCTTACGTGTAAGGTGTCACTCTAGCTTCATCCTAATTAACATTTTTGGAAAGGGACTGCCCCTTTTAGCATCTACAGAAAAATTTCGTCAATACGAGAGGTCCACTTCAAAGTTCAATTGATCTTACCAACTAGTTAGCATTTTTTGCATTTTTTGTTTTCTAGGAAAAGGAGGTCCTTGGGACCCCTTAGGCCCTTTTCACCGAATAAAATGTAACTGGTTGAATAGAGAACTACAATACCTTTTATATGAGGGGCTACTTGACCCGCCCTGTAAATTGAGATTTTTGAGAGTGGGGCTTCAGAATTGACATCCTCGATCAGATTGCAGTATTTTCTGACTTATTTTTGATTTTACAAAAGGGGCTGTGGGGGGCCCTTGCAGCCCTTGACTGAAAAAAGATGCATATAGCTGTACAGAGAATTAAAAAGGCCTTTGTATGAGATATTTGTTGACCTATCATGCCATTTAAGACTTTCGACAAGGAGGCTGCCGGGGCCACCCTGTTGTTATTTTGATTGTTAATTAAACTTACAAACTAAACACATTGACATAATTAATGAATATCGAAGGAAAGATAAACTGACAATAATTGCATTACATAAATAATGTGCATACAAGTTGAAAAGTTGCTCATAAGACAACTTTTGGTTTGGAGCCATAAGACAAACAAACTTAAACTTACTCTATAGGGTTAAGTATATACTATTTTATTTTACATATTAATATAACACACATAGAAATATCGCATAATCGTATAAAACCACAGAGCATTAATTGGGTACGAAGTGGCACACAAATTAATAAACACTTAAAAAATATTTAAATTATACCGAGGTGTTTACCAAATTCAATTATGACATCTGAAAGTTACATAACTTACTTAGAATTCCTTCAAGGATAGCATTTATGAATGATACAGTATGTGCTCGCTTGTTCTGAAGTATTTTGTGAGTGTATTGATTTGGTTGGTGTATAATTGGTGTAGATCATTCATTCCTATTCTAGTTTTTTCTGTTGATATTTATTCTCTCTTTGAATGAGTTAGGGTGTAGCATTCTGTTGTCTGTGAGTTTGACCCTGGCCACGATATTTATGTTCTCCAGGTCAGTAGTTGTCCACTTAATGATACCGAAGGAATATGTCAATATGGGGATGGATTTTCCCGTATACAAAGATTAAGTGTGGGTTAATATGGCTGTGATCCATTGTAGTGGTTTGTTGAAAACCAAGGTTATAGAGCTCGTTGTAGTCAAGGTGCATGAGTATCTCGTTGTTGAGTGTCTGTTGTTTGTTTCAGATTTCCTCCTATTTTGTTCCATATGAAGGGTTCTGCATTTATTCATGCCAAATTTGATCTTGATGGTCCTCGAAAACTAAAGAACATAGTCAGTAACAAGAACTTTTAAAAATATACGGTGTAAATTTAATTGTTCTTAGATAGACCTATATGTAACTAATTTATTAGTGGTTACAATCTGTATGTACAAAAAATTTGTAACCAATAGTAACAATATTAAATGTTACTACATAATAAAAATTTAGAACTAACAAATATGTTTCATTATTGTTTATTAGATGCAATGCATATCATGAATGAAACTTATGAATTTTAAGTCGAGGCTTACGGCCAACTGGTTTAATGCCTAACCACGATAATTTGCAATTCAGAAAACGTCGTCTTGCTTATTGTGCGCTTTTTAGAAATTTTCTCACCGCAATAAAAACCTGCACTTATAAGTAGGTGAATGCTGGGCTAGTAACTTTCTCTGTTACTCGTCTATACCTTCGTTTGTCAGTCCTTCAAGCGCACTTTTAATATATATGTACATCCCTTTCTGGCTTAAATTGTTTTCTAAAACTAGAGCAGCAGCTCGTTCTTCTAAAAGAAAAAAGCAAGCGTGATTGTTTCTCCCCTTTTCTACGAAAACCACAGACGCATGTTTGTTTTTTCAACAGTAGTTTCAGTAAACTAGGAAATTTTTATGTTAAAATTTATCTTTTTATTTACATACAACACAAACCTATCTGTTAGATGTCTATTAGTTATCCTTACTACATACTAGATAAAGTGACTATCCAGACGATGTCTAGTTAAAGCTTCCTACATACAGTAGATATCTACAAACGTGGACGTCCAGTTGATGTAGTTTGTGAATATCTAGTGGATGTTTAGAAGTATATCTTGTGGATGTATGAATGTAAGCTTTCGCGACAGAAGATCAACCAACCATCGAAAACCAACCACCCGTCACTGATCGACATGAACCAACCGTAACGGAACATAGGTATATAACGAGGAGCAGAAGACAACAACATCAGTCTTTAGAGTAACTTCTGAAGAAGCTAACAGCATGGTTAGCGAAACGTCAAGCAGAGAACGTAGGAAGGAAGGACGAACACGGCTCAACCCGGAAAATAATAATCTTATATCGTGTGGATACCCATACTTAATGCTTTTACAATGTCCACTGTATATCTTATAAGTTTATTCTATGGATACCGTATTTTCAATATCCATAGGGTATTGGATTAGTTTATCTATGACATATCAATGTAATGGTAATAAAAATAACTCAATTTAGTTTAATTAAACAATATGCTTGTTCTTAATATTCATTTAATAATTATAACAAATTTTATTTACTAACGTAGATGATATCTTCTGGTCCCTGAGTCCCTGGCTCATTTCGGGGCCTTAAAAGAATGAAATAAAATGATTTTCTTGTAGTTATAAAATAAGCATTTGTCAACATAGGTCATATAAAAACTGCCAATTGTTGCTTGGTATCAAGATTTGTTTAAAGTATGTCTTATGGACAGCCATTCAATGTCCAGAAAATACGTACATTATATAGCCATTAACTGGATGTCCACTAGAGATTGAGTGTTATGTAGATTGATCGTTATTCTTTATCGTGCAAGCAATCCGCATTTAATGATAATCCACAAAATTCGCTATTGTTTTACAGTGTATTGATACTATACGTTATTTTATGAATTAATTCTTAGTGGGTCGCCGGATGTTATTTCATTATAGATCAGGTGCTAGTATATACAATTTATAGATTGCCTGCTATTCAATTATTTCTCATTAGGTTACCAATTTAATTAAAATTACTTTCATAATCTGCGCCGGTGTTAATATAAACATTGAACAGTACACAAACGCGATAAGCATCAATACATTAATTATTAACGATGTAGTTTTAGACAGATTCCCAAGAATTAAATAATTATGTTCATGGAGATTGCCGAAAACTAATTTATGACATTTCTATATAATTTTGGAATTATAAAGGATGAATCTTTAAATAAGAGCAAATATTAAAATAAATTCCGTTTGTTTAATTTTCAATTAATCAATAAATTACAGCGTCTCATCTAGAAATAAATCTGAAGTATTAGCCAAATCTTAAAAAAAAGAACAAACAGTTAACTACCGCATTCGCGATCCAAATTAGATCGTAGTAGCGTATTTTTGTCAGTTCTTAATGCGTGGCAATAAATTAAAGTTAATTCGGAAAATTTTATATAAGTTAGACAAAGTCTTGCTCTTGAAAAATGTTAATAGGAAAGAATAATTTAAGTGTGTAAAAATAACAGTCAATTTGGCAAATCTAAACAAAAATTTCTAAAAATAAAGAGAGCGATAATAATTTTTTCCGTTAGGAAAAGTTATAGAAAGCATGTTTCGAGAATTATGAGTATTTTAGAATAGTTTCATAATTTTTCTTAAATTCTACTATAAAACTTTAGAAAGTTTCTATTTTGTTAATTTTGAATGATGTTCTGAAGTTAATTACCTCATTGGTTGATCCTCGATGATGAATAAATGCGGCAAGTATTTTGTCGAATCAGCGAATTTTGTGAGTGAAATGAATAAAGAATTGGCAAAGTTTGTTCATTGCCGGAAGCTTTTGCTACAAGCAGCATTTGCGATTCTAAAGCCAAGTTTAGTGGTAATTTAGCGTAAAAATAGTTTCTCGAAATTTAATCAGTTAAATAATTTGAAATTATAATACAATTTCATAAGCGTAAATCAAGATGGATCAACATGTTTTGTTAATTTTTTTTATCAAATACTATTTGCAAATAAATATATACATACACATCTTACTAACTTTTTTAAATCTAATTTAATTTAGCTAACTCGTTAAAAATTTCTGAGGACACAACTAAAAAAAAAAGTTTTTAATTGTCAAATTTTCAGCTTTGTGATTACAAACAACAACGTACAGTTTTAACAATTAAACTAGAACAGCTGCATTTAAATGCACACATATATTAAAACTGAATTGTAACAACACCGTTTTCCGCAAAATTAAGTTTTTTCCTTTATTTAATCGCGTCGAAGCATAAAAACATCTGGAAAATTTCATCCTCAGACACTGGTTCTATGTATTTATAATAAAAAGTTAAATAAACCAAGCGGCATAAATATTTTTTTCAAAGATGATAAATTAGTTTTTTAAGTATTTGTAAATCTTTGCGCATATACTAATTGAAACTCTCTTTCTCTCTCTGTCTCTCAAACAAAGAAATCCTATGGTTTAAGATTAATTTTTCCAAAGTTTACATTAAATCAATTTACCAATACAATTCGTTAAATATAAAAAAATAAAATTTTATTTGCTGTAGCGAAAAGTCAAATAATAAAAAATTGTGGTAAGTAGACTGTGACAGGTTAATCGGGCATAATATCAAATAATAGTGACTATAAACATTTATCTATTTTACTACTATGATTGGTGTAATAATCTAACACGATGTTTAATCAGTAGTTAGTTTCTGGTACTTGGGACGATGATGATAAACGAAAAAACGGTACACCTTTTATAATTAAACACTTTTCAGTTACATTTCTTTGATAGATGTCTCTAGTTTATACGTTTGAATTCATTCTATTTTATATAGATGTCACTTTCATTTATTTCTGGTTTATTATCAATTTTGGTTTGCAACGCTTTTAAGCTGATTTGTTATCTTGTTGCTTTATAGACATGGTTGTATTAATGTCCGGGTGGACATTTTGTTGTCTGAAATTTATTATTTTAAATAATGATTGTTTGTTTTCAATCTTCGTTTTTTTTTTTTTTTTTTTTGGTAAGTTGCAGCCGATTCATTCTAATTATATTTTTTTAAATCTTGTTTTAGTTACTTGATAATGGTAATTCGTCTTTACCGAAACCGGTCGTATTTGTATTTTAATTATTAAATAAATGTTGGGAAAAGGTGTACCGTTTTTTCGTTTAACACGATGTTGTTTTGTCTCTTATCCTAGTAAGCGATAGCAATAAAAAATAATATTTTACATTGATTGGCAACAATATGCCCAATAGTCAATTAATTTATACTAGGATAATTAAGACGCAGAGATGATATTCAAAATAAAATCAGACTAAAGCTCGTTTATTGGTGAACATATCGTTTCAGCAAATTTGCATTTATATGTAATAAATGTAATGGACATTCCTCTAGGATGTCCAAATGAAGATTACCATCTGCTTGTTAAATTTATAAAAATTGCTTTATCCAAACTTATTATTTTGCTAGGATATTTCAAACTATACAAGTTTATCTTGCACTTTCCAATCTTTAAATGTTATCAATAGTTTCACGGTTAACATAAATCTTAAACAGTTTAACGATACATATATTATTCTAACAATAAAATATTTAATCTCATTTTCTCGAATTTAAGTATCATCGTTTCTGGACTTCAACTCAAATTAAAATAAACGTCAAAACGTACGTCAATTTTGTTAGAGCTTTTTCGTGTGTGTTTTTAGGCGTTTTTAATACAAACATAAAATATGGAAGGTGATCAGTACCTTACAGTACTCCATGGTGAAGAAGAAAAACATGTTCTTCCTGAGAATCACCACTTTGGTTTCCGGACCTGGTCATCAAGACCCTCCCGGATAATTACAAAAAAAATGTATAACAACACACAATCACACACTAATATAAGGCACACAACAAATATTCTACAAATTAATATTGAAGGGTTGAGTAAGGACAGACCAGATTTCTTCTCTAATCTTTGTTTTAAGAATAGGGTCGATATTTTACTTTTACAGGAAACACACTGTGGAGATCAGACAAGTATACTCAATAAGGGTATTGTAAAAGGTTTTCAATTTTAAAGAAAATATTCAATACGAAAATATACAAAAAAATATAATTTCTGGAATTTTTGTTATAACTACTAAAATAGAAGATTTACATATAGTAAATATTTACAAACCTCCTCCAACACCTTGGCCAAAAACTTTTAATACCGTTTTTCCTCATCCATCTGTATATGTTGGTGATTTTAATTGCCACAACACATTATGGGGCTACAAAGGCAACGATATCAATGGAATAACATTACAAACATGGATGGAATTTCAAAACATACATTTAGTATGCGATCCAAAAGACAACAAAACATTTTATTCCGGTCGATGGCAAAACGATTACATTCCGGACCTGTATTTAGCATCAACGGATCGGGACATGATTCCATTACAATCAACACGTATGGTACTAAGCGATTTTCCAAGAAGTCAGCATAGGCCTTTGGTAATACAAATTGGACTTTAAATTTCGTTTGTAGAATCTTTAGGAAAACTAAGAAGGAATTTTCAAAAAGTTAATTGGATACACTATAGAACATCTCTCGATTCTATTCATAAATGGATACCACCGGTTTCTGATAATTATTTTAGGTTCGTAGGTGCTGTTAAATGTACAACAAAAAAATCCATTCCACGTGGTTTTTGACAGGAATATGTCCCATGTTGGTCAACTGAAACAAACAGATTGTACAAATCATATCTAGAAAATCCAAATAACAAAATGGCAATGCTGTACTGTCATCTCTAAATAATGGAAATAAAGAGAAATGGAATTCATTATTGGAAAATATGAATTTCGTACATTAAAGTCGTAAAAGCTGAGCACTTTTAAATAAATTAGGTTCTAAAAATCAATCTTCTAAAACAAATACAAAAATTTCGCCAAATTCTATTGCTTCTCTGTTGGTTACTGTTTCAAACTCAGTAAAACTGGAAAATCGAATATTACGAAGATGAAAAAGTGTCTCCAAAAGAAAAAAAATCTACACCTATCTCAGAAGATATACCCAGACCTTTTACTGTAGAAGAGCTAAAACATGCATTAAAGAAGACCAAATCAAAGAAAGCTGCTGGGTTTGATGAATTACATTCAGAATTTCTGAAAAAATTGGAAAATTATTCTTTGAGGTGGCTACTTATGTTTTTCAATGATATTTATAATACAAATAAGTTACCAACAGATTTAGAGAAATGTAAAGTCGTGGCAATTTAAAAAAAAAATAAATGCCCTTATGCAATAAATGCACTTCTTATCGTCCAATAAGTTTGTTAAGTGTAATTTATAAGGTTTTGGAAAGATTGACTTTCAAAGAATTAATCCCTTAATAGAAGAGAAATTACCAGGAATTAGCAGGATTTCGATCCGGTAGAAGTTCTTGTGATGAGGTTTTGGCATTAACAACACATATCAAAGTTGGATTTCAGAAAAAACTTAAAACTGGAGTTGCCTTTTTAGATTTAACTGCTGCATACGATATCGTGTGGAAAGAATTTTTTTTAATGTATATATTTCTGATCTTTCTTCTTTACAATGTCAAAAATTTGTCTACGCCGATGATATGACAATTTCCTTTCAACATTAACATTTTTTCGAAATTGAAAATAAACTATCTGCTGATTAGCTACTATGAAAAATTATTTCAAAAAATGGCGATTATGCCCCAATCTTAAAAAGACAGAGTTTTCTTGTTTTTATTTAAGTAAAAAAAAATGAAAACTTTAATAATACAAAGTTAAACCATAATTTTAACTCAGTTTATCTGGGAGTAACTTTAGATACGTTTTTAATTTACAAAGATCATTTAGAAAAAGCCAAACAAAAAATAAAAACAAGAAATAATATCATTCAAGAATTAGCTGGAACAACTTGGGGAGCAGATGCAAAGACACTTCGTACAGCTGCATTGGCGTTAGTTTATTCTACAGCAGAATATTGTGCTCCTGTCTGGTTGAATAGATATCATACAAAAAAAAAATAGATGCCCAGTTGAATTGCACTATGCGTATAATTAGTGGAACCATTAAATCTACTCCTCTCCATTGGCTTCCTGTTCTTTGTAATATTACTCTATCGAACATTCGACAAAAATCAGCGTTAAAACGAGAATAGGATTAATGCCAACTTAACAAAAAAGTTGCCAATTTGGAACAACATTGACAACCCGTCTGCTAAAAGACTTAAATCTTGAAGTCCTATATGGTTGCAACACTACTTAAGTACGGCTTTTTCTGAAGTTAAACAGTAGAAAAAAATATGGTCTGGAGTTGATGTTTTCAATAAACATCTCATTGATGATTCAACAATAGATGTCCCGGGCTTTGATCAAAAAAGAAAAATTTTGTCAAAAGTAAATCGCATAAAAACAGGCCATTCAAAATGCAACTCTATGTTGTTCAAATGGGGTGCGATTTCTAATCCAAATTGTGACTGTGGAAACAAACCAGAGACCGTTACACATATTGTAGAGGATTGTCAATTAACGAAGTTTAAAGGAGGGTTTCCAAAACATTCATAATTTAACGGATGAAGCAATATTATGGCTTGCGAATCTGAAGGACATCTGAAGTTTAGCAATATTTTATATTCTTGTCTTAATTATGTGTTTTTTCATTATTTTGTTTTGCTATTTCTTTAACCTACTATTTTTTTCATCGTTGTCGTGACTGGCGCTTGGACCAGTGCATTATATGTCGTCATGCAATGGCTGTGCTATTATATTTGATGTTCTTATTTACTTTCTATAATGTTTACACACTTAATTAATATTAATACGTGTAAATACTAAGGTGGGTAAGGGTATGGCATGTTCAAGTTTTAGTAGTTTTCCTAAACCTTGAAGTAAATGCTTTGCCAAGACAAACCAATCCACTATTGCACACGGTTTTATCACCACACTATACACGTTTATACTGATCTGGGGCACCATACATAACACTTACATCACAGTACAATATTTGTATAATGTACCATACGAATAAATAAATAAATAAATAACTCGAACTTTATACAATATACCGAGAGTTTTAAAACTAATAGACAAACAATTTATTAAAACCTTAAAAAATCCGATTTGCCGCTATTATATAGTCTTCTAAACAACATAGATTGGATCCCACTGTATGAATACAGCAACGTCGATTATCCCTGCAATTACTTTTATTTAATTATGTATTCTATTTTAGATCGTGCTGTACCACAGATCACTAAAGAAACTTTCCTTGTTGGTTTTCTTCTTTAATAATTAAAATTTGAAAACAAAGGAAGTTTTTCAATCTGTCTCGTAAGTTTCCATCAAAATCGTATTACTCTACAAAATTCCGAAATATTCGCTCTCTTTGTAAATCAGAAATCAAAGAAGCTTACCATGACTTTCTAACCGAAGCAGAATTCACTGTTTCGAGAAATCCAACACACGTTTGGACATTCATAGATTTTTAAAAAAGTTCTCCTAGCATTCTCCATTCATAAATTGAAACGGTGCACAAGTGGGTCGAGAAATGTTGTCCAAACGTTTGTAGAACTTTTCTCTAAAGTTTGCTGATCATCTACCAGTTATAATGATTTTGAGGCTAATTATCAGAACCTTCCGTGCATCAACATCCAAGAAATAAGAAAAAGCCCTTTTTCTTATGGTCCTAACCATATTCCTAATTTTATCATCAAATACTATATAGTAACATTTGTAAATCTACTATTTTTTATTTTTATTTGTCTTTAAAATCTTCTAGTTTTTCCAACGTCTAGAAACTTAGTCGTGTTTGCCTAACATTTAAAACTGGTAATCGTCAAGGTATCAAAACTATTAACCTATAGCTCTGCTTAGCGCATTTGCAAAAATCTTTGAAATTTGTGTACAAAACCCAATTTCTCTACCATTATCCAATTTAATTTTGCCTAAGCAAGATGGATTCTTTAAACTTCGTCAGAAATTTTATTGATCTGTCAAATTATCTAACAGTTTCACTGATGAAAATGTCGACAATTACTGTCTTACGGTTTACATAGTAGACTAGTAGAGTCAGATAGATTAATGTACGTTGTATATTAGGGAGATAAATGGTGCATCTTTAAACCTACATCCATGTTCCAAAAGGTTCCAATCTAGAACCTTTATTATTTAATACATTTATAAACGACATTGTGTCTTTAATTGATGTGGAACACTTTTTATTCGCCGATGATGTGAAGATTTACACTAAAATCTCTTCTGTCGATAACTGTATAAAACTGCAAAATAACTTAAATAGTGTTCTAAACTGGCGAAATAAAAATCTACTTCATCTGAATATCTGCAAATTTAAAGCCGCAAGAAAATTCCAATATACTATAATTATTCTTTAAATGGCGTTGTTCTTCAAAGAGTAACATGTGCGCGGGACCTTGGAGTTACATTTCATTCCAAGCTTACATTTAATGATCATATCACCAACATAACCTCTTCGTGCCTTAAAACGTTACGTTTTATCATTCGTGTGAATTTGATAGAAATGATTCATTCATCAGTCTTTATAACTCCCTGGTTAGATCGAAACTAGAATAAGCTATCATAATTTGGAGGCCTCATAATATTTATCATCATTTGTTTATTTGTTAGAATCTGTTCAACGTAGGTTACTGAAAATTTTATGGTTTCGTGTTAATCGTATATATCCTACCAGAGGTTTTTTGCAAGAAATTTTAGCGAATGGGTTTTTATTCGAGTCATTAGAGTTTTGACGGTTACCAGGCTATCTAACGTCAATTCGGTAATTCTTTTAAGTTTACAATAGAGAAGAAAAAATACAAAAAATAAAATTGTGCCAGTGTAAGCACGATGTGCGTGCAAAGATCAAATTTTACATTTGCATTAAAGAGTTCCTTTTCAAATTTGGAATAAATTATCCATTATTCTTAGATAGGTGGTATATATCAATTTGTTAGTATTCCTACAGAGGAAAATTTTATAGTTATGTAAGTAAGTAATACTGACTCGTACAGCAATTCCTCTTCTACCGTTAGGCGTAGAGGACTAATACATTTATACATATATAATACAAATTAATATAAAATTTCACTTGTATAAATTAATTAAATTATTAATATTCCTTCATCACTCTTGTATTAGTGTTCTTCATCTGTTTCTTTCCTTTGTTATAATCCCACCTGGATTTCATGTTATTCTCTTTAGTTTCAGTAACATACTATCCTCTCCGTTCCATATCTTAATTCGTCTTCTTATTCTTCTTCTTCTTTCAGTTGATTTTGCTTCCTATACTTTTCTGACTTGCCATTCTTCATGTAATGTTTTGAGATTCCCTACCATCTCAACTGTTATTTTATCCATTATATTTCTTTTCCTATTTTTCTCAGATACTTCATTTCTATTAAATCTTTTTTTGTTGTTTTTTTGGTGAACACCCATGTTTCACATCGATATGCAAGGTGTCCAGAAACAAACCAAGACCGGAGATTCCTCAGATAATTTTAAGACAATTTAACCCAATTCACCTAGTCCAAAAATGCTTCCTAAGGGAGCTAGAACTCTTTGAAGATGGCCTTGTAAATAGTTTTTTTTAATACCTCCAGAACGCTTCTATTTAGAAAAACAAAAACTGGTATCCTTATTTAACCTTTAGAGATGAATCGATTCCATCAATTGCGAATTTCTAGTACCGGTTATAGGCGTCCGTTTTGGGTAGGTCAGCGGTTATTTTAACGCATAACTTTTTTGTCTTTAACTTTTAAGCATTTGTGACACTAGATTATTAAATTTTCAGGTATTTTAGTACTAAAAGGTACTCTTACTTTAAGTCATTAGGATACACCGTTTACTAGAAAAATGTTTTTTTGTCATTAAAGTTAAATTTATATTTTTTGCACTAGTTGGCTCTGAACTGCCAACAAAAGTAGAACCTACGTTTTTCATTGTCAAATTGTTGTCAGTTCGCTAAGTTTATCTTGTCATTTTTTACTTTACCAGGCGCCATCTTCAAAGACCTCTAGCTCCTTTAGGAAGCATTTTCGGACTAGGTGAATTGGGTTAATTTGTCTTAAAATTATATGAGGAATCTCCGGTCTTGGTTTGTCAGGAGAGTTTCTGGACACCCTGTACTATAGGCTTAGGTAAGTACATCGTTTTATATTCCTCACGCTGTAAACAATTTCGTCACAGTTGTGATTCTGTTGTTGATTTGCTCCTCCTGTTTCCTTTCTTATCTATAGTTATTCTTAGATATTCAATATTTGTAATTGCTCCATTGCTTGTTTATAAATTTTTGTGTTTACTTTCTTTTATTTGTCTTTTGATATAACTACTACTTTTGTTTTGTTAATATTCGTCTTTATTCTATTTTTTTTAGTTTTTTCTTATAGACTTACATTAAATTGCAATTATTCTCCTGAATTCCCATTACTATACTTTACCGTCTGCAACGACGCATTCCTCTATTTTGACCGGTTTTAATTAGAGGTATGTTACTGTCATCTTTTTGTTTTTGTTGTTTACTTTTTTAATTATTTCGGCCATAAAAATATTGAATACCAGTGGGCTAAGGTTTTCTTGCTGTCTCACTCCCTGCATTGTTCTTATTTTTTTTGTCTTCATATTGTCTTTCCTTAAAATATTATGTGTGTCTTTGTACAATGTTTTTACAGCTTCTCTTAATTTTATTTCTATTTTTATTATTTACTTACCTTTTATATAATACCATTTTATGCAGATTGTGCAACAGCTGTGGCTCTCTCCAATAATTTGTGCAGTATTTCTAATTTTCGTTTTTAAAAATTGCTATCTCGACTTTTTCTAATTGCATCTTGCTATTTATGTTTTCTTCTTGTTCATTGTTTTTTTCCTTCTAGATCCGTTTGTTTTTTGTGTTCCTCTTTCTTCCTCTATTTTCTCTTCCGTCATTTCAGTTCCTTCAAGCGTATCTTAAAAGCATTGCTTTCACTTGTCCATAATTTTCTTTATCATCCGTAATTATTTTTCTCATAATCTGTCTTTTTCTGTTTTTGTTTATTTATTTTTCATTTTTGCAAGACTTATTTTTTTCCTTTACTAATTTTGTCACTTTTTGCAATTGTGGTAGGCTTTTGTACTTCTCTGTTCTAAGTACTTTTTCAATTTTCTGTTTTTTACCTTTATCATACTCTCAATTTCTTTTATTCTACCAGCTTGTTCTTTTCTTTATTCTTCTTTGTGGTTATCCCGCATGCTTTTGTACCAGCATTGTCTTTCAATTTTTCTTACTTCTCAATATACATTATCGGTAATTTTTTCTTTACTGTATTTCTTTCTTGATCCATCTTTCAGACTCTTTTCTTGTTTGTTCGTTTTGCCGTTGATGTATCTTAATGCTGTTTAATGTAGTTGTGATTAAATTTTCTATCGTTGTTTTTTCGTTTTCTTTGTTTCTCTCAATTTTTAGAATTTTTGTGATTAGTAGGTAATGGTGTGTAGATACTTCTTGTCATCTATGCATTTTCATATCTGGCATAATTTTTCATTTTGTTCTTTCTGTTAGTACATAGTCTATTATTGACTTTTAATTTTTCCCTGTTTTCTGTCTAGTGATCTTACGCTTATCATTGTGTCGGTAAAATGAATTTTGTATCACCAGTCTATTCTGTATATAAAAATCTATTAGTTTTTTTTTTCTATTTGTAATTTTTGTTTTCTCTTCATGTGTTCCCATTGCTTCATGTTTCGCAGGGATACATTATTTATACTCTCATTAAAGTCTCCAGTAATTATAGTAGGGTTATTTGTTTCATCATTTAGTATCTGAAATTCCTCCCAAAATTTATTTTTTGTTTCTTCCTATCATTTTCTCCTAGTCCGTATACTATTATTAAGTTTATTTTCTCTTTATTATTATGTTGAAAATGTTACTTTTATTGTCCTTTTATTACCATTTATATTTCACTAACTCTTTATTTTCGGTTTTTACTATTTTCTATTCTTTACCTTTCTTTTCTAGTTTTTCTTTTATTTTTTTAATTTCGCCTAGGTTTTTTTTGAATTCTTATAAGTTTTCTATATTTTTTGTAGCGCTCTTTTTTATTTCCATTTTTCTAGTTTTTTAATAATTTTTTTCATTTGAAGCCTTATTTTTTCTTGTTCTTTTATTTTTTCTATGTTAGTTGTTTTTTGGGGAGATATTATTGTTTATTTTTTATTTTCCTTTAAACCTTGCTTTTTTTGTTCTTGGTTCTAACATTTATTTATTTTCACTCTTATTAAACAGATGGGAAGTTAAATGACGGTTTCTAAACCGAAAGTTTAACATAAAAATATTTATTTTAAACAATTTGGTTTCAAATTGAAGTTGTTTGTAAATTAATTATACAATAAGTAATAACCAAGGTAGACTATCAAGTGACACTAATTGATATAACAGTATCTCCACCAATATCAATTTTTAAATATCAAAAAAAGTTAAAAATAAGATTTGTTGGAAATTTTATTTTTCATAGCTTTTGTTTGGACTATTTTTTTAAAACTCAATTTTTTTTTTTAGAGATTTAAAACAAACACTATAAGTATTGTCGTTTGAATCAGTTTTTTGTCAATTGTTAATTGATTAAAATTAACAAAAAATAAGAAAATTGAAAAAATTTTTTCGAAAGCCGATACTTATAAGTGTTTAATTTAATGCTCTTAATTATTTTAAGGTCTTGAGAAAGACTTGCTAATGCCTAGTCGAAACTTTGACGGAGTTTTATTGAACAACATTCTTCGACATGCTTCTCGCCTCGGCCTGCAAACTATCCTCGCCCTCGCAAAATAGCAGTTTCTGGCCTAGTGGTACCAATAACTTTGTCGTGGATAAGCATTGATAAAAAAACTTACCGTAAATGTAAAAAACGTCCTACCTGTAAGAGAAAGAAAAAGCGCCACGTGTTGCCAAATTTAATTCGAGCAAATAAATTTAATATGAAAGTCAACACAAGTTTAAAATGAAAGACAACCCGGTTTCAAACAGATAAATGTCAAATAGATAAACATTAAACAGCAAAATATCACATAGAACATTATAGGCAACTTAACATACACGTTTTAATTTGAAAAAGATCGACTAGACTATTTAACCATTTGATGTACTTTGTCAATTGAAACGTGGTTACACGAATAAATAAACGAGAGTATTAAATTTAAACTAAACGGGGTTGCGTTTAAAGCCGGTGTAACTTAATTACTAAGATGCTGATAACAAAGTGTACCTTGACCGCAATAAACATATAAGTAAATTAAAATCGCGCTACAATAAAAGATCCTGTAAGTAAGGCGTTTGAATTAAATTGCGTACTGATATACTGCAAAGTATTTTTGTTTCGTTTCGTTTCACATATAAGTAATGACATTTTATCTAGATTAAATGTTAATTACACAAAACAAGGCGTTGCTCGTTCTGTTCAAAATTTTGTTTCAGTAAAGAAACGTTGTGTTACGTTAAAATATTACGCACTAGGTAGTGATAATTACAGAATTCTGCCTCTGTTTTTCCTCCGCGTGCCGACAGATGGCCATACTATAGCTTTCTTTAGAACTTTATTTTTCTCTTTGTGTAAATATAATTTCCATATTTAGCGTTAAAGCGTTTTTAATTTTGTTTCAATTTGTGCCTGTCGGATTCTTGTTTTTGCCTTTAGGTTATACTAGACGACATTAATTCGTCGCCGAAGTAATTATTTAAACAATTGGCGTTTCTTATTATTACTCTTTTATTTAGATCTAATCATTACGTTCAAGTTAATTTCACACATTATAAATTTCTCTTTACCCACGACGCCTACGACGAAGTCAGTTAACCGGCTGGTTACAAAATTGA
Source organism: Abscondita cerata (assembly GCA_030710515.1). Classification (NCBI taxonomy): domain Eukaryota; kingdom Metazoa; phylum Arthropoda; class Insecta; order Coleoptera; family Lampyridae; genus Abscondita; species Abscondita cerata. The sequence continues at coordinate 717,847 of JALBCR010000113.1, read as the reverse complement.
CCACTTCGAATTTGACTTTTTTTTTATAATCTTTGTTTTTAACAATCTAAATCCACAATAAAATCTATTTATACATTTATTACTGTAGCAGTTAGTTGATTTTTAAACCTACAAATAAGAAATAAAATACTACTTCTCTTTCGAGTCTGTTGTAGTATATCAAAGTCGTTAGTACTCTTGACGAATAAAGAACTCTTGCAGTTAATTAATACCAGCATCCAGCATCGAGAGAGGTAACGAGAATGGACAGAATCCTCAGGAAGTAAAGTACTAGCAATTTTAAACTTCCAAGATGAGATGAAATACCAGTAGTAATTTCATAACGTTTAAAAATTGATGTTAGAAATTCTACAACATAACATAATGGCGTCTTAGCTAAGGTCCAAAGATAAGGAAAGAAACACTTACGGCATTGAAATGGTGTACCTATGAATTTACGTGTTTCGCACTTAGTGACGAGTTTATTATTCTTACATTAGTAATCGGTTATTTTACTCTAAAACTGAGGCAAAAAAGCCACCGTAAGATTTTTCTATGCGTCTCCCTGTAACACCAATTTTAGAAGAAGATGTTTAACTAATGTCTATTTCTACGCCGTTCTATCGTGAACCGATTCAATTAATAAACAAAAGATTCAAAGTTAGAAATACGCAACTTAAGCGGAGGACGCTATGATGATCTGAACTTTGTGAATATTTTACATTTAAAAAAAACAAATTTCTAAGTTTATCATAATCTATGAATTTATCTTTTACTTCTTAAAAAAATGAAGTACTTGACGCATCTGACGATAGACAATTCATATTGATTTATTGGTGTCCAAATGAAGTATATCGTATTCATGGGGGAAAATAATGTTGCAATAATGGATTTTGAGAGAGGGTTATCGACAAATTTCATTTCATTTATCTGTCTATCTGTCTGTTTCTTCGTGCTTACCAATCATTTTTAACCTATCTTTTTCTAAACTGAAATCTGAACTTTAAACTCATTCAACAACAAATGTTCAGATATAAAACTTGTCTGCATTCCTTTTCAACAATGAAGCCGTAATTTATGACGTCTTGTAATTTTGACATAAAAATCTCAATTGAACGTCAGCAGAATTGTTCACATTTGTTGTTGATTGAGGTTACGTACGTTTATTTTGGTTTTAGTTTACAAACATTGACACTTGAAATTTTTGCTAAGTTGGTATTAAAACTGTCTGTACAATGAAGCAAAATTTCTTGTTGACGTTATTATCATTGTTAGTTAATAAGAGACAACAAAAAGACATTCTTGAAATAATACCTTAACTAATAATGTGTACGTTGAATTCAATGTATAAAAAAGGATAGCACGATACCTAAGTGTGCCCTTGATTCATTTATCAATCGGGATAAATAAAACGAATCAACTATAACTTTAAATAGATTTCTAATACCATTAAATGTCTGGGATATAAATAAGTATTTGTTTCTTAGTTTACAAAGTTATTCATACATTTTCTGCCTTTCTTTCTTCTTATTCTTAAAATTTGCTTTTCTTCCAAATACATGAACTAAATTTTTCACTTATTTGAGAAATGTTAATTTGTTTATTTATTAGCAAAATTGTTTTAAAATTTAAATTTAATAAAAAGTAAAATATTTCATGACTTTAAACATGAAATATTTTACTTCTTTTCATTTCCTATTAGTTTGAATTTAATATCATTTTAGTGCACAAGATACTGGTTAGTTAAAAATAATAAATTGAATTTTTACTGGGGGCCAAATAAGGATAATTACTTTGACACTGGCCAAATGATATAAATTCGGGGTTGTGGTGATCTTTTAAAATGTTGTATACGAAAATTCAGATTTTACTGTAGGTACTTACTTAGTTTTCGTGAGAATTGTATGAATTAACACTTTAATAGTTGTAATACCAAAAACTAAAATTAATAATAAAATAAACAAAAATTATTATAAAAAAGGAAATTTATGTAATAAGTCGCATCCAATTTTCATATTATCTATCGCTTATTAAAAGCAAGAACATGACAGCAGCATAAAAAATAGTTTTACTGGAAAAATTATAAGAATATATATAGAATTAATTCAAAAGTAAAATATCACCGAACTATACACACAAAAGGCTAAGTATTACAAATAAACTTTTTAATTAAAACTTGTAGAAGATGAAATTTACAACAGCGTCTGCTTCAAATTTTTCTTTGTATAATTAACATACTTGGATCAAAGATCATTACTCCTGAAAATTTTAAGTAAGTTTATTATTTTCAAAAACGTTTTATTTTTATAATTACTTTTTCAATAATTGTGAAATATATTTAATTCATTTCTTGAATAATACGACAGTGGCCTAAGGGAACGAAACAGTATGGAATTTCTTTATAAATTAATATGATCGTCCTTGTTTTATGTCACACAAATTACGATCGCTTTTTTTATTACTTAAAGAATGATGTAGAAAACCTTGAAAACACTTTAATTACTGGGTGTACACGTGTTTTTATTTAAATTTGACGAGTACAGAAGTAGACAAGCAGAAAATGCATGTGTTTAATTTATGGAACGATTACGTTATTTATGTAGAATATACTTTCTTGTAAATCAATTTTGATTAGAAATTATTGACTAATTTCATTTCTCTTAATAGTATTAATAAAACATGTGGAGTCTTAAAATAAAAAGTCTTGAAAAATTATTTAATTTAAAAATAAACGTCTGTCTGGAAATAAATAATTCCGCGATACTATATTGATTTAGCAACAGGTTTGTGTTAAATTTTTAAATAAAAGTAATAAATATAAATATACAAAATAATAACCTAAAAGCGTTTGACGTTCAAAGACCGCATAAATGAAAAAATCTCTGGAGAATTAAAATATAATGAATATCATTCGGTACATTAATTAAAATGGATGCGAGAATCAAACAACAAATGGCAGCAGTATGAAATGGGAAACTGAAAAGTGAACCTAAACTGCTAAAAAAATCAAACCAAACATCTAATAAAAGTAGAAACAACTGATTTATTTTCTAAAAAGAAATATCAAGTGTCTTAATTTCTTTTCTTAAAATATGAAAATAATTAATATAGAAAGAATAAGGACAAAAGTAAAGGTTATCTTCTGATAATTTATAATGCAAAGAAAAAGCTAAAAAATTAAATCGTAAACTTTATGCTTCAACAAAAACCAAAACAACTGATAAAGTAAAAATATTTAATAGAAGAGATAAAAAGTGCAAACAATAACTTACAGCAAAAGTAAAAAAAACAGAAGTGGTTATAAAAAGACAAAAACAATCATGACTGGAAAGAAATAAAAAAAAATTACAGAGAAAGATCGCGCACACATTTAGGTTGTTATATTTTTTTCTGTTAAAATATATTTTTTATAAAATCCTAAAAAATCGAGAGAATCTTTTTGTTTGTGTCCTGGATTTTCATGTAAAAATTGTTGACAGTTCAAGCAGTTGTTCTTACTTTGTAGGTATTAAATTCTTACATTATATTTTATTTTCATTATTTTCTTTATTTAGCTAAATATTTTATGGGAGTTTGTAATCCTTTTAGGACTTTCTGTGTAATCCAGCTTGAATAGCACTGATATAGATAATAATTATTTGCAATTATATTGTTTCGTGCATTAAGTAAATGTAATTTGTTTTTTTACATAAATATACATATTTTACAGCCAACGCCTTTAGCAGAAAATAATATTTGTATACATTTATTTGCATTTAATTACCTACAGTTTGAAATAAATACATTTTAACGGGATATTTACATAAACTTTAATTACTTGCGTCGAAGTGGTTTTTAAAACTGATTATCTTTGTATGTTCATTAATTATTATGGTTCACACATATACTGTAAAACTTTTAATTATAAAAGCTTTGTACTAGGTATATTAAAGGCATTTCGCAAATGTTCGAAATTTTAAATTTAATTTTTAAGTGACAAATCATATTAACATCTACTAAATAAAGTTTAACAAATTAATTAGAAGTATTAATTACGTTCTCTGCAGATGACTCGTTGTTTTACTCTAGTAACACATAATTTCATAATACAATTTAAAAAAAACGTGTTTGTTACAACACCTAATGTATAGTTCCGTTAAGTTTTATATATATATATATATATAATTAAGTAGAAGAGGATCACTATTTACAAATCGAAAGATAAAGTAAACAAAATTATATCAATAATATAGTTTTTAGATTGAGCTATGAGCTGAAGGCAAGCTACTAGAGCAATCGAGTACAAAACGTAATTTTTAAAACTTGTTGTATATAATTTTTCCAGCGACTACGAAAACTATTGTTAGTTGTTAAAATAAGTAAGTAAATATTTTATGCTTTTTTTTAATGCAGATTGAAAACAAGGTGAAACATTAGTGGTACTTTTGATACAATTATCCTCTTTCATTAGCTATTACAAGTTTTCAATAACAAAATGCCCTGGATATACGCTTATTTGTGACTGTAATCGTCGGAAAAAAAATTGTTTATATCAAAAGTAACAATATATTTAATTCAAAAACATAATAATAATAATAATAAAGCTTTATTACCTGTCAGATAATGATGTATAGACATTGTCACAAAAGGATGTATACAAAATAATAATTAACAATAATTATAAGATTAATTTAAGAAATCAGATTTTTAAATTCTGCAATAGAGTAGCAGGAATTGTACATTAAAATTTTAAATATTGCTTTTTTATATTTTATACAGTTAAGAGTTTTAATGTTAGGTGGCAAGAGGTTGTACAATTGTATCGATTGATACATAAAACTATTATGAAATAATTCTGTTCGATGTTGGGGCAATACAAGTGCTGATAGTAAACTATTTTCAAGGAATTACAATTTTGTTTAGCATAAAGTAGACATTGCATTATAAAGATAGAAGGGAAAGGAAGAAATTCAGTTTTTTAAATAACGGCCTGCATGAGGCTGTCTGTGGTTCTTAAGGATACACCTTACTATCCTTTTTGCAACACAAAAACTCGTTTTGCATCACTTGAATGGCCCCAACACAGGACTCCATATTGAATATGAGATTGTACATAACCAAAATATATTAATTTAAGAACTTCAACAGATACAAAGTTTCTTAGCCTAATTATAAGATAACACGTTTTGGTAATATTCTTTATAACGTTATCACAATGTGACGTAAATGTAAGTTTTTATCGAATATTATTCCCAAAAATTTGATAGTAGCGTTGGCTATAGAATCTATTTTACTACTAGGATAATGTGATAATGTGTGATGTATGATAACTGTTTTTTCCATATTAAGTACTAAGTCATTTTCTTTAGCCCAAGAATCTACAGCTTTTTCACAAGTATTAATACCGCAAATGACATTTTAGAAACTATCTCCTGAAACCACGCAAGACAAATCATCTGCGTATTGTATTATCTCAACTGGTATTTTGGTACATAAGTCATTTATGTATATAATAAATAATATGGGCCCCAATATGCTTCCTTGTGGTACACCTCTTGTTAGATGTTTGGTATTTAAAATTGCTTCATTCCAGGAAACACAGTGAGACCTATTTGTCACATCGCTTTGGATGCAATTAAGTGGAGTGCCTCGAACTCCGTATTTGTCCAACTTATTAAACAGAATGTTATGGTGCACAGTGTCAAAGGCTTTTGAAAAGTCAAAATTAATGCTGACCACTTTTTTCTTTTGTTCAATACATGACATTATATTTTGAAAAAGCTTTATTAATGCGTCTGTAGTAGACAATTTCTTACGAAAACCAAATTGATTTTTATTAATTATGTTAAATTTATTTAAATAAGTGTTCAGTTGAGATAAGAATGATTTTTCGAAGACTTTAGAAAATACTGATAAAACGGAAATTGGACGATAGTTTACTATAAGGTCTTTGTCGTTCTTTTTATGCAGTGGTACAATTTTTGCCACTTTTAATGCAGTAGGAAATCTACCTTCTGTAAAAGATGCGTTTATTATTTTACAGAGCGGGGTAGAAATTATTTCACGTCATTTTTTAGGATACTGCAAGGTACGCCATCCATACCTGACGATTTCTTTTTGCTAACAGATTGTAGTATTTGAGATACTTCAATCACAGACAGGGGACCAAGAAACATGGAATGTTGACTAAATGTTGGAAGATCACAAATGTTTAGTTCTTCCGGTAGTCTAGGTTTGCTTATTTCATTAATGAAGTAGTCATTAAATACATTTGAAATTACACTGTTGTTGGTGTGTTTATTTCCATCTAAGTCAATTATTTTTGAGGGTGGTATATATTGATTATTATCAATTATTTTAATAACATCCATGCAGCTTTTACCTTGTTTTCGGCGTTACCAATTAATTGATTGTTGTATGATAACTTAGCACATCTAATGTTACGCATATGTATTTTTTTTAATATACTGTACCATGTTTTAAGATTTGCGTTATTGCAGTCCCTTAATTGGAAATGTAAGTCTTTTAGATACAATCCTTCTTGTATTAATTCTGGTGTTATCCAAGTCCGATGTTTGTATTTACTTGTACACGTAGAAATTTTAACTAATAGAAAAGCTTGATTAAAGTGAAATTCAAAAGTATTAAAAAAATTATTAAACATTTTATCAACATTGTTATCACACATTAAAACATTATCCCATGCTTCCGTTAATAGGGAATTTCGGAAAGTAAGTTTATAGGCTAAACTGTATTTACGACTATACTTATTTTCGTACAATTTTCCATTATTTATATTTAGTTCGATAAATCTAATATCAATTGAAACAGCTGAATGATCGCTGAGGCCAGGTTCAATGGAGTTTATAAACAAAGAATTTTTATTGATATTAGAAAATATCAAGTCTATCTGTGTCGACGACTTGTATGTACAACGAGTATTATCTTTTAACTGTGAATGAAAACCATAAGATTTCATAAGATCAAGAAAATTCTTTGAATTTGTAGTGTCGGATTTACAATCCATATTAAAGTCGCCACTAATAACAACATTTGCGTAGTTTATAATCATAGTTAAAAGACGTTCAAATTCATTTATAAACAAATTATAGTCAGCCTGTGGAGGCCTATAGACTAAAATTATGATAAATTCAACACTTTTTAAGGAAACCGTTCTAAAACAGTATTCGTAACTATTAGAAGTTAGTGTAAACTTGTTGCATAACGGCAGTGCATAATTATCTAATGACTTTAATAAATAAATGGCGACACCTCCTCCACGTCTAGTTTTTCTTGAATGCGAAGAAATTAGATAGTAGTTTTCTGGTGTATAGCAATTGACTTTTCTTCATCCAATAACCAATGTTCAGTTATGAGTAAGACGTCAGGGTAATATTCATTTGAACGTAAATAAACATTAAACGATTCAATTTTATTTTTAAGACTGCGAAAGTTATAAAGAAATAGATTAACGTACATATTTAACACATCTCTTGTATAGGTTTCTTCTTGGTGTTTTTCAAGTGGAGATAGTGTAAAAATTGTTTACACATGCATATTTAGGCCACATTTCAGGATTTTTGAAATCATCTATTTGATCTATTGGAAAGGAAACTTTAAATGATGAATATTCATCCGGTCTTCTGGACTTCAGTTGAGAACATTTGGCTTCGGTAAATCCTTTTTTAACAAGATATCCATTTAAATTATCCACGGTAGTCATTGGGTTTAATTTATTTACACAAAAATCGACATACTTTATAGCTGCACTTATTTTGCACTCACTATTAGTGGAGCTACCGTATATACTACGATTGAGAGAACTGCGAACCTTTCTTTAGCTTTTTTTTTAACTTGCCATTCATTTTCATTGGTTATATTTTGTAATTTGTCACTGTCATTTATTGTTGCAGTTTGAACTAATTTTGTATTCATACTTTTTAAAGAGTTTATATTTTTATTTAAATCTACTGAATTAATTGAGGGATCCATCTTTTGGCCATTTATAAACAGATTTTCTGTTGTATGTTTAGTATTAGCGACAACTTCACTATAACTATTAGTGTTTAAATGTTTAAAGGTAGATGTCTCTTTGAGTACATTTTTCTTTTCCAAACTTGATTTGTTAACATATTTTGGACTACAGTTTTCTTTAAGAAGAAGGCCTTCTAGATATTGAATTTTATCACAAAGCAATTCATTTTTATCTTCTAGTGTTAATATTAATTTGTTTAAAATAGTGTTATTTTCTCTCAGAAGTTTGTTTTCTAATTCAATATTTTTGAAATCACATACCGCATTAGAATCCGTTTTATATAAAAAACGATCCTGTTGTGATTCATCCATTGTAGTAGACAAGATAATACATTTATGTCTACGTTTATTTTCAAAACAACCTTTATGGTATTTTCCATTGCATAGGCGACACACAGTAGGATTAGCCACTAACACAGCACACCCGAACCTTTTACATGTTCTTTAGACTCCAGAATCACGGAACACCTTGAAGATGCGTCTTCTTCATCATTCGCCATCTTACTTCTTCTAAAACATGATAACTTATTTCAAACTTTTTTTCTAATAGGGCGTTTGCTTTTGATAAGCGATCTTCCAATTCTCTAAACATGTGTGAAACATCAATAATATTTTTGCAAAGTGCACATTATAAGGCAGTCTATAAAATCCCTAAATTATTAATAAATTTCACAAAAACTACTATACTGTTGTACAATCTACACAATTAAGACTGATTTTAAAAATTTTGATGTTGCGACAAACCTTGAATAATTCATGCTTATCTTTCGCAAAAGTTTAAAAGGGTCAAGGTTTAATTCATCTATTGTGTTTTTATCAAAACAATTCACCAAACATAAAAGTGTACTTTGTATCTATTTCGTAAATAAAGCAAGGACCATAGGTGCACAGGACACATGAGTAAATAATAAACAAGTAAAATCATTGCAATGTAAAAAAAGGGTATATCATATTAGAACAATTTCATGTACATTTCATAAGATCGAAAAATAATAGGAAACATATCTTGATAATTTATTGAAGACGGGCTCCAAATCCTATATATTCACACTTCATAATTAGAATAGTGCTGAAGGTTGTTGTGTTGATCTTATCCTTGCGAAATATGAGTGATGTTAGATTTAATTTAAGAAATATGTAAGTTAGTATTGGTATTAATCAATTAAATTTTGTTTTTAATGGCGCAAGTTGAGTAGACGTATGTTACAACGTAGCTACAAATATTATTGTATACGAAATACAATAACGGAAATTAAATGAAAATTTAACAGTTAAGTGATAAACTGCACATCTATAGCTATAGTAGTGTATTTGTTTTAAAGTGCATGTTTGCTTTAATCGAATGCATTATTTAATTATATACTTAAATACAAGCGACATTGATGTCGAAATCATTATCTGTAAGTAACAAACCTGAACTTCTAATAACACGCATATCTTGTCTGTCAAAATGCCAAATACGAGATTAACCCCTATTTATATCTAATGTACCGGAAACCGAAAAACTGGAGCTTCTGTTCACAACATTTGAGCAAAAATTTGATGCTCAAATAGATGCTATCCTAAAAACTATCGAAGAAAAAATCATTTGTTCTTCCTTGGTTTTTGTCGTTAAACGTTATTACAGTACACTATTCTTGGACTGTTAATCTCTTTTGTTGGTCGATTTTGTAAATATGAATAAGAAATTAACTATTGCACATTTAAACATTAGATCATTCACTGCACATTTTAACTATATGAAAGACATAATTTTAACTAATGACTTTGATGTATTCGCCATGAGTGAAACATGGTTAAACAATTCTATTTTATCTAATATATTAAGCATAGATGATTATAATTTGATACGATGTGACAGGTTATTTCATGGTGGTGGTTATTTTTGAAATAAAAAGCCATATCGAACAATTATGCATAAAATTTCAAATATCCAAAAAAACCCTTGGAACTTGTTATAATCCATCAAAAAAAAAACATACAAAGAGTTTACTAACAATTTTGAACTTGCTTTTCTTTATATCATATCATATATTGATATGGCCATTTGGAAGGTTTAGGTTTGCAGCAAATAATCAGCCAGCCAACACGAATTACTAGTACAACAGCCACTTTAATTGATTACATTTTAATAACGGATGAAGAACTAGTTACTCACAAGGCTACATTACCTGTTCACCATGTAAGTGACCATGATTTAGTTTATTGTACTCTTAATTTACAAGTTGTTTCTAATACCGTTACTTTCAAAACAATGCGAAACTTTAAAAATTTTGATTATCACACATTCAGTGGGCATTTACAAGCCATACATTGGAACATAATTTATGATTTAAGTGATGTCGATGATAAAATTAAGTTTTTGAACGAAAATTTCTCACTATTGCTAGATATATTTGCAACAATTACAAAAGTTTGAATCACAAAAAAATATTCTCCTTGGTTAACTTATACCATCCGAGAAATGATGAAGGCCAGAGACAAAACCTTAAGAAAATTAAAAAAACTATAAATAATAATAATTGGAATTACTACAAAAATTAAGCAATACAGTTAATATGGCAATTTGTAGAGAGAAAAGATCAATTTATGAACAGAAATTTGGCAAATTAAATTCTAAAAAGCTGTGGTCTGAAATAAAAAATTTAAACATCGTTTTTCCAAAAAATAAAAATTTTGCGGTATATCTAAGTAATCCTGAAGAACTAAATAACTTTTTTTATCTTCTGTGTCACAAGTACCATTAAAGGATGCTGTTGTAGACCGTTATAGTAGATCAAACATTGTTAGTCTCATAAAATCTCTTTTCGGCTTTAGCCCTGTAGACAAATATGTAGTATTCGAAATTATACTCTCACTAAAAAGTAAATCAATTGGTTCTGTCGGGATAGGAATTTCAACAATCTGTTTATGTGTACCGTTTTTATTACCTCATCTAACTTACACTATAAACTATTGCATTCGTAACTCTGTATTTCCAGATAATTGGAAAAAAAGCGATTGTTATTCCATTACAAAAATGCAGTAATCCATTGTCATTCAAAATATTAGAAACAATTTTAGAAAAACAATTGAATGTTCATTTAAATAAGTATGATGTTATTCCATCAGAGCAATCAGGTTTTCGAGCAGTTCATAGGTGTAGTACTGCATTGTTACGTCATATTACCGATGATATTAGTGAGGCTAATGACAAAGGGATGGTAACTTGTTTACTTACCTTAGATTTTTCAAAAGCTTTTGACACCTTAAATAATAAAATACTTCACTTTATTGGTTTGTCTGCAGATGCCATTTGCCTATTATCAATCTATTTAAAAACTCGTCTTCAGTGTGTAAAATATGTAGATAGGAAATCTTCATTTAAATTAGTTAAAGTAGGTGTTCCTCAGGGGTTAATTCTAGGGCCATTATTATTTAATATTTACATCTTTCAGCTGAATTCAGCAAAGTTTATTTCTATGCTGATGACACTCCGCTATACATCGCTTTTAATCCATCTGACATTAATCAAGCTGTTGGTGCAATAAACTTTGACCTACATTGTATCCAAAAGTATTGTAATAGGACCGTGTTATCTTCTAAAATTAAAACAATTTTATGAAACTCATTAGTATTATCTATTTTTGTTCATTGGAAGTAGTCTATAACGCATTCTTGACCAAATTTAACTCTAACAGAATTGAAAAGCTTCAAAACTGTTTTTTATGTCTTATGTGTGGCACTAGAAAATATGAAAAGATATCGTATAAATTAAAAGTAGTAAATTGGCTGAATATAAAATCAAGACGTACTCTATTGTCTTTTTCACAATATTATAATTAAAAAAACAACTTCGTATTTGCATACAAAAATTAAATTCCGAACAGACGTACATACATTAAATATTAGATTTATGGGTTCTCTTACTCCACTACTTCATCTTACGGAAGCTATTAAACGTTCATTTTCTTACAGAATTTGTCAATTTTATAATACATTGCCTATTAACGTCAAAGAATACAGTGCATTGAAGTTCAAATCATTTATCGCTATAAACTGTTATCAAATGTTTAGTGTAGTTTCTCATTCATTACAGAACATCAATAAAATATAATTTTATTTTACCAAGAATTTAACAAACATTTAAACAAGATAGCATCTGCCATTGAACTCCGCCTTTTGCTTATAATTTACTTTTTAAAAATTCTGTGAGAATTGTTTTTTTGCTAAAGACCTTTATTTATTTATTTATTTACTTAACAAAAAGTGCTTAGGGCTATAAAATGACATTCCTTGTTAAAAGAAATAGACCTTAATGAAATTCTCTCAAGTTTACATATATTCGAGAAAAGCACAAATAATAAGTTATTTTGTTTATTGTAACTATTGTAAGATTTATGCTTATTTATGGTAAAAAAAAGTGCCAAATTTGACATTGTCGAAAAATTCTTCACGGTCAGTGTTAAATAAGTGGTCAGATTAACTTGATATCAAGTTGAATTGAATTTTTAATTTAAACAAGCGGCACATTCTTTATTTGTACAACTAATTTACAATAAAAAATCAGCAAACTGTTACATTAATTTACTTGCTTTCAACTTAAAAAAGTTTTAGTGCTTTAAATAATCTACACCCGGTAGCAACAATTATTTTAAATAACGTCGTGGTCAATAGATATAGTAGTCAATAAGAGATCAATTGAAGCTAAAATAATTATTAAGCGCTGCAAAGAGCAATGTTTGAAAACAATACGACTATGATTTTCACCATAGTCTTCACATCTATCACAAGTAGCATAGCCTGAATGTAGTTTAACGCATTTTATATATGCACGTGCAGATGTATCACATTCAAAGATATGAATTTTCACTTTATTTAAATTACTATTAACAGTAATTCCCGTCACGAGCAACTCTAACTATTCCTTAAAAAAATTTTCCATAAATTCTGATAGTTTATCTGGTTTTTCTTTTTCTAGAAAAGAGCCAACGACAAATGGCCTAGTTTTAAAGTTTTTGATCAAAGCTAATAGATGCTCTTATTAAAAAGAGGCAACCCATCAATATTGATTGGAAGATATATGGTATCAAACATAAGAATCGGTGACCTACACATCAAGTTGTAAACTTTCACTTAAACTAAACTGACAATATTCGCCATTTATTAACTGTTTCGCCAGGGTTGTCTTATGTGTTTTCAACAGGATACGATATTCTAAAGGTAATTCATTGTGCTGTGGGTGCAATATAGGTAAAAGATGAGTAACTGAACTTCTTGGAATATATCGTAAAGTCGCCCAATTGTGCAGAAAAATGTTCAGGGAAATGTTTTCAACTATGTTTGTATTTTGGTAATCAGCATGGGTGTCATTTTCATTGTTATGTAAAAAACCCCACGAATTTGGTTACATATTTCAACAAAAATTAATTTCACTTGCAACAACTGGAGATTCATTGCACGTAAATTTATCACAAGTAAAGTCACTAACAGCTACTGGATATTTATCAGATAGGAACAACAAGGATGATGTTTCCAAGTTACTAGATTGCACTTGTCTAAATGATTGTCTTAGATTAACTACACTTGTTGCCATTTTGTTCTCTCTTCAGGCTCTCAGGAGAATGTTTCGGCCAAACTTTAATGGAACTCTTGCTATCTCTCTCACTAACATGAAGTAAAGTTTTTTTTATTGCACCTGATAAATGCGTGAAAAAATCATGAATCAATTCACTTTTTTGACACAAACTTACAAACAATGATGTCTTGCAAATTTAATTTTTGAAATGCTCTTTTGCTGCCTCGTTTGTCCCAAAAATTCCAAGATGTTGCAAAAACATTGGTAGACAGAAATTTTAAAATCTTGTTTGTGTGACCAGTAAAATCTCTTCTGCCCAGAAAAGACAAATATGATGGCTACAAAAACTTAGTTCAGAATATGAACAACTAATCCTCTCTTTAATTGTTTTGTCCTCTAATAGTTTGCATTAAATTGATAACATCATCTCTTGGTTTATGTGTTTGCATTAACATAAAATAGGTATGAATTCTGTGAATTAAAAAAATAGTACTTTTACCTTCATCATTTTTTCTGCAGATTGCAAGGTATTTGCTGGAGCTGTTTGTTGCTGCCCAACTTGAATATTTCTTTTACTAATAAAGGATTATGGAAAATTGGTTGCCTTTATGCAGTTGTTGTGCCGTCTTGAAGGACGTATATTGGAAGGGTTGATGAAACATTTTTTTAAAATTTAATTTTATTGTATACTTTAAAAAATGGTAGTAAAAAAATACAATTCGACATAAGTGTCAACAATTTTTCTTCAATGCTTCAAAAGTAGTGAATTTCTTAAGAGATATCTGTAAACCTAATTTTTTTAGACCTGAAGTAGTCGAGTAGGGTAACACTGGAATAGACACCGTTTGAAATAAGTAAACAAAGAGTGAACGTAAATCTCGTAAAAACAGATAATCAATTTTTAAAACATCTTATTCTATAATGAAAGAAGAAAAAAAAGTCTAATGTTTTCTAGTCTAAAACCTTTTTTGATGTAGAAGTTGATTACTTGACTTTGGCGATCTAACGAAACTACCAAACTGCATTTATAGTGCAAATATTAAACATCGGCAATTAAAGTACCATTCTAAGTCAGTAACAAAAAATTTTCTGCACTTACATTTTTGCATTGAGATTTACTAGTTGGAAATTTAAAACAATCCAAAAATTAATTTTGACAACTATTTATCAATTACTTGTGGGTTTTTTATCATTTTGGCTGTTTGTTTGCTGATGAATTTTTAAATTAATTTTGGTGACTTTAGTGACTTGAATATTTTGTACACATCACGTGAGAATCATTAGGCCCTAGCGTATTTTAAAAAAAATTCAAGAACAAATGTGGAAAAAACTAAGTACACATTCTCTACAAAATATTCATTTAAAGTTAGAGTAAAGCAAAACATTTAGTTTTGATTAATTATCAAATCACACTAGAGGGGTGCTTATTCATAAGAAAAATTGATTTGTCTTGAAAACCAGTGACACCAAAATATTGAAAATTTGGAACTGTGCTTTCAAGATTAGGGGAGACTCGAGTAAAATATTTTCAAAATGGGGGCACTTTCAGTTATACTTGAAATATTTTCAGATTCTGTATGAAATTATGAGATTTTATGTGAATAACATTATACAGGGTGGGTCCACGCCGACGAAACAGAGTCAATTGCAGTCACATTGATAATTTAAAAAACAAACGCAGACTCGTCAATTTTATTTCTGAGGGGAGGCATCTTTTCAGCCTGTCGACATTCCAGTATTAGCTCTAGTTTTAACGGAAATGACGTCACATCAAACTTTTTAAATAGCAACCCACTGTTTTTTGTGCAAAATCGGATAGACAACAAAAATTCTTTTCAAAAAACCTCACTATGTTGCTGTATTCCTTTGGCCGTTCGGCTAGAACAACCGTACAAAAACCCTTAGAGGGCTCTCATATGATTTCGCGGATATTCTCATTTAAAAAAAAACAAACTATATTGCAGTAACAATTTAATAATGCAATTGAAAAAATTATAACAAATGTTCGAAATTAGCTCCTCCAACTTCCATGCAGTGGTACAATTTTTTTTTCAAATTGTCGTCTTACATTCTACAAAATTTCGGGAGAATATGAAGGCATTCATCGGTGATCCTTTGTCTTAAATTTTTTAAAGACGTCGGTTCAGTTGAATAAACTCTACTCTTTAAATGCCCCCTCAAGAAAAAATCTAATGGGGTCAAGTTTGGAAATCGAGGTGGCCATTCAATACTACCTTTCCGACCAATCCATCTGTTAGGAAATGTTTCATTTAAGAACTCTCTTACTGGCATTCCAAATGTGGTGGAGCCCCGTCTTGCTGAAAAATGAGCTGGTTTTCTAAATATCTTGCATCATTTTTTGTTAAAAGAATTTTTGTTGTCTATCCGATTTTCCACAAAAAGTTGTGGGTTGTCATTTAATAAGTTTGATGTGACGTCATTTCCGTTAAAACCGACAGGCTGTAAAGATGTTCTCCTTAGACAAGAAATTGATGGGTCTGACTTTTTTTTTAAATTATCGATGTGGCTGCAATTGGCTCTGTTTCTTCGGCGTTGGGCTACCCTGTACACTTAAATTCAATAATTTTTTAGATATTTGAACTTTTATGTCAAAATTTTTTAGACCAAAAAATAATGTTATAGTAGTTTTAAGATCTGGTGGCGGTTGACCTTCATCTAGATGCGTGGCGGGTTTTTAAACAAGCATACTTTCCGAATACGTAAATCCAAATTAACTTTTTTGTGCATGGAGCAGCAACCGCCAGGAGATCTTGAAACTATTATATTTTTTTCTCATATACAACACATAATTATTTGCTTTGAATTTTCTCGTAGAAGAAGGTGTACTGTAATAGCCTGTAAATGAAGTAATTGAATTTATTGATAGTGTTTGAAAACGTACAAAATTTAATACGTATGAAAAAATTGCTGAAACTTGAGTTTTTTAAATGGAAATTTCTTATTATTTTTATTATTTGATCTAATTTATCATTAAGAAATAAGAAATATTTGTGTGAGGTTATTTCTTCCAAGAATCGTCATTTTTCGATATATTATCAATTTTCTACTTTTCTATATCGGCTGTTTCATCTCACATTAGTTGGCCACGATGACGTCAACAATGCAACTATCAAGCAGACGTCAAGTCAATATTATTTGCTTTTAATTAATTCAATTGGGACCTCATGGAAGTCTGCAATAAATAAACTTTATACAGTTTTCTCATACATAATTTTCTTTATAATGCTATTTTTTTATATACCATTTTTACATTGTAATTGTAAACCACTGAACACAAAAACGTTATTGTGGCCAACTAATGTGAGAAGAAAAACATCCACTATTTTTTTGGAAAATTTTAAAATTGATAATATTTCGGAAAATAGCTATTTTTGTAACCTCACACAAACTGTTCTTATTTCTTAATGATAAATTAGTTCAAGTAATAAAAATAGTGGATTCCATTTGAAAAACGCAAATTTCAGCCGTTTTTTCATGTTGATTTTGTACATCTTTTACACTCTATACTATACCAATAAATTCAATTAGTTCATTCACATGCTATTACAGTACACTTTCTTCTACGAGAAAAAAAAATCAAAGCAAAGAATTATGTGTTGTATATGAGAAAAAGTACCATTATTTGCTGGTCCAACAACTTAAATTTTGACATAAAAGTTCAAATATCTGAGTATTCATAATTTGAAATCTACTTCGGGTATAACTGGAATAACTGCCGTCTTAAAAATATTTTAGCCCCCTAATCTTGTAAGCACAGTACCAAATTTTCAAATTTTCGGTGCCATTAAATACATTAAAAAATTTCAGAACGTCAAAAAATATGAAGGTTTATATCGTCGATTATTATATAAAACAATGTTATTTCCTTGAAAATTGTTGGCGACGTTGACTTTTTTTTGTTTTTAAAATGTTTAAAGTTTTTCAAGTTTAAATAAATCATTTTAACAATAAATTAAAATTTACGACAAATTTACGATTTAATTGGTAGCTATATATCAAACAATATAAAAATGATATCTTTCAAATTTTAAACCAATAAATAAGTTAATTAAATAAAAGACATTGCTTTAATATTTAGAACGGTATAAATAATCTATGGCTATAAACCTTCACCTCCACAATGATGTAATTACGAAGGTTAAGAGTTGCTATTAAAAGATTTCTCACTATTATTAAATGTATCTTAGTGTGTGTGTTAATAATTTTACAAATGTTTAATGCGCAAAGAACGTTTTGATAAATAAGTAAACATTTATATATCATTCGTCAATGGGTTTATTAAAATCTTCAAACGTGCTGCAAATAGGTAAGTTATAACATTAAATTTATATAAGTAATAAAAAAGTTAAACTTTTTCACACTTAAATCAATTAAATTAAATTATTGACCATTACCATTTTATTTAGTAAGATTTAGACTCAGATATCTATGCCAATATAATATTTTAATGAGACGTTCTTGGTTATTTATTAATTGTGTGCAAACGGAATTTGTTTACGGTAGCATTTTTGGTATTTAAAGAAGTATACATGCAGTTAAAAACAAATTTAACTAATTGCTAACTAACTCTGACTAAGTATGATTATTAATTACTCAAAATTTGTTTCATAAGTTATGAGAAATCCAATTATGTAGTAAATTATTACAGCTATCATCTATTTGGAGGCTATTATTATTATTATTTTAGTTACATGGTGTATATTGCTTGGTGGACAACCGGAAAATCATACCACACATAAATACAAACATGACCCTGTTGTCATTAATTTTTAAAAACTATTGACTATAACACATAAAGTAAGATTGAACATTTAGGTAAACATTGAAAAGTTATTGAAGTATTAATAGTATATTACATAACGAGAGTTGTAAGGAGCATATTACTTCAATTGCTTTACTATTTGAGACATGTACACTCAATAAAAGAAAAATGAGACAGTTGGGTCGGCAAAATTAAATGAGCATATCTACTTTAAGGATTAGTTTTACCTGACCATATCCATATTGTTTACAATTCAACAACGAACATTTGTCAATATGAACGTTTATTCTTTGCTGATTCATTCACATATCCTAAAGGCTTGTTTGCAATTTCAATAAATTTAGATAATACGATTTTTAGAATTGTTTTGTTTAAATTGCCGTCGTATGACATTTATAAATCCGTTACTCTTATTACTAAACAATTTTTTCTATTATTATTAATTTATATTTATGCGATAAAGAAAGTGAAAAACGTAATAATGGGTATGACCTTGTTTCTGATTATACTCTTCACGTAATTGTCCCCAGGCATTCAAGCATTGCAGAGTATTGTTCAATTTTTGGAACAGTGTTAAAAAATAAAAACAGCAGTTTTTTAAATACAACATAAGACAATATTAAACAATCATCATTAAAAATGTGAGACATTAGCAAATAATCTAGTTTTATATCTATTTATTATTACTGAAAATTGAAAAAAATATTTCTAAATTAAGGAATTGTTTTCTGTGTTGACTTACAAATACATGTAAATCAACATTTTCTATTCAAATTAGGGCATACTCATTCGAAAACGGATTAAATATGGCAACATAATTTTTCTGATTTTGTATCCCCTGTAATTTCTGTTTATATTCTTATTTATCTGATAACATAACTAGGTATTACTTGTAAAAAATTCATGTCAATGCAAATATTTTATGATCTGCAAAGAATATCGAACAGTCTGACAATAGTAGTTTTTGAATGAGTTCTTGTGTAAATTGGGCGTTTTTAGCACGAGTGTCTTTTCAAAACGCGAGTGAAATAATTTTAAACTACTGAACAATGTTACTTTGATGTTTCAATAAAGAAAACAATCAATTCTATTTTTAAGCATAGTCTTTACAATTATATATAGTATATACAGTCAGTAAATAAATAATAAGAAAAGTAGAGAAGATGAAGAAGGAGATAAACTAATAATGGGTGTGGCCTCCTTGGTTTTGGATACATTCTTGCAAACGAGTGGGTATTGATGTTACAAGACGGTTTAAATAATCCACATCAATTGTCCCCAGGCATTTTCAATCGCTGCTGTTAATTCGTTTCTATTTTGTGGGATAAAGTTTATTCCTTGCTGTTCTTGAATTGTATTCACCATTCGTCCCCAAACATTTTCTATTATGTTGAAATCTGGACTTTTAGCTGGCCAGGGCAACACACGTAAATTGCTCTCCCGTACCCAGTTTCGAACAATGGCGGCTGTGTGAATAGGAGCATTATCCTAGAAACAATAAAAACTTATCAATCAAAATAATAATTTTAAATCAAGAAAAACGAGTTTAATAATATATTCAAACAAAAATCAAAATATACTTAATAACTATTTAAAAAAAACCTATTTGGTAAAAAGTTAATAAACATAAACAGTAAACAAACCTTTCTATACATAAGAATACTTACATGTTGAAAAATGTAATCTTCCTCTGGATAGAGATTTTGAACTGATGGCACCATAATATTTTGCAAAATGTTTAAATATCTGTCAGCATTTAAACGACCATCGATGACCGAACATACTCCTGGGCCTCTAGAGCTTATCCATCCCCACACATTTACAGAAAAATAGCCGTTACGTTTTTTTGTGTTGATGTAATCAGCCTCATACCGATTTCTTTGAGTTCGGTACACTTTCACTGGACCATCGTTAAAACTTTTAAAGGTTTTTTCATCACTGAAAATGACGTTGTTCCAAAACTGTAGTGGTTGGTGAACATTTTGTCTGGCGAAATCTAAGCGGTTTCTCTTGTTTGCCTCGCTTAGGGCTTCTTTGGAAGCAGCTGTATATTTCTTTATCCCATTTTCTTTCAACCTTGCTGCAGCAGTAACTAGGGATCCAGGAAATTCTGTTTCTCGTATAGCATTCCTACAGGTTGAAAATGGATTTTCGGCGACATACGCAATCAACGCTTCATCTTGGGCCGGCGTAGAAATTCTTCTTCTGCCACTGCCAATTGCTCTCTGTACTGTGTGCTCTCGTTTCCACTTTATACGCACACGTCCCACAGTAGCATGTGAGACGTTTAACATACGAGCTACTTGACGCACACTAAGGCCGTTGCCCAACTCTGCTACAATTCGAACTTTTAAGTCGGTTGGTAAATGTGCTGGCATTTTTAAAAACGATCAAATAAAATGAACAAAATTAACGTTTACTGTCTGTATTTATTATATTTTTACTCCCCTCTTCTAAGGAGCTACTAATTGCTCACAATTGTAATAATACCTCGAAATAAGAAATGTTATTAAGTATGTATTGGTGACCACATACTTAACTAATTATATCGACTAATACATCCATTGTATTGTATTTACAAAAGTTACCAAAATAAGGAAACTATTATTATAATAGCTAAAACATCCGCCAAAATTGCAACCATTAATGCACTTTCTAGGATAATGCTCCTATTCACACAGCCGTCATTGTTCGAAACTGGATACTATATATAATTGTAAAGACTATGCTTAAAAATAAAGTTGATTGTTTTCTTTATTGAAACATCAAAGTAACATTGTTCAGTAGTTTGAAATTATTTAAACACTATTGTAGAACATTTTTGACCGATTACACCGACACAAGTTAAATTTAATCCAGATTAAAAACAATCGTTGCTATGGTTTTAACAATTGTATCCAAGTTTTTAACTTAGGTTAAATTTAATTTGTGTCGATGCAACCGGCCATTAAAGTTCTAAAAAGTCTCCTATAATTTTTCTTTCTTTCAAAAGTCTTTATCTGATATTTGTATAAAATATTTTTGAAGATCATATTATTATGTATAAATTTTGTTTGTAGTTCTCTAACGTCACAATTTAAAATTTTTCTCCTGTGTCAACGGGATATTTTAGTATTCAATAAAATGTCAAACAAAACGTCAAACTAATTTTAAGGATTCTAAACGACTTTAGCGTTTCAGAACGTCCTGTCGAATAAAAAAATGTTGTTTTTAATTCGTTCTTATGAAAATTGGGCATTCAAACTGTTCGATATTCTTTGCAGATCATAAAATATTTGCATTGACATGAATTTTTTAGTAGGTATTTAAAAAACTGCTGTTTTTTATTTTTTACCACTGTTCCAAAAAATTGAACAATACTCTGCAATGCTTGAATGCCTGGGGACAATTACGTGAAGAGTATAATCAGAAACAAAGTCATACCCCTTATTACGTTTTTCACTTTCTTTATCGCATAAATATAAATTAATAATAATAGAAAAAATAGTTTAGTAATAAGAGTAACGGAGTTATAAATGTCATTTACGACGGCAATTTAAATAAAACAATTCCAAAAATTGTATTGTCTACCAAAACTAGAAAACATAGGATTAACTTTTAACGACTATTAATTATAATAACTAAAACATCCGCCAAAATTGCAACCATTAATGCAGTTCTTAATTTTACATTACTATTTACTATTTATATATAATTTTGGGGCAAGTAATGAACGCTGTATTTATTACAACGGCTTAGAATAACTTCAAGAGAAAACAAGTAAATGTTACTTATAATACAATTTCTGTCTTTCACTCTTTTTAATGCGATAAGAAGCAGGAATTAAAAAAATATATTCAATGTTAATTATTTATATTTGGTATTCAGTTAACCACCTGGCATATTGATGGGATTTAGTAGAAATTAATCATTAATTGTCATTAAATGAATAAACATTAACAAATTGTTTAGTAATAAGAGTAACGGATTTATAAATGTCATACGACGGCAATTTAAACAAAACAATTCTAAAAATCGTATTATCTAAATTTATTGAAATTGCAAACAAGCCTTTAGGATATGTGAATGAATCAGCAAAGAATAAACGTTCATATTGACAAATGTTCGTTGTTGAATTGTAAACAATATGGATATGGTCAGGTAAAACTAATCCTTAAAGTAGATATGCTCATTTAATTTTGCCGACCCAACTGTCTCATTTTTCTTTTATTGAGTGTACTATACTTTTTCTACGACACAATTTGAATTACCTAATGATTAATAAAATTTGTTTAAATTACAAAATAGATTTATAAGAATGTTTTTGCCCTTCTTTTAATAAAATTACTAAGAAAAAAATGCCGGCACTGAGATTTAAAAACCTTATACCGATTAAAAGTGACCTACCGTAACAACCGAATTTTTTTTTTATTTTTTCATGATAGGAGGAGTTTGATGAAACAATTGATATGACATTAGAATTATTTATTGTGGCGTGTTATTGTATTCAACATCAGTAATGAAGGCTTTATCCGAAAGTGATTATAAAGAAGATACTAAGTGCGAAAATCTTTTACCCAAAAAGTCAAAATTTCGGTATGAGACTACCATCAAAGGTTCACAACCTAGCGTCAAAAATACATATACAATCTTTTTCCGAAAATGTCGTTTTGGGCTATTTTGGAGAATTAGAGAAGCAATTTAAACCTTTGTCACTTTGGGCTTAGTATTCTATGCTAACTGTAAGAAACGACATAAATACTGCCAGTTACCAACGACAGTCGACTGGTTTCAAGAGTTAGAAATCAAAACTTTAACACCTGATTATTTAACAAAAACACCCCGTGTTCTAGGTGAGTTTTTTATTGATGGTTTTAAATGGAAAAAACTGATGACGGTGTCCAGAGTTCCTTTTTAGGGATAAATAAAGATACAATAGCAAAATTTCATACATCTAATAGTTTTCAAGTTATGGGACAAAAAAAATTTTTTTCTTTAGATACTTTTTTAATTAGAATCCGGTGTTCATTTTAGATTTTATTTACTATTGATAAAAATACATCGTTTCATAATAATAATCGTCATGTTCCTTTAATTACGATTACGTTTACCGGAAGAGAAAGAAATTTACCTTGGATAACTGAGAATATTTAACTTTTAATATCATTAAGAAAAAAGCATATAAAAAAGCGAAAAGTACTAAACAATCTTGTCGCTAGGAATTATACCTACTAACCTACTAACAATAAGAAAAACATAAAACACAAATCAATGTGGCGAGAACATAAATTGGTAGACATGATTATAACTTTCTTCCCTCTGTGTTGTAAAATGTTGAAGAAATAAATTATTTTTCTAGTACCTGCGCTTACTATTGAGTTTGTAAATCTGAATTTTTCGATAAACTTAACTGTTTTAAAAACAATTAACAGCATTAAAACCGTTTCCGCTAGAGCAGGGGAAATTGATATTCATTTGATAAACTTATGTTTCCCACTATTTTGCCTCATCTAACTCACATCATAAACACATGGAAAAAGTAAATATCCTTCTAGCTGGAAACAAACACTTGTTACCTCTATACCAAAAATGAAAAACCTTTCACATTTTTCGGAATTGCGCTCTATTAGTATTTTACCGACAATATCAAAAATTCTAGAAAAAAATATAAACACGCAACTTATCATAGCTACACCACATCTTTATTATGCATCACATACTATATTATAAATTACATTGATAAAGGTAACAGTAGCATTAATCTTTGACATGGTAAACCATGATCTTCTGCTTGCTATTCTTCATTACATTAGACATGACTTTAAACCTTTATCTTTCTTCTTTCTTATTTACGGAATCGAACTCATAATTTGCTTTTGTCATATGCATGAAACCATTCTTTTCAAATAATTTTGCAGATAAAACTTGTTATATGTTACTGGGCAGAAGAAAACGATTTAATGCTCGAAATTTGGGGCTACTTACAATTCCTCTAATTTTCTTTTATATTTAACATTACTAAAGAAAACAAATTCTAAAGAAAAAAAAATCTCCTACAGACCCCACTTCTTATCGTCTAATAATTTTGTTAAGTGTATTTTATAAGGTTTTGAAAAAGTTGATTTTTCAAAGAATAAATTTATTAATTGAAGGAAAAAACCAGCAGAATTTTGGAGTACGATATGTTTAACCTTCTTAACTCCGGGTGGAGTGAAAACTCACCCTAACTAGAATTTCTTAATTTATACTATTATTTACGTGTTTTTTATACACGAGATTGCGTGAGACACAAATTTCACTTATATTCAGTTTAATATAATAAAAAAAAAATAATAATAATAAAAATATGGGAAAATCATAACATTATTATTAATTTACTTCTAAAAAATGTACACGGGATGAAAAATCACTCCGGTGGTATTGTACGTCATAAAATATTCTTTCTAATAATAATGACTATTTGTTTTTCTAACGACTAGAGTATTAGTATTATTAATTAACGACAGATTAGATTTCTAATTACTTAATTTATTTTCGTGTTTAATTAACTCTTGTCGTAAATAGTTAATATTTTTGTTTATAGAAAAATAATGTTCAATGACAGTGATAAGGATAAGTATAGCAAACATATTTATGTAATAATTTAATTTAAATCCTTTAAATTATTTTCTTTGGTGGTGGTGGTTGTATATAATAGATGCATAAAACTTGCATGGATAGTTGTATTGAACTTGTATGTATTGACGGATTGTTTGTTTAATAAGTTTACGATGAGTACGACGGCTACAGCTGTATCATACCGCACAAGGAAGATTTTGGAATTTGTTGAAACTCAAGTCCAAAATTCAGGTTCGGAATAACCAAAATTCTAGTTTCCATGTTCTTTTATTTTATTACTTTTAGATGATAAATTCGAAAATTTTGTTGACGAATGTCAGGACTATGATGTTTCTAAGACTGTAGACACGTGGAGGAGATTACGGATGAACAAAATGAGATCAATGGTAATTTTGAGAATAATGAAGAATTTATGGAAATGGATATTGAAGATATGTGGTTTAGCAAAGATAACATTTTTTGGCATAATCCATTATAACCCCAGATCAAATCTCACAGTTCACAAACAGTTTGTAAGAGATGACCTTTTAAGGTTTACAAAAAAGCAAAAGGGTTATTCTTCTATCGTCAAAACATCGTGACGAAGAAATTTCGGGCGAACTACATAAAAACTCAAAATAATATGCTATTATAAAATAATATGCTATAAGCCACCAAGGGGGTTGTAAATTAATTCAATTAAATTAAAATTTGCTATTTTAACTTTTGCCATTTTTTTTATATATTGTAGTTATATAACACTAAATAAATATTTATAAGATATTGAAAATTAATTGTGTGTGGTATAAGATTAAAACAACAAAAACACATGCTGTTGCGCGTTTTAAAAGTTACTCAAAGTTAGGAAGGTTAAACGGGGTGCGATTTCTAATCCAATTGTGACTGTGGAAACGAACCAGAGACCGTTGCACATATTGTGGAGGATTTTCAATTAACAACGTTTAAAGAGGAACTTGTAAACATTCGTAATTTAACGGTCGAAGCTGTATTACGGTTTACTGATCTGAAAGACATCTGAAGTTAAGCAATATTTTGTATTCTATATCCTGATTATCTGTTTTTCAATTATTTTATTTGTTATTTCTTTAACCTACTATTTTTTCGTCATTGTCCTGAAAGGTGCTTGGACCGGTCCATTATATGCCATCATGCAATGGCAGTGCTGTCAGATTTGATGTTCTTATTTATCTTCTATAATGTTTACACACTTAATTAATAATATTATACATGAACACGAAGGTAGGTAAGAGTTAGCATGTTTAGGTTTTAGTGGTTTTCCTAAGCCTTGAAGCAAATGCTTTGCCAAGACGAACCAATCACCCGGTTTTGTCAACACACTATACAGGTTTATACTGATCTTCTCGGACATCATACATAACACTTACATCACAATACAATAATAATACGAATAAATAAATAAATGAAGAATATAACGCTAAGATACACATATACTTAGAAACATCTTATTCACAGTTCAAATGTAAGATTATGGGACTACTGCAGCTACAATAATGTTAATAATGAAGTGTTAGATTATAAGATTTCTTATGTGCTCTTGTTTCCTATTAACATATTGCGATGGATCGTTAATGTGCTTTTAATAAACAAATTTTTATTTAACATGAGAACTTCTTTTTAAATAAATCTTATAAATGTATCTTCAAACTTTTAACTCTCTCTTAATCTCAGGTTTGGGTACGTATTTAATTAAAATATTAACTTAGTTTAACAACAATTTATTCCATCCATAGCATATCTTTAAATACAAAACACATAACATAAAATATTTTATAAGACCCTACTTTTACTTACAAGTATCTTCAACATAAATCTACTAAATAATTTTTTATTTATATTTAACGCAAACATTAATTTATTAACAAATTCTAACCTGTACCATTTGAAGAAATTTTAATTAGTTCCGCGCATTACATTTTCTCCTTCGGACGCATGAACTGCTGGCTTCCCTCCATGTTAACACTATTTTCTTCATTCTTCCCATTCATTTTCTTTACTAATTCTTTAATAATTTTTTTACTCACTTTTTGGAGATTTGCTTTTAAGTTACTTTTTACATGTTCATTCAGAAATGCATAACGTCTTTAATTAATGAGTTTAAAATTTCACTCGACCGATTTTAATTATTTGTTTACTTTATTTCTTTTAACGTCTTTAATATTTTAA
The DNA here is from genome assembly GCA_030710515.1 of Abscondita cerata. Lineage (NCBI taxonomy): Eukaryota > Metazoa > Arthropoda > Insecta > Coleoptera > Lampyridae > Abscondita > Abscondita cerata. The sequence continues at coordinate 690,734 of JALBCR010000113.1, read as the reverse complement.
CATTTAGTTCTCGCGCTTTTTACTTACCGGTTCAAATCTCAACATCAAGTGTTCTTTTTCTCAATCATAATTCTCCACTCTGTCTTCCTGTTGTCATTTTGTCCTTCAAAAATATTTACACACAGAATCACTGAATTTGTTTTCCAGGTATCTCTGTTATCTTACTTCGCGGTGCCTAAATGACGGTAATATTGTATCCAATACGTGATATTTTATCCAATTCAACCGAACGTTTCACATAAACAGTTCTTTATTTAGACTGTAGATAATTTTATTTTACGCTTACAACTAACAAACAAATTCTATTTACTTCTTACTTAATTTAATTAAATAAAAGGCTTTGTCTACAAAAATGAAAATGATTCTTTTTCTTAATAGAAATTAGATTGGTACTAGAAATTCGTATCTTAATTTTATCAATGATTGATTTGAATTAACATTTACTATCAATTTTTTAATAATTTTCGTTTTTAAATTTTTAATTTTTTTTAAATAAACTTTTCCAGTGCAATATATTAATTTGGTAACCAGATTAGGAAGGAAGACCAAATTGTACTTTACGTGCAGTTAGATTGCTGACCTATTGGCAATAGCACATATTTTTTGAAACTCTCTGTATATTAATACATTTATTCAAATCGTTAATAAATAAAAATTGCCGAAACCCTTAAATTTTTGTTGTTAATATAAATTTTTTACAGTGACTATTTCAACCCTGCCGTGAATTCTTTCGTTGGGGTAGCAACCCCCTCAATTTTTTTAATAAGGAGAGGTAAAAATAACTATTGTTTTTTATACTTGTTAATAAAGGAATTTCAATTTTTTTGTAGAAATTTTTAACTATCAGCCAAATCACCGTGTGCTACAATTTTTGTTTCTTAACATATTTTTTTACATTTCAAGGCTTACTAATTAATTTATTTATTTAGGTACTACACTATCAAATAGACAATTAAATTTCCTTTCAATTGAAGTAGCACAAGCTACCCTTCTTGATTAAAAAAATGAGGGAGTCGCTACCCCTACGAAGGAGTTCACGGCAACGTTGAAATAGTCACATTAAAAAAATTAATGTGTTTCGGCATTTTTTATAAAAAGGAATAATAACGCCAAAAATTAATTTATTCGTTACTTATGCCGCTTACTGTATAATAATAACATAGCATCAATTGAAGTCTATGCAGTTAAATTTATAAACGAGTTGAGATTGATGCAAAAGTTGTAGTTTTATTTGATAATTAATTAAAGTGTTACGGTATTTGAAAGAAGTTTGTATGTTAATTCTTTTTAATTCTACTTCTATTGTTATAGAAAGTGCAAGTATTTTCTTGTATAATATTATTATTGAATACGTTACTAAAAAATTAGGTTGTAATGATATGTCATGACTATTGTTTTTACAAACGCTTTTTTTATCAGTTTTTATACTGTTACTGTACAATTTTTTCAATAATGTTATTACTACTATTAATAATTAATGATAAATCTAAGAATAAAATTAAATTGGATACTTTCAAAAAATTCTTTGTCATTCTTAAATCGTGTAAGGAAACATGTTCTTTTATAAGTCATATCCTTACAAAATTCTTTCGTTTCGTCACTGATTACTAAATATCTTTTCAACAATGAGTTATTAGTTTCTTAACTTAAACACACCGATTTAAACAATTAAATACCAAAATATGTATTTATAAATAAGTGTCTTTCAGATTGTACGTCTTCTCCTAAGTGTAACGTACTCTAAATTTAAAATATTGATTTAAAAATAGAAGCGTTAAAGTAGGTGTCCCATTTGGCATGCTTGGCAGCTGAAAATATATCAGATGATTAAATTAAGCGTTTTGTTAAATGGAAGGAAAATATACGTTCACACCACGGTATTTAATAAAGCCATTTAAATAGAAGAATAAGTCAAATATGTTTATTGAAGCATAAACACATAATTTTTTGTGTTCTTTTTTTAAATAATACGGAATATACAATTAGAATACAAAAAGTTTACATTTGTACCACTTTTTACAAAACAATTTATCAAGGGACGAAAAGTTTTTCATTTTTAATAACGTATTTCATTAAAAATATCACTTTCTAACATTTATCAGTTTGGGTTGGTTTTTGTGCCAAAATTAGAAGTCGGATGGCTTATTTGTAGTTGAGTTGTTCATTGATATTTTTTTTTAATTCTTGATATTAAACTACGTATACATGTCATCCTTCAGTGTTTATGTGAGGTTTTCTCCAAAAGTTATTTATTATTTAAAATTTGGTCTAGAACCTCCTCTCGGTGAAGATAAAAGTGTAATAATCCGTGTTTTCTAAAGTTACTTACATTGATATGTAAATACCACTTTAGAAATGTAAATAATTGTATTTGTTAAAAGTAATGGCATGGATATTATTTATATTGGTGATTCTGATTCTTTCATTTGACGGTTTATTATTGTTTTTCATGTTTTTTATCATTTGTATGGTTTTATTCATTTGTGTGTGTGTAGATGACATGTTCTCCTTTTATAAAAGTGTTCATTTTCTAGATCGCGTAACAAATAAAGTGCAATAAAAAAGAATTGTTTTGTGTGAGTCGAAATACTTAAAATTATAGATGTATAGTGTAGAACACTTGTGTGAAGATTTTTTAAATTTGTGTGGTTGCAAACTCCATGTTTGTGTAAAAAATCCACTTTACGCATTTGATAATGTGCTACATAATTTGATTGATATGTCCGATAATTAATTTTAGAAAGAAGTTTATTCGAATTGATTTTCAAATAAAAATAAAATAAAAAAAATTAATTAGAAGCTTGTTACTGTGAGTAGTTTTTTAACCGTCAGTCGAGAGTAGGAGTGGGTTAAGAAGAATTAAAAATTGGCCGAGTGATAGTAATTAAGACAACTCAGGTTTCTAGGACAGAAAACGCAGCTTATAAGTAGCACGTTATAGCAACATGCAAACAATTATCACAGTAATAAGATCACACAAAAGTATTCAAGTAATCTGACAAGTTACACATAAATTAATTCAGTTCGTCACTGGTTTAATTTGCGTTAGTTTATAGTATGTACATGCACGGTACCCCAATGCGTTTAAGTTAACCTATAAATGGTTAGCACTTGCTCGTGTCATTGACATAAATGATAAATCAAAGAAGTTATGTAAGAGATTTGCTGGTAATTTAAAACGTAGATTTTTTTTAGTTTGTTTGAACTAACGCAATCCGTAATCAATAAAAGTCTACAAACGGTAGGCTAACAAGTAACAAATAAAAATACCCTTACACGACTCGTACAAAGAAAGTTAGCTGAATGCATATGACACACGAGTCTAATAACGTACGGTGCAATGTTTGTGAATAGCTAGTTAAAAGAGTCTCAAATACGAAACCACCGTGTGCTACGAGCACGTTGGTATTAACAACACACGAATGCTTGCGGTTAAAGTCTGTTTTCAGAGATGCGACACTTCCGGATTAATAAAATAACATAAAGTTTAGACCTTTGCAATGACAACTCCCAGAATGATCCAGGTGCTTATACAATCGGTATGATCTGTCTCAGTCGATCTTACAACGGCATCGACGATTGACGATCCAGGTGGTAAGCAAAAAGTCGGCTACTTGTTAAATAGCAGCAGACATCGCAGCAAACGTAGAAACTAAGATTTCAAGTAAATGTAAGCTAACAGCAACCACGACGAAGAGAAAGCATAAGAGGAACACTTAAAAACCTCCCTGAAAAACTAAGGCTTTATATGCATAAATTCCGCCAAGGACTTCACAGACTTCTCTTGTATGGAAGTGTTCGGGTTTCAAATTAGGGACCGTTCACTACTGCAGCAGAAAAGGTATAGATAAGTTTGCTCGTCTATTGCAAGATATCGGTAACGTCTCGATCGATATCCGCGTACCGTCCACCAACTTAACGGTCACACATAAATTGATCTCTCCTGCCCAACGCCGATTCGAGTAGGACTTTATTGGTATTCCTAGTCACCTACGAGCAGCTTGAACAAATGCTAACCGACGGCATCATCAAGCCCTCAATATACTCATACTCCTCGTTAATCGTGGTAGTGAAAAAGAAAGAGAGCACCTTCCGTTTCTGAGTGAATAGGAGGCTCAACGCAATGACAGCGGACGAGGCTGCTCTATTACTTGTCATACTGAAAACACTTAGGAATCTGGGCCAGGCGAAGGTACTTACTTCGTTAAACCTTAAATTAGGTTATTGACAGGTTTCAATGGATTCCGACTCCAAATTCTTCACGGCTTTCTCAACACCAGATGGTGCGCATTATCTGTTTTGTGTCATACCTTTGGGTCTTAAGAACGCCTCAACTACTTTCCGACGACTGATGGCGCAGGAAGTTGTAGCTGGCTATCGGGGAGAGTTTGTATTGATCTACTTAGATGATATTATCAATTACTCGCTAGATAGAGATTCTCACCTACGACACCTAATGTTTGTCCCCCAGAAGTGCTATTTTGGGAAAGAGAAGATCCAGTAACTTGGACATATTGTAGGTTCTTTCCTGGGGTTCTGTAGCTAGGTGAGAGACTTCATTTACGGTTTGCAATGGTTGCCGTTCCCTTAGCAAATTTGTTGGACAATAGCACAAAGAAAAATGGAATGCTAATGTACTACGGACACCACGACCGCTACATCATTGTCCAAATCTTTGCCAATTCTATATTCTGCAAACCGACACCAGCGGTGTTGGCATGGGGGCCGTCCTGTACTAAAAGTGGACGCTAACAGGCGTGATTTGGACTACTCGCCGCTACCGTCTTTATTAAGAGGATAGGCGGTTTATTCTTTAAACTAGTAATAAAGTCCTTATTTGGTTGAATACGATGAAAGATGTTAAGGCCAAGTTATCGCGTTGGGCAATCGAGTTAGAAGCGCTTAGCATTTTTTTAACATTGCCCCGGTAGTGTTAACAAATTCCGGGTTTTTTATCACAAAATCCATCATCGTCCATCGCTCCGGATGTCGAGAAAGATTCTATACGTTTACTGCCTTCGCAACGGAGAATTAGGGACTACGTCACTACCGCCAAACTGTGTGTGAATTCAATCGTTATTCAGGATCTCTGACAAAGTGCAGGACGTACGGCCTTATGTCAGGTCACAAAGCAGATGATAGAGAGATTCTTGGACTTTGAGAACAACCACTTAGTCAACCTCCCGCAGAGTAGACTTTAGAAGAATTTTTGGCAGAAATTGAACATTTCTTCTGAGTGAAAGGTGAGGTGATCAGTGCTAAATCGTGTATGTTACGTGTTCTATGATTTTGCCGTTGTTGGTCATCTAGGAGCTGCGGAGATCTCGAGGACAATATAGGCTAGTTATAACCAGCTTGCAGTAATATCGACGGTCAAAAACTACGTTAGGGGTTTTCTAATTTGCGCAGAGTGTAATCGCAAGCCATTAAACCCCGAGGCTCCTCAGAGGACGAGACAGCCACAGCAGCCTTTCAAAAATGGTTTTTGATTTAATGGGACCATACTCGGCTACTTACACGGTGAACAGATTCCTACTATCCGTTACTGACTTGTTTTCTTGTTGGAAAGAGGTTTATCCATTACGTTCAACCAAACTTGAAAAAATCGTTACCAAGCAGGAAGATGAAGTTTTCGCCAAATTCGGATGTCATTAAACCATTATCACCAGAAATGGTCTACGGTTCGTGGCAAATAGTGAACCATCGTCTCTGGGAAACTCGCCATTGGATCACGGCGCTTTACACTTTGCAACAAAATCCAATGAATAGACGAAATCAAGAAATAAACAGTGCATTCCGCATCGAGAACGTCAGTTACGATCCGAATACTTGGCTATTTACCAAATGCACTTTTTTAAATTCACCGACGCGCAACGCTGCAACTGGTACATCACCAATCAAATTACGGTTTGTTTGGGACTTTTCATTTCCAGAAGGTTGTGGCACGCTAGAAATAAACGAGAGTGCGAGGCTCGGGCGCCACAAAAACGGTACCTTTACATAACGGCATCAAGAATTCCGTCTAGATCCTCCCACCTACACCGAGGGGGCAGTGGCATGGTAAAGATTCACAATGAGGGAAGTCGCTCTTTTCAATATAAAATGGGCTGGTCTATATATTGTTCAGCAGTGACTTAGGTAATTGCATATGTACAGGATGGGTAAATTTTGACGTTTGTATAGGGTATAACCCGTAAACAAATGTAGATATTTAAAATCCGTCAACGCTATTCAATTCGTCTCTGTGTCTGAAGAACGTATTACAAGTTTTTTTCTAACTTAATAAACAACTAGGATATAGATATATTTTAAAATAAAAAAAAATCAATCTTTTGGCTGTAACTCAAAAAGAAAAGACGATAACCGATTCTAGTTTTCACCATTGAGTTTATCTCAAAAAAACCAGATGGAGACACCGACATCCATTTTTCTCTATCTCTTATGGTTACCGAGATACTCTATAGAAACGTCGAAATTTGCCCACCCTGTACAGCGTTGTCATGGATGTCAGAACCAGAATCTATCACACGGTTTGTTTAAGGCCAGCGCCAGTGCAAAGGGAACAATAGAACGTGTGATTGCAATGAACGAGTTAAAAGACAAATTTAGATAAAGAATGCAGTAGTTTAATAGTATTTTTTTTTTCGTTAAAACAAATTGTTTAAAATTAAGACAAAAAAATCTGAAAGTCAAAATTCGCGAGAGCACAATGTATTTGAAGGAGGGGGCGATTGTTATCGGAGCACCGGTTAAAGCCGTGATACCATTGCCGTACTCGCTGCGGTGATTTTAAAATAAAATTAAAACAAAAAAATTAGAGAAACCAGGTGGAGATTTGATTTAAATAGTTGTCAAATAAATAAAAAAGAAAATCTGTCAATGAAAATAAAAGTAATTAAATTTTTGGTACACAATACAAAAATATAACACAATTTTTTAAAATCGGTCAGAACTAATTCTAGATCTTGTATTTTTTATTATGTTTACCTCATTTTGTTGAATTTTTATATATGATGTAACATGAATAAAAAACTCGCAAAGAAAAAGAAAACTTAAATGAGACGCACAAATAAATAAATCAGTATCAATTTTACGAAATATTGAAATATGCACCAGCACTATTTTAATTATAGTATACCTGCACAAAAAATTGTTTCTAAGGATAAAGAAAGTCATAATTGTTTAATAACGTTCCGTATATATTAGCTTGTGTGTGTCTTGAAAATATTAGCTACTCTGCTTCACGGTAAATTAGTTTTTGAACTTAATATGTATAACAAACAGTTAAGTTTAATTTGATTTATAAAGAATATATTAAAGTGATTTTTTGCGTTTTAAAAAGCAAAACAACAACACCAGAAATCGATAAAATCTTGTAAACAAGTATATCTCTATGCTTTTTTATCAATGTTCCACATTCAATTTAGCTTCTTTTATATAGCTTACACTTTGCTGTACTGGATTTTAAAAATGTATAATTTTCTTTATTGTGCACAAATCAACGTTGTTGTCATGCTAAACATAATAGTATGAATAATATATTATATAATTTACTTATCCGTATGTAATGTTTGTTAATTTGTACATTCTTTTAAATCTCATTAGTTGTTTAATAACACAAGATGTCATAGAGTTTATTATTACTTACCTAAATAACATTTGGAAGTGAAACTTAAGATTCATTTCTAAATTCCATTTTCTAAGTATTTGTCTTACTTTGATACATAAACTCATTAAACAGTTAGGTTTAAATTAACCAAGAATCATATGTTAATACAATTTTCATTATCGTTTCTTGCCAGTTTTAAAATAATTTCCAGCGGAAAAAGTAAAACATCAAAGTTGACCACGTGTCTTTAAGGATCTAAGAAATGAGTTCAAAGTAACTTAGGTCACAAAATTCAACAATCTATCTTTTTAAATGAAATGCTGCAATTTTTGTTACTTGTATTACTTAAAATTTACAAATAAGATCGCTTTCAACGATCAGGATCTCATTTAATATTTATCTGAATTTTTATTTACCACCTGACATATTATTTAACATTTATATAATTTTAAGTAGATTATTTTTGTTTCAAAAATGGAGTATGTGAATTAAAACTACTATGAAATTTAGAACATTGAAAGATAAACAATAGTTTCAGTATGTTTCATTAGTTATCTGATCCTATTGTCCTTTCTTCGAAATGTGACATTAATTCATTAACAGTAGCATAAAAATTAATTTGCATTAATTAAAGCAACTTTGTCAACACATGTGTAAGCAGCCACATAAGTCGATTCTTTGATTATTGCAGCCAGCTAAGCGTTGGCAAAAATAACAATTTTAAATTGCTTGCTATAAATTTGCAAACAATAGGAAACATACACCGAGAATCACTCGACAGCTGTTTCGCCCTTTTGAGACTCTCTAGCAGTGAGACAACTGGAGCGTGAGTTTACGATTTTACAAATTGCTTTAATGCAAATTAGTTTTCGGACGTGATACGATAGTACAAAGCGACAATAGATGTAGCAACACTTATTTGTCATAAATTAATTAATGTAATTAATTAACTACCTTGCAACAGTAGTAACCACTTTATTAATTTGAAATATATCTTCAAACGTTTTTTTTTTAACATTTAATTATTTTAAAGCAATTTTAGATTCCGAAATGATAAATGATTTTTTGAAACTGTCTAATAAGAGTTAATTTTTCAAACTGTTGTATAAATTTAATCGTTTATCTAATTTTGCAAACTTGAACCCACCAAAAATCAAGTATCGATTCAAGGACAGAATAATCAGTGGTATTACAGACAAACATTGTTCATCAAAGACGTTTAAAAATGGCCGTGGTTCAAGAACAAAAAAACTAAAAATTTTAAATTGCTAGCACAATAAAAATTATCCATTGCAGCTTTTTTTCTTTTTATCAATAACAAAATTAATAATAAATTTTTTTTTTAAAAGAAGAAGAAAGTTTATATTATATTCTAAGATGAATCTTATGAAACTAGCAACTAGAATGGTCTTCCGTGAAGGGCACGTCATACCACACAAAAAGGAAGAAACTGTCAAGATGGAAAATTTTCTAGACATTCTGAGAAAGAAAATTAGCAAAAGCTGCGGTTAGTTTGTTTTCGACAAGGTGTAACGTCAGTTCACAAGATCATTTGGTTTAAAAGTGAGTGTCAATATCTTTAGATAAAAAAAATGTTATTGTTTACAATAATGACGTTCATTAATGAATTGGCCACAGTGTTGAAATTTAATAAAATGAAATTGGATTGGATTCATGCTTCTCAGTATTCACATATTGTATTGCATTTATGGATTTTAATTCAACTTATTAGAAACAATACAATATAATATTTTGGTAACAAATAAAAATGGATTGCATTCATCATAATAGTATCTATAATGCTTTGATGATATTAGATGGGCAAAAAAAAGACTACACCTTGCTAAAAGTTGTGTAGTTTTAATAGTTTTCTATGTTAATTTTGTTGACTCTTTTTTCTGTAAATCAACAAATAACGCACGATACTTATTTATTAACTTTGTTTCAGTGCTATAATTGGTTTTGAAAAAAATAGAAAAAACGAACATGTGAGTAAATTAATCAAGCTTCAAACATGTATAAATGCAATATCGGTTTACAATTTCTAAAATTCTGACGTCTTTTGAAACATAAAAATGTAATTACCAAATATACTTTCTCTAGCTACGGAGTTCTTAAAAAAATCGCAATTTACCTTATTTTTTTCAGATGCCTTTCTAGTTTATTTTTATGATAAGAATCAACTTATTAAGTGTTTGTACTAATTTAAGTGTGTATATATATGTATGTTTCATCTTTGTATTGCAAAATAAAAAATCAGAAGCTGGATTTTGGAAATAACGACGAAAGTGTACTTAAGACATAGCAGTATATCTATGGATCGTAAGCTCTAGACGAAGATCCAACTTCAAGATTTAGAAGACAATTTGCAATTAGTTTTTAACGAGATCAAAACCGTATTAACAATGGGAAATGCGTTATGGTGCAAGACCGGCACATTCGTTTTGTTGCCATATTTACCAATTTGAATTACATTGTAAGTTTAGGCCACTAAACTATAAATAAAAGATGTCCGTTAACTTAATTTGCCGATTGTACATTTTTAATCTTCACAACTGTCTCACAAATTTTTAATATTAGAACCTCGATATTCAATCGCCGTCTGTTAATTTGAACGTTTTAACATTTCAACGTTCAGTCACTCTCTGTCTAGTCTCGACCTATTCACACTTTTTAACTGTACAAGGTGTCCTATTTTTAATGTAATTGGGGAGTTTCAGGTATTTCGCAAATTGATAGAAAAAAACCGTGGTCGGGACCTTTGGTTAAAATAAAAAATATTTACAAACAAAAAAGTTATGAAGCTTAAAAAGAAAACGGCATAAAACGCAAAACACTCTGTATTTTTCAAACAAGTCGAGACATCAAAGTGCTGTTTAGGCCATTGAATTTGTCTCAAAAATCGAGCCAAGGGTCTCGACCACGGTTTTTCCCCATCAATTCGCGAAATACCTGAAACCCCTCAATTACATCGAAAATAGGACACCCTGTACACTTTTACATTTTAAAATGCGTTCATCACAAAACCTTGAGTTCATTTCACACATACACCGCTCCTATCTTCATTATTAACGGCTCCACTTTGGAGGTAACTCATTACAAATACATGATGTTTTCTCGAATTTAACCGGACGTTTCACATAAACAGTTCTTTTATCTAGTCTGTTGATTCTATAACTTTATTTTAACGCTTACAAACTAATAATCAAATTCTATTCATTACTTAATTTAATTAAATGAAAAGGCTTTGTCTACAAAAATGAAAATAAATATCCGTCTTAAATAAAATATAAATGAATTTTAGAAAATCATATCTAAATTTATTATGTTATTAATGATTGAACACTTACTATAAATTTTTTCTGGATAAAACTTTCTTCCTCAAATTTTTTTTATTTAAAATAAAACGTTTCCAGTGCAATACGATATATAATTGGGGTTTTTGTTTTTATTTGTTGTTATTCAAAGGTAGGATTTTTAGGGTGAGGGTTAGGGCCGTTTTAGGAGATAGGAGAACGGTGTTCCACAAGGCTCACCATAGCCGTTAACAATTTGATAGAGGATTTCAGTTTTCCTAGAAAAAAACTGTGCGTTTATTTCTATCGTCTTTGTCGGCCCCATAGAGATCCACTTCTGTTCCTGGAAAATTTTGTTATAATTTGTAAGCCTTCGGTTTGTTTTCTGGCTCTTGTTATCGATCGTAGTCTACGATGGCACGAGTACGTCTAAGCCATCGTCGGACGAGAGAGAAAGGCTCACGACATTATTAAGATGCTTGCTTGAACGAGATGGGGTACAAATGGGAAAGTGCTAGTACGATTGTACAAAACTTTGGTGTTGTCTGTTTTTAATTATGGATGTTTGGTATACGGCTCAGATAGGAGGTATCATTTGAGGAAACTGGATGATTTGCACAAAAAGGGCATACGTCTAGTGTTAGGGGCTTTTTCAAATACGCCTATAGGAAGCCTCTTCTGTGAATCCTTTCGTCATTGTGAAAACGAAGACAAAGGCTGACTTTTACATACGTGGCAAGAATTTATGCTCAGCCCAATCATCAGCTTTAAAAATCTTAACTAGTAGGAAAAGTACGCACGAGGGCAGTCCAGCTGTCACAAAGCCGATTAGAATAAGAGCTCATGAGTATTTCTCTGAGCTCAAAGTTCGATTACCGAGGATGTGGGAGTCTACTATTAACGAAAGAATGTTGGAAATAATAGAACGTCATCCTGGTTCTTGGAATCAAGGAGTTGGTAGTGACATATATTACCAAGGTGACGCACATTTGTGGAAGCTCTCGTGATTCTCCTCTATTTACACCGTCGACCTCTATGTCTCATACCAAGCGCTCTTTTGTGTCTCTATAGACACTGACTCCGCCCTCTTTCTGATGCTTACTTATTTATTATTTTTTTTTGTAATTTTTATATTTTTTAAAAATTAGTTAAAACACCATAAAATCTTACACATCTGTTAAAAATATAGTACAACTTAATTTAATTTATGTAAAATGTATAACATCTAATAGACATAAAGATGTATAAGATATAATGTATAAAGAGACATAATTACGGTATTAGTAAACAAGTACGGCTAACCTATATATTTTGCGAAAACTAGTAAGGGAATAGTTGCGTTCTTTTTACTTTTTTTTCTTACACATAATAAAAATCTTGAGGTTTCTTCAGAAAAGGTTTTCAGTAACAGTAGGTATTGAATAAATTTGCTGGATTTATTTTTGAGCAAAAACATTCATAAATATTTTGAAAGTTTATTGTGGTGTTTGGCTGTTCTGTTACCTTCACTTCTGGTTTTATTTAATTTATGCATGTATTTAACTAATTTAGTGATTGTATTTGTTTGAATACCATGACTTAAAGCCCAGGCCGATGTGGAGTTGGTATAATGAGATACAATGTGGGATAGTAAAAATCTCAACGGCCACTTACTTTGCCCCCTCACATTGTTCAAATTAAAAATTGTAATATCATAAATTGTGAGCAATTTATGAGCTTTTTCAATAATGTATTTACGATTTTTGAGCTGAATTCATGCTTTTGAGTAGGAGGGCTAAAAACGTACGTTTTTAACCCCTTCACTGTTAAAATTATTTAAATTTTAATGTTTAAATTATGAGCATTTTATGAGCAGTCAGAATATGGTAGTTTTGATTTTTGAGTACCACCCCTCTGCGAGTTATCTCCGCATTTCGTAGTCGCAGTCAAGATAGAAATACCTTAAAAATTGATTAAATTGCGAAATGATTTTGGAATGATTTTGAGTAATTTCTGAAAAGACAAAATTCGATAAATTTAACTTATGAGCACAACCTCTTAGAGATTCCCGCATTTCGTAATCGCAGTCAAGACGAACGTACTATGAAAATACGTCAAAACGAAAAATCCTTTTGCAAGGATATTTAGTGATTTACGATTAGTCAAGATATCCTTAATCTAATTTTTGAGCACCCCGCTTCTGTAAGTCATCTCTACGGTTTGTAATGGCAGTCAGGAGAAGAAGACCCTAAAAATCGGTTAAATCAAAAAATTGTTTATCAAAATTTATAATGATTTATAAAGACACCATATTACTTAAATTCAAGTTTTAAATTTTACCTTTCTGCAAACACCGCTGTTTTTCGTAATCGAAGTCCAGAAAAAAGTTCCCAGAAAATTAATCAAATTGAAAATTTTTTTTGCAGGAATGATTAGGGATCGACTGTTGAATAAATGAATTTCATCTTAAACAAAGACAAGTAACAGAATAATTCTAAGTGTACGCGTAAAATCATAAAAATTGAAAAAATAATATTTTTAATTTTAAATAAAACAAACGTACCGCAGAACTCTACATTGCTTAGATACTAATAAATTATTGTCACGTGATTTTTAGATCTCGCTAATTACTTATCGAATCAAAAAATAATTTAGACAAAAGTTATGAATAATTAAATTACAAACAACTTTTATTTAAAGAATAATGTGTAAAACAAAGATTTTTTTAAATATTTCAATAATTCAAAAATCTGTGAAGGTTAACATCCCTATTAGCTAGATAGATTATGTCCAAAATTTAATCAGATCTGCGGAATTATAAATAAAGCCCATGTACAAAATTGTAAAGGTAGTTCTCTTTTGACTTCAATATCGAGTGACGGGGATAGGTTGCAGAGTAATGGTGCTCAGAAAATAGATTTGGGATAATTTAAGTGCGCATATATTCCTGCAAAGGCATTTCCCCGTTCGATCAAGTTTAGAGTTACTTCTTTCTTGACTACGATTACTAATGACGGGGTTGGCTTGCAGAGTAATGGTGCTCAAAAATTCGATTAGATTTAGGATAATTTGAGTGCCCATAAATTAATTAAAATTCCTGCTAAAGGATTTTATTATACGACCGATTTTCAGGGAACTTCTTTTTGACTGCGACTGACAAATGCGGGGATGGTGCTTAAGAATCAAAATCACAATATTCTGACTCTTTATAAAAAGCTCATTATTTAAAAATTTTAAAAACTAAAATTTGAATAACCCACTCAAAAGCATGAATTACTACTAAACGAATTCAACGCAAAAATCGGAAATACATTATTACAAAAGCTCATAAACTGCTCGAAATTTTTGATATTACAATTTTTAATTTAAACAATGTAGAGAAGCAGGTACGTGGACGTAAAATCTCAACCATGAAATAAAAAGTGGTATGCGCAATAGTTCCGGCTCTTTCTAAGCCCTTACACCAAAATATTTTTGAATTTATTATTAAAATGCATAAAATGAAAAAAAAAGAAAGCGGTTTTGGTGATATCATCATCCCATTACACAATTCAAATAGGTATTCCGGACTTTTTCGATGTGATAAAAGTTTGCAATCACGGCCAAACATTATGAGCATTTAACAATACATAATTTATAGAAACATATTTTCAAAGACGCTATCACAGAGCTTTTATGATTAGTGGCTCCCAGACTATAATTATTATTAATTCATAATTGTGTAGGCCAAAGTTAGTGTAAGGGTTGGGAGAACGTTTTTGCTAAGTAAGTGGGAAGAAAACAACTTGAGCTGTTAGGAAAATGTAAATTATTTTTTGTCGAGTTGTCGTTTGACCATCAAGGGTCACAGTTCTAGTTTCAAGTTCAAGTACCCGTAAATCATTGTGTATAGGTAATTGTAAGAAAAAAAGTGTAGAAGTTAAAATAAAATATATATACAGTCCACATTATCAAGTTTATTCTACAATAATTTACAGCATGAAAATAATTAAGTATTTTTAGAAAATATAAATCTTCATTTTTTTATAAATATCGATGTCATTAATTTGACAGTATAGTGGGATTTAAACTGAAGTTGTTTATGATTAATGATATATAGCGTTCCGAAGAAAGAGTGTTTTAAAATTTCTAAGAAGCTTTCTAATAAGAGTTTAGGGAAAGGTAAAAAACATTCCATTAGTGAACATCGTTTTTATACTACGTGAAGTATTTACTAATAGTTTTATGTAGTTCAATATATTATACATTTCAAAATCATAATTTAGTTTCAAGTTTATTCCGTACTATTATTAAAGCTCAAGTAAACTGCGTCAATTTCCTATTAGTAAATATCATTCAATGGCGAACGAACTTTCAGTGTCTTAAAATTTCACTTCCGGTAATTTCTAACTTAAAACTGCTAAACCATGCACGAAATTTATCACATCTTTTTTTTTGGTGAAATAACGTTTAATTAAATTAAATTCTGATACGTACAGGTTAATAGTAATTATTATATCAATCACATATTTTGTATTACTTAAAAATATAGGGTATTGGCTGGAATGTGACATTTTCGGTAAAATGCGTCGCATAAATCATTCAATATTAAATTTAGATTTTTATCGATAGATAACAGATTGTTTTCTTGCTTTCACTCAACCTTCGTTTACGTCGATTAATGCGCCGTTAGACACATAACGTACTTTTTGGTTGTCAACATAAAAATAAGTGTTTACATGTTTTTCGTCCTTATCAAAATAATAAAAACGTGAATTTAATTTTACTTATAACATGACATTTGCCATAATGAAAGTGAAAACGTAAATGTGAGTATTATTGTTATACTTTTTGTCATGTTAAATAACCCTTTAAATAAATAGACTAATTATCTTAATGGCCATAACTACAACTATTTGTAGAATTAACCTTTAGTATTGGTTACTACGTAAAAGTTATGAAAAAATGAATACATTGACCACAAAAATATTAAATAAAAGCTTTAAATAATGCAATTTACATTAATTGTACAAATAAAAGTGGTTATTACTAAATTAATTTTTATTTGTACCTGTAAGACATATTTAAAAAAAAATATCTTTTACTAAAGAGTTTTTTAAGTAACTCGAATTACGCCTAAAATCTGATTAAAGCTCAGCTTTTTAGAAAAAAATTCTAAAGTCAGATATGTGTAATTAAGATCTACGAACTGTAAAAAAAGCTATATATTTTTTTAATTTTTACGGTTAATTTGTTTATTTATTCGTATGATACATTTTGAGTATTGTATTGTGATGTAAGTGTTATGTATGGTGCTCCAGAAGATCAGTATAAACCTGTATAGTGTGGCGACGAAACCGTGTGCAATTGTGGATTTGTTCATATTAAACATGTTAACCCTTACCCCCTACATAACAGTACAGCCATTGCATGACAACATATAATGAACCGGTCTAAGCGCCACTAACGACCATGACAAAAAAAATAGTAAATTAAAGAAATAGCAAAAAAAACTAATGGAAAAACATATAATCAGGACAGAGAATACAAAATATTGCTGAACTTCAGATGTGTTTCAGATTAGTAAGTCATAATATAGCTTCATCTGTTAAATTATCCTAATGTACAGTTATCATCATAATATATAAACAAATTTCTGTTTTTTAAAAATTTCTAAACTTTCATAAGAATCAAATTCGTTTTTATTATCTACTCTCTTTATTAATTCAATGTCGCCTACTCTATGGCCATTTTCAAGCATATGCATGGCAACACTAGACCTATCTGTGCGATGATATTTGACATGAGCAACGTGCTCTTTAAAAAGAGTTTTAATACGTCTCTTGGTTTGCCCTATATATACTTAGTTACAGTCTTTACAATTAATTTTATGTATTCCCGATTTATCACACATTTCTATTGGGTCTTTCGGATTGCCTAAAAGATTTTGCAAGTTGTTACTACTAGAGGTTACTGTTTTTATAATCAAATTTTGAAAATATTTTTTGAAGACCTTTTGTGTATGTAGGATAATTTGGTAATTTGACATATTTCTTATCTATTTTGCTATCACTAGTTCCTAACGTTGTAATGTTTCTAATGTTTAACTTATGTTTATGTTTTCCAATTATGTTTGTGACAATTGATTCTTGAAAACCATTGTATGATGCAATCTGCTTAAATTTTGCAGTTCTTTATCAAAGTTTTGTTTTGACAATGGAAAATGTAATAATCGGTGAATCAAAAGTTGAAAGATGCAAGTTTATGTTGCATACTATGGTTGGAATCATTTGTTATAAACCTCATAGTGTTAGTGTCTTTACGATAAATATCTATATCTAGTTTGTTGCCATTTCTTGTCACTAAAGTGTCTAAGAAAGGTAACTTAAGGTTTGTTTCTGTTTCATAGGTAAACTTGATCGTCTCAAATTTTAAATTTAAAATTTCTACAAATTGCTGAGGGCTGTAAACTTTAGTGTCGATGACTGCAAAAACATCATCTACATATCTACACCAAATTCTAGGAAAATATTCTAAATTATTTTTAAATCAGTTTCAAATTTACCCATGAACAGGTTAGCCATAAACGGAGATAAGATGTTACCCATTGTTTTACCATAATTTTGTTGATAAATATTATTGTTAATTTGAAAGTAGGTTTCACTCATACATAATCTTGCTAATTTAATAAAATTATCTACTTCTGAATGGTCTAAATGGTTTTGGTGTAACATATCTTTAAAATAATCTAAAGTGATATATATCCGAACTCTTGGAAACAATGAACAGACATCGAATAAAACTGAAACTTCGATCTCAGTCAGCTCAATGTTTTTAATTTTTTCAATAAAATCGTATGAATTTTGAACACTGAAATTTGATTGTTGATATTCAAAACTATTGAATTTATTTGACAACCATTTAGATATCAGATAAGTAGGAGCATTAATACCTGAAACAATGGGACGCATTGCTTTTGCGGGTTTATGTATCTTAGGTAAACAATACATTCTAGGAAGAACCGGGTTAGATACCGTTAGTCTAAACCTAAGTTGTTTTGGTGTAATATTTCCACATTCTAATAAGACTCTACGGGTATCAGCAATCATTTTGGGAAGAGGATTTTTAGATATTAATGAATAGACGCTTCAGTTAGTGTTCCTTTCCTTTGATCAAGATGGCTTCCAGATTTACACTAGAGAACATGTTCTTCAAGATTAAATGTAAGATTTCTTTTGTTAAATGTGACAATGAATTTCTTAAATCTTGCCGCAAAGCAGGTGTTTTTCCAAAATTTATTAAAGTTTATGCAAATTTTAATTCATACTCATGTAAAAAGGCGCTTGAATTTGCTAAGCGTAAATGGTTAGATTTGGAAATTAAATGTCATTATGGTAAATTGGAGTTAGAAGCATATGAGTTACATTTAAAACTGACTTCAGGATTAAATGATGACGAGTATGTTGATTGGATTAAATTTTTGCACCATATTAATGAACTTATTCAACACAAATTTTGGCAAAAAAAGATAACCCACAACAAAAAGTTTTCAGAATTATCTAAAAAAGAAAAAGAGGTGCACAGACTTAATCCCCAAAAATCTAACATAGTGGTAAACAAATCCTCGGAGATTTTTAACAATGAACGAATTAACTTTGTTGAATAAAGGCTTGAAATATAACCTAAAATTTAACAAAGCGCTCATAGATAAGATTATTGTAGGAATTGAAAGTTCGGTCAAACTTTTAGATGATAACTCTAAAAAATTCATTAGGAATGCCTGTAAAATTCAAATTTCAGATAATATTCAGCAGTTACCAAAATTTAAAATTAACGCGAGAGAAATAAACATTGTTAAAAATCTTAAAGAGAAAAGTAGTTGTTATCTCAAAGCAGATAAAGGCAATAAAGTAGTTATTTTGGACAAGGAGGATTATTTTGACTCAGTTCAAGTGATGCTTAATGAAGGGCCCTATTCATTAATATCTATAAATCCTCTTCCCAAAATGATTGCTGCTACCCGTAGAGTCTTATTAGAATGTGGAAATATTATACCAAAACAACTTAGGTTTAGACTAACGGTATCTAACCCAGTTCTTCCTAGAATGTATTGTTTACCTAAGATACATAAACCCGGACAAGCACTGCGTCCCATTATTTCAGGTATTAATGCTCCTACTTTTCTGATATCTAAATGGTTGTCAAATAAATTCAACAGTTTTGAATATCAACAATCAAATTTTAGTGTTCAAAATGTATACGATTTTATTGAAAAAATTAAAAACATTGAGCCGACTGAGATCGAAGTTTCAGTTTCATTGGATGTCTGTTCATTGTTTTCAAGCGTTCCGATAGATATCACTTTAGATTATTCGAAAGATGTGTTACAGCAAAACCATTTAGACAATTCAGTAGTAGATAATTTTATTAAATTAGCAAGATTATGTATGAGTCAAACCTACTTTCAAATTAACAATAATATTTATCAACAAAATTATAGTACAACAATGAGTAACAGCTTATCTTCGTTTATGGCTGACCTGTTTATGGGTAAATTTGAAACTGCTTTAAAAAAAGAATATTTTCCTAAAATTTGGTGTAGATATGTAGATGACGTGTTTTTGCAGTCATCGACACTAAAGTTTACAGCCCTCAACAATTTGTAGAAATTTTAAATTGAAAATTTGAGACGATCAAGTTTACCTATGAAACAGAAACAAACCTTAAGTTACCTTTCTTAGACTCTTTAGTGACAAGAAATGGCAACAAACTAGATATAGATATTTATTGTAAAGACACTAACACCATGAGGTTTATAACAAATGATTCCAACTATAGTTTGCAACATAAACTTGCATCTTTCAACTTTTTTATTCACAGATTGTTACATTTCCCATTGTCAAAACAAAACTTTGATAAAGAACTACGAAATATTAAGCAGATCGCATCATACAATGGTTTTCAAGAATTAATTGTCACAAACATAATAAGAAAACATAAACATAAGTTAAACATTAGAAACATTACAACGTTAGGAACTAGTAATAGCAAAATGGATAAGAAATATATCAAATTACCAAATTATCCCACATACACAAAAGGTATTTAAAAAATATTTTCCCAATTTGATTATAAAACAGTAACCTCTAGTAGTAACAACTTGCAAAATCTTTTAGGCAATCCGAAACACCCAATAGAAATGTGTGATAAATCGGGAATATATAAAATTAATTGTAAAGACTGTAACCAAGTATATATAGGGCAAACCAAGAGACCTATTAAAACTCGTTTTAAAGAGCACGTAGCTCATGTCAAATATCATCGCACAGATAGGTCCAGTGTTGCCATGCATATGCTTGAAAATGGTCATAGAGTAGGCGACATTGAATTAATTAAGAGGGTAGATAATAAAAACGAACTTGATTTTTATGAAAGTTTAGAAATTTTTAAGAACAGAAATTTGTATATGAATTATGATGATAACGGTCCATTAGGATTTTCGGAATTATTTAAGCTTATCTAACAGTTAATTAAGTTTAACGATGCGTGATAAGCAGATAATATATATAAGCTTCCCGTGGTTTTTAATTTTAGTATCGGTATCGCTGATGATGACAGCTTAGCTGTTGAAACACGTGCCCGAGTAAAGTTTTTGGTGGAGTTTTTGGTGTTTTTTTGTTGGTTGAATAGACGATGTAGTTGATGTTCCTTTCCTTAAATTATGAATGTTTACAAACTCTCCATTAAATTTTTTTAATGGATAATCCTCTACAATACGTGTAACAAACAAAAAAAAAATAATAATCAGTGTTAAAAACCTGGCCGGCAGCTCTGTTAGTCGCAGAGGAGTCTTTTACACTGAAAAAGGAAAAAATCAAAGGGGACCACCTAGTAGATTGTTTAGAAAATATTCTGGAGTAACTAGGAGCTCCAAACACAAAAACAACTGTAGACTAGCATAGATATAATTTTTGTTAAATGACTAGATCATAGAAATAGCTAAAGGTATGAGTATAAGGTATATAGTATAAGATATAAATCTGAGGTAAATAGGAAAACAATATAAAATTATTTTATCAATAGAGAAAGCGTTGAACTCTCGTAGGAAAGTATCCGAACTTTCAAGATAACTAAAAGTCGCGAACCAGTTTTAATTGTGACGTAGACATACGTGTCACAGATACTGATATTATCGTTACACCACAAAAATCAAGAAGTACGTAGAGTACCGGTACTCGACGACGAATTGGAAATAGTAGCACAAAGTGCAATCAGAATAAAACGAGATTTTCAAAAGATTTTTCAAAATTACATTGATTGAGTAACAAAGCGCATAAATTTGGTAGTTAAATTTACGTCGAATTTCAGTACAAACGCGGGTGCATATGAATTATTAAGATAAAACATGCAATGATTTTGCACTTATCTGATTTGTTGTTGACAAATGACAGAAAGGTAGAATTTTTAGTGGTTTTTCGAGAATGGGTATCTCTATTGATAACCAACTATATTTTATGCGTTCATAGACTAGACAGTTATTTACTAGCCATAAACCAACATTCCCCTCAGAGGTCTACACGTGGTGAGCAAAATGGTGAGGTCAAAGAAAGAATTCATACAAATAGGAATATAAAAAAAATACTACTTACGACGTATGAAATGTGCTGCTAGCTTATATTCTCTTGGATAACTGGAGTTCTTTATTGGATTAATCCACTGCTAATTAGTTTATTATTCTAATATGGATGTTTCAAAATTTCGACACCCGCACACGTCAGCTTTCAATTAGAGAAAAAGGAAGTTATTCACAACATTAGCGAAGACACAAACCCCAAAAAGAAAACAGTAATGCCACGATAGATTTTAAAATTCAAAATCGGTAGCCGAACAGGATTTTTACCGATACGTTTGCATGTTACCTTCGTCGAATTTTCTACTAGCAAAATTATTTTTATAATACTAACAGAGTATAAATAAAAAACCGTTACATAATTTTAAACCGAAGCATAGTTTTATTTTCTATACATAAGACGTGGAGTAATAAAATATAATTATATTAATTGAATTACCAGTATTGTAAAAAAGACACTCCTTGTTAAGGTTTTTAATAACTATAACGAAATATGCCCGTTTAAAGATTTCCTCTAAAAAAATTTTATTGCTTAAATTAGAACTAAATTACATAAGTGCTTGTAATTTTTATTTCGAAATGAAATAAAAATTGTTTAGAATTTGAAATAGCAGTTCTTAACCATATTACCTTGATATGCTGCAAGATAATCATTTTAAAATAAAGATAACAAAACTACGAATACAGCAATTATTCTTATTAAATTGAAATTTTTTATGTCTGTTATTTTTAACATTAGCATACATTTACAAGAATGATCTCTGACATATTTCATATCAATTGAATTTATTTTGAAAGACTTCTAAGCTTTTAAAATAACCTATCTTCAGTAGCTGTTTATTGATGACAATAACCTAGTTTTCAGAGAAAAATTGGGCGTTTTGATTTGTTTTTCAACTATTAAGAAACATTCTAACTTAAAGTTTATAATACTAATATATGGTAGAACAATTTCTAGCACACAATTGCAACATCATATACGTCACATATATTGCTGTCAAATGTATTATAACCACATTTTGCTTAAAATCTGTCAGTTTGAATTTTAATTATTGTATGTACTATTTCAGTTGTTGGGATAAAATTTTTTAATTCAAGTGAGTACTCTTCTACTGCTGCTCAAGAAGTTACTTTCAATGCCTTCATTTAAATTTATTATTAGTGCAAGAAATTGAGGTTTTAATAAATCCAATCATAATGCTTATGGTTATTAGTAAGTCATTCTTCTCTCTGCACTTTTTTTTTCATTTGATGGTCTAACCATTTTAAAAAATTTGTTTGGTTCCTCTCTTTGTGGTAATTTAAACTCTTTGTGCTGGACGAAAAGATTAATGATACTCAGAAAAAATACAATTCTTTGAACCTGGGTGAACTATGGGTAACTGAAACAGAAACTTGAAATTTAATCTTGCAAACGAATTTTAGTTTTAACTATCTGTTTCTTTTTCATCTTTCATTTCAGTTTTGACATTGTTCTTGGCTATAAACGAGAAACTATTTTATTTTCAAAAATTTATATTTTGTCTAAATAAGCATTATGTCCAAATTTTGTTTTTGTAAAAATTTAGTACCTATCGTTGTAATTTACTTAAAGTTTGTATTGAGCTTCATTGTCAAAAATAGCTATATTATCAGTTTATGTGTTACATTGGCTTTAATCTATTATAAAATGCATGTGGAATTAACTGCAATGCCAGGTTCTTTTTTAACTTCAAGAAAAGCTGTCTCGAAGTTGCAAAACGGAGGGCAACATTTCACGGAAAGACAAAAGAGTTTGTGAAAGGAAATAGTGATTTGTATGTTTTTAAATGTGCTATAACAAAAACTTTGAATTGCGTATAAAATGGAAACAATACTTACTACGAAAATAACAAGACATTTAAAATCAAAAAAAAAAACAATGCATGGTAATTTAACATTTCTCTCGCTTCCATTATCATTGATTTCTCTGGACAACAAGACATACAATTTGTTTCAATTTGATTGAAAGTAGAAATACGGAATAATTTTGTTGCGCATCTAGAATAAGCGTGAAATCTCTATGAAGAAAAAACACTGCGAATATTATAACACAGGTTATATGTTATCCCTCAGAAAAAGCTACAAAAAGAGGTCATTCAATGTAATGGACCGGTCAAAATGACCTCTATTTAAGGATAGAAAAATTTAACTAAACGACACAAACTCATAATTTGCAATAACTTGTCTCTATAATAATGAAATAGTATGTTGTATTACACGAGGAGAAAATCACAGTTTTCATGCAAGTGTGTTAGCTGCTCGAAGGTGGTAGCCCGAGTGCTGATAATCACGAGCAATGAAAGATAATTTTATTCTCAAGTAATACACCAGTATGTAGTATCTATAAATTTTTTCAAAAATTTAATTTAAGATTTAACTGTCAGTTTGGCAATTACAAAAATATAGCTCTTTTCATGACTACCAAACTTTTTTTATTCTCTATAAAGAACAATAATTATTAAGTTTACTTTTTTATTCGAAGTGTAGACGTCGTTTTGACAGATTTTTAAGTTAGATATCGTCGCCCAGATGTCAAAACCTCTTAACTCAAAAACTATTGTTTTCAGAAACCACAAAAAACTGTTTGTATTGTTTAACTTTGATTACAAAATATTAGATTTTTGGCGAACCTTATAATTTTGGATCAGTTATTCATGCAAATAAAATATAGAACTGCAAAGTCAATTTTGGCCGAGATTTTCAAAATAAAGCTGAGATACGAGTATTATGTACTACATCCAGAGTATAATCATTGACTTTCGAGCTTTTAATTTTTAGAAAGATCGTTGCTATTACTTTTGTAAATTAAAACTGCTTGCTTGATATTTAGTTTTTTTTTTTTTTACCTGATTAATGGACAGAACAGAACATGGTTATAAAAATTAACTGATTACATTATATTCATAAACACTTAATGATGTAACGAATCATAAAAACCATGGTAATCTTTATAAATTACAGATTTCAGATCCTGAAGATGGTCGAACTTGTCCTTCTTAAGAGGAGCGGCTCGCGATATAGTTTTTTTCTTTTCCAACTCTGTTAAGTTGACGATTAGGTAAAGACTTCCATTCGTCGTCGAAATTCAACTTATACTGCACTGAATCTTCTTTACAGTATTTCAGCGCTCGTAAATCTGTGACACAAGGGTCGCCTGCTTTTTCCTGGTCTAATACTAGAATAATACTTAATATCTGCAAAGTCGTTAAAAAACATGTGATTGAGGTATTTGACTTTGTATGGATTATTTGTTTTCTTTCGTGCTTCCTCAATAATTTGTACGTAGTTTGAGGGAGCGTAGATAGACCTATTTTTTTTGGCTTTTTCTATAGTGGAGTGTACACTGTCACACTCCATTTGGGTGTGGCCTTTGAATAATAACAGTATCCTGTTTTACGCAGAAATCTTGAAGAGCGTTTGATAAGGTTGTGTTGCGATTTTGCGCACAGCAACCGTCACTGTAAAAGATTTTGGTTTTTTCTTTATCCTGTGGTTCTATTTCGTTATTCAGGTAATCAATCAAGCAAGAAACAAAACAGTTGCTATCCAGCCCACCTTCTTCCTCATGCCACACGTAGCATGTAACCTTATTGTTTGCTAAATTGTATACGGTGTAATTATGGCATGCCAGTTTCTGTTTAAAGTAAACCATACCAGCTGGTGTATAAGGCACAAGCTGAACAGCCTGAACATCCACGGTAAAAACACAGATCTCTCCTGTCAAAGCTTTCTCTTTGTCTAGTCTTTTCTCTTGCCTGGCTCTCTCTTTCTGGGAAATATGGGCAGTATAGACATCCTGTGCAACATTACCTAAATGATGTGACAAGCACAAGTCACACTGATCTTTTCGCGGACTGAAAATATCTATATTCAGGTTTTCATTTCTGATAAAAATACATCATAACCAGCCAGAAATTCTTGAGTTACATCTTTTTGTACACCTCGTATACTTCTGCATAAGATCTAAAGATTGTTTCAAGTAAAGTTTACTGCTTGTAGAACGGCAGTAATGAGATGGCATTTTGGGGAGTTTATCAAAGAACTCTCTAATTTTTACCCTTCGTTCTCGATTGATCGGTTTAGCCTTATTTGGGAATTTTGAGATAGCAGGTATAATACCAGAACCGTGACTTTGCTTTACCCAACTAATAACACTCCATTCGCCCAATCCCAAAGTATTCAAAAACATGAGTTTGCATACCGAAAACAAAGTATTGTTGACCTTTAAGTTGTAAAAAAAGCTGAAGTTTCGCCGAGAATTTCCACCTGTTCTTCTCTGTTTGATTGAAGATTTATTAACTAAAGTTGCGACAAACACCCTTCTCTCTTGCCAATTCATTTCCGACCAAAATTTTTCAAAAGACCTCGTCGTTGTTGTTCTGTGATCAACGCGCATTGCCTTTTCTGTTTAGACTTGGAGCATCTCACGAAATTACACCTTGGTTTCATTTCCCTTGCTTTTCGTTTTATTTTATTATTTGACCCATCTTTATCTTTTCTTGTCGTATGATACTCATCTCCTCGCATCCTAGAGCTTTTTCCTTATTTCTGACCCACAAAGAAGGATTCGCTTGACCTCTCTTGCGACGCTTTTCACAGGCATGCTCATCTGCAGCACTAGGGACATCATGTGGTGATTCTTTCTTTTGCTTTTCTATTTCACCCTCTCTTTCAAACTCAGAATCAGAGGATGGGTGATAACTAGAACCAGAGTCCTCAAATGGTTCATTGTGAGCCTCAGTGTAATCGGTATTTATTGAATTTGTGTCGTTTTCAGTTTCCATATTGTCATATGACGTGGCTTTTGATTCACTACATTTACGATATCAATTTCTGGTTTGGGTCTTCATCACTTTTTAGCGCCATTGCTAATATTCTCGCTGCTCGACTAGCCTGTGTAAGTAAGCAAAAAAATTAGTATTTCGATTTAATTATTATTGGCCATCCTCGTATCACAATTTTTTTATCTAAAATTTAAATTTCAAAACCTCGTATCTCAAACTTCAATTATTCCGTTACATAATAAACTTTCCTATTATGACTTGTAAGTAAAAATTAAGGAAATATCCACATTATTAACTAAATTGACGACCAACTAACGTAAAAGTAAGTGAATTTTCGAAGAATTGGTACAATTAAAAGAAACTTAACCTCTAAAATTAAAACGTGAATGTCGTATTTTGCCATTTTTGGCTATATAAGTGATGAAACATGCTTCACAATTAAAAATTTATACTACTTACCATGGTGATAATTCACACTGATAAACACTTCTACTCAACAACACAATCAACACAATTTACTTAGGAAACAGCAATAAGGAATCTGTGGATTTACGTACACTAGGAGTTACGAGGTTTTGATTCCTTATAAAATTCGCATTATGAGAAACGAGGATTTGAATTTTAGACAGCGCAAGCGTGAACAGCTGATTATCGCAATATGAGGTTTTGACATCGGTGCACGTTAGGTTCCTAAAGCCACAACAACACTTAACTCAAAATCATTAAAAATTGAGTTACGAGGTTTTGACATCTGAGCGACGATATATAAATGTCAGTTCCAAATCAAAACGAGCTACCAATCAGCTTTTGCAACTACATTCAGTCAATTGGGGTATATGCAGGGTGTCCAAAAACTCTCCTGACAAACGAAGACCGGAGATTCCTCAGATAATTTTAAGACAATTTAACCCAATTCACCTAGTCCGAAAATGCTTCCTAAGGGAGCTAGAGCTCTTTGAAGATGGCGTCTGGTAAAGTAAAAAATTAAAAGAAAAACTTCGCGAACTGACAACAATTTGACAATGAAAAGCGTAGGTTTTACTTCTGTTGGCAGTTCAGAGCCAACTAGTGCAAAAAATATAAATTTAACTTTAATGACAAAAAACCAAAAAAAATTCAAATCCATTTTTCTAGAAAACGGTGTATCCTAATGACTTAAAGTAAGAGTACCTTTTAGTACTAAAATACCTGAAAATTTAATAATCTAGTATCACAAATGCTTAAAAGTTAAAGACAAAAAGTTATGCGTTAAAATAACCGTTGACCTACCCGAAACGGACGCCTATGACCGGTACTCGAAATTCGCAATTAATGGAATCGATTCATCTCTGAACGCTAAACAAGCATACCAGTTGTTGCTTTTGTAAGTAGAAGCGTTCTGGAGGTATTCAAAAAAACTATTTACAAGGCGCCATCTTCAAAGAGCTCTAGCTCCCTTAGGAAGCATTTTCGGACTAGGTGAATTGGGTTAAATTGTCTTAAAATTATCTGAGGAATCTCCGGTCTTTGTTTGTCAGGAGAGTTTTTGGACACCCTGTATATACCGTTACTAGTAACGAAATGATTTTCTGCAGATGTTTAGATATGACAAATTTTCTCTAGTGGTTTATGACTACGAAATGTAAAGTTTTCATAGTGGCTGTGAAAAAAAATAATTTCAGCAAAAATTTTTTATTTGATTGCAATTATAGCTCTGCACATCCAATTACTTGGCAAAATCAATCATTCACGTCTACCAAATTTTGTCGTTATTTTAAAATTATTTTAGAAAAAAGCCAACAATTTGTTATTCAAGAAATACCGAATATTAGAAAAAAAGTAAATGGTGCAGTTCGCTGTCAACGAAAAATAAAAGGAAATAAAGTGATACGCACTATTATACATTAGATTGGGGTCAGAAGGAGCAGTGAAACGCAAAACATTATGAATTGCTACTCGTCATGAACAGCCTTTTCTTTGCTCCACTTCGATATCACCTCATCGTGGTGGACGTTGGGTACCGACGGCTGACAAGTACGGGATCCCAAGAGTTGACACTTGGTCAGCACGGAAACTGGGACTCTCGGAGTTCTTCCCAGCTGAGTCTTGATTTTCTTTAACTACTTGTAATGGTCAAACCTCGCTTATTTATGTATACCTATAACCTCCCTTGGTCAAACACTTTACTCTTGTTTCTTCCGCTCCAAACGCTATTAGGTATCGAGGGCTACAAAGTACTATTCTTCTTTACGACTCAATTGTCATCAAGCGCCTGCCTAAAAACAACTAAACCATTGACACAAAACATTTCGGAAACCAACAGTACCACACACTTAGCATCTACCAACCGTAAGGAATATGTACCTAGTCAAGCTACTGGAACTTGTAACGAAACTTTTAGAAACTTGCTTGAACTTATAGTATTTTCCACTTGCAAACTGTATGCTTCAATATTTGTGAAAGTCAGTGGTACTTAAAATTTCTACATAGGTATTCGTCATTAAAATTGCAATTGGCTAGGAATGTAACAATTATAAAATAAATGGTTTAGAACCCCTGACTTCTTATTTAAAAAGTTTACATTTGAACAAAAGGGAGCTCATTATTCCATTGTCACAAACAATACTTAATGGTGTTGTTTACCTGTTTATTGCTCGAGGCGATTAGACATGCTCAATATTTTAGGTAGGTATAATATAAAATGTTAGAAGAGGACAACACTATAAGAGTATGTGATTTCTGAAATTAAGCGCTAATCACTTAACCGCAAAGCTACAGCGAAAATACTATACTTATGTTATGAATATAAAAACTCCACGACGGCACGTTTTCTTTCCACAGGGAGCGAAGTATGTGATAGAACGACAACACTAATATTTTTACAAAAAAAAACACCTCGACACCAAAGACACCTGAGAAAATATTGATAGTAGCGGAACCCAAGAAGAAAAAAAAAGACGAAATCCTAAAAATTAAAAAAGTAAAAAAAATGAATACGAAGTGCAACAAATAACAGACAATAAAGGTGAAGAGAAAGAAAAAAAAACAAAACACACAAACGTAAAAAAGCAAAAATATTTAATCTGACGTATGGAAAGCCAATTGAAACGGAAAAAACTCCATGAAAATGCTAATCAAAATGTAGAAGATATGGAAAATTGTATTGTAGCAAACAAAAATATACACGTTGAAACCAAGAAAGTTTCATTACAGTAACGATAATTAATTAGAAGAGTTTAGGAAGAACAAAATCAGGATAAAGAAAATGTGAAAGAAATGAAAATTAAAAAAATAAAAACTCAAAATCGACACGAATCGGAAATACAAACCGTAAAAAAGAAATAAAAGAAGCAAAAAAATGAATTGATTCGCATAAAGAAAAAACGATAAGATATAAAAGTGCATAATTACGAATTTAAAACGAAGAATTTCTAGAAATATTCAAAGACTGGGATCAAAAAAAATTCTAAGAATATCAATAGTAATAGCTAAGTACAAACTAATAAAACAGCAGGAGACGTTAATTTTTCCGGATTTTGATACAAAATGAAAAACTAGAATAGAAAAAACCTACTAAACAGGGATTTAGAGATGATCACTAAAACTTGCTTTACAGGAAAAATATGCTAAAGTAACACAACTAACGACAATCAATACAAAAGAAGAAATTAAATCAAACCCATTGAAGACTTAAAAAGAAATCTACAAAATAACAACACACAGTAAAAGAAAATGTATCAAAGCAGAAATAAACGACCTAGAAGTAATTTCAAAATGAATTAAACTAAAATCCGACGTATTAGCCATATCCGAATCTAGTCATAAATCTAAAGCAAAGAATAGTATATATAATAACACTAAGTTGTCCAGTCTAGTCATCATTAAGAAAAGAATAACCATCTGTGATATAGTAGCAGAGAAATATAGCATAAATTTTAAAACCGAAGCCTACATAATACTTAAAAAATATATCAGCTTTAATTGGACTTTGAGTTTGAATTTAAAGAAAATCTTGACAAAATCAGAATAACATTACCATAGGAAACAAAACTAAAGCTAACGAATCTGTAATAACTGGGGACTTAAAGCAAAAAACACATTTTGCGGAGGAAAAATATCGATAAGACAATATAAGAGAGAAGAAAATATATCTTATAATATTAAGCAACTGCGGGGAGCCAGCACTCGTAAGGCATAACGGTATGTCTTCTATAGACCTAACCTTGTAATGGCCAAAAACTCTTTATTCTAAGAACACATTTAAATAGCACCGGCTAAAGTTCAGATAAATGCTACTGAGGCTCTGAGGGGTCATGGAAATGTTTGCTTTTTTGGTTTATGTGTTGTTGCTTACCTTTATAGAGATGCTTCTCAACTAAAATCCTAAATAATAACGAATAATGGGCGCCAGCTTATTTTTTGAGAGAAACAAGCAAAACCTTTAAGGAAATAAAAACAAATTTCAACCAAAAATATAAATCTAATAAACAAATAAAATTCAGCATTAAATAATAAACAAAACACATTGACATTCGTGTACTCTAGTAATGAATTGACTTATAAACTACGGTATCCAATGAAAGATTAATTTTCTTTCAATGAACTTAAAGATATAAACGTAAAACGCGAGGATCCTTTACAAGCGTGAAAAACGTTATTAAACTAAAATAACGATATTGAAGATATTGAACTGTAAATTCGCCGCTTAACCTGTAACTCAAAAAGGTAAATGTTATGTAGTTGCAAAACAAACAACTACTTTATAACGTAAGGTACAACTACTGTATTTAAGGTACGACAACGAATGCTAATTATTGCGTACAGACTAATGCGATAAATCAAAGGTAGCCACGACTGCAATTTAATTGCAAACAGTTTAAGCCGACTTTAGTTTGCCAAAACTTAACTTAAATGCACGGAAAGTTCGAAGAATTGTTGATAATATTATAAGCACTTACTTGGAGATCCTTGTGTTAAGATAAAGGACGTTGATTTTTGTCAAAACTTGAACAGGTAACTGGGCTGACCTTGGTACTTTGTGTAAACGAAACTGCACTTAGAATGCATACGGAATTTTCCGTAAAACGAATTTTTTTTCTGCCATAAGTTAATAACGAAGTGGATGGTCGATTTTTCGTCAAAAGAAACGTAGAAACCAAACGCACAATAAGATAACAAATGTTCTTTAATTTCGAAACGCAAGTTTATTGTTCTGAATAAAACTTTTCTTTAACGGAACGTACACAACACCAAAAAGTAGATAGATTTGCTATAAAGCTAATCTTTTAATTCAAACTTTGTTTTACTCAAAACGAGACAGATAAAAACGTAAAACGTACTTAAAAACGGCGTACTTCTACCACTCGGTCTCTATCATTAGCCTTCGTCGCGCGGGAAAAATTACTAGTCATGATGCATTAAATGCAAACTAGCGGGGGAAATGCGCGCCAGATTTAAATATAAGGTAGTGAACATTTTGGAACGCTACAACCTTTGTCGGCGTAAACATCATGAAAATTGAAACAAGCTGCAAAGTGGAGGTAGATGAAGAAATACATTACAACTGAGCTTGGTTGTAAATCACAAAGCAAAGTAAAATGAATTCCAGAAAAAATTAACAAAAAAAAATAACCGACTACTATCAATTCAATGAAATCGGCATACAAACAAACCTAACCGTAGACATGACAAAACTAATGCAAAAAGTTTATCTAAAGATTGCTCAAAAATTAAAGCAAATGCAGGACACGAGACGATATACTGGTGAGATAATGAAATAATAGAAAACATCGAATAGTGTAGAAGTAAGAGAAGAAAATACCAGCTAGTAAAAGATGATCAGGAAAGGGAGAACATGACAACACAGTAAAAAGCACGCAAGAAAAAAATTAAGAAGTATAAAAAACAATAAAAAGAAAAGATGTAATCAATTGATCGACAAACTATACAACAACAACAATATATTTGAAGACGCCCACAAAATAATACGCTCTCATATGAAACAGGAAACAACTAAAACTAAGTTGACAATACTAAGTATATGCAGTGCACTTTTAAGCTTTACTTTAAAGCATCATACGTCAAAAAAATGATTATCTAGAAATAACGATACTAGAGTTAGAAAAAGACACTACGGTGTACCGCCAGAATTAGTAAAGACCATAGCGCAAACTGATCAACAAAGTTTTCTTGACAGCGTCAAAGAAGAAAAGAAATGTAGGCTTATTTGTTTTTTAGACGTAATGGAGAAAATGTTAGAAAACAAAACACTAAAGACTAACAAATGAAATCGACAAATCGGATGGGCTTTACACAAACTTATATAGTTTCAGACGACGGATGCAATAGAAAAATTGTTAGACACGGTAAAATTAGCAAAAAAAAAGAAGAAGGCATGGAACGCCATAATTCTAATCGACGTTAAAAACGCGTTTATCAAAACTTTTTTAAACATAATTATTCAAAGGATGGAAGACAAACAATTACTGAAATATTTTACCAACATTGCTAGAAGCTACCTGAGCAAGAGAAAAATTAAAATCGATGAAAAAAGCTGCATAAAGGTCGCAAGGATCGGTATTTAGACCAACGCTGTGAAACCTGTTGTACGACGACTTACTACGGCAACAATACCAAGAAAAACACAAACAATATGGTACACAAATAACGTAGCCATTGTTATCGGTACTACATACATACATACATACATACATACATACATACATAATTTAAAACCTTTTCTGTCATTGTCAGCGTAGAGGGTTAATTATTTACTTAAGTCTCTATTTCTTTGATAGCCATCTTCCATCTCTTCCTGTTCTTTGCACATTCTATTGCTTCTTTCCATGATCTTCTAATTTGGCTCAAAGCTTCCTCTTTCTTGCTTTTCTTGTGTTCTTGCTTCCCACACTCGTCTCACTTGTCTATTTGCATTAAGTCGTACTAAATTACCCCACCACCTTAACACTGCTTTTTACTGACATTCTTTGGCACTAATTACACTGAGTTCTTCAATAATATCATCATTTCTTTTTCTGTCTAATCTTGTATATCCTGCTATCTTTCTTAAAAATTTCATTTCACTTGCTTAAATCTTGCTTGTTATCTTTTTATTAATTGTTCAAGTTTCACTTCCGTATAACAAGTTATACTGTCTTGTAAACTATTATTTTTGTTTTCTTAGATATTTCTTTTTATTGATGAAAACATTTTTCAGACTTTGGTATAATCTTGCTGTTGCGGCTATTTTGTTATTAATTTCATTTTCTACCTTCCCTGTTTTATTGAAAATTACTCCAAGATATTTGTACTCTTCTACTTGTAGTATTGGGGTTCCTTTAATTGTTATCTGTGTTTTTTTATTTTCATCTTTTGTTATGGCAAGTATTTTAACTTTATTTGTGTATTGCATATTCATACCTTTCTTTCTAGTTCTTAGATCCACACATTGAATTGTGTTGTAGTGTCTTCTCCGAGTTAGCTATTAGTGCTATGTCATCCGCAAAAAGGCATTCGCTTATTTGATTTAATTTTTAGTTTTTCTAATATTTGCCAGATACATTCTCTATTAATTTTATCGAATGCTTTTTCTAAATTTATAAAGCATATGTATAGGTCCTTATTGTATGTAGAATACTTTTCTATTAATTGTCGTAGTGTGAAAATGTGGCTCTGTGCACCATACCCTTGCCTAAATCCGCTTTGAGCTTCTTGCAGTTTCTCTGTTATAGTCTGTCTGAGTCGTCTTTTTAGAATTAATTCGTATATCTTACTAGTTGTACATAGTAGTGATATGTCTCTATAATTTTCACATTTCTTGGTATCTCTTTTTTTTGAATTTAGGTACTATTACCGATGTTGTCTATTATTTGGGGACTTGCTTGTGTTTCCATATATTATTTATTGGGCTATATAAAGCGTCTATTCCGGCATCTCCCATACATTTTAGCAATTCATATTTGATTAAGTCAATCCCTGCAGCCTTTCCAATTTTTAATTTTTTCATAGCATCCGCTACTTCTTGTATGTTTATCTCGCTTTGTTGCTTTGGTACTTCAGGTGTTTCTCTTTGTTTCTTTTGTTCATTTTTTTGTTCCTTATCTTGTTCATCAAGTAGTTCCATAAAATGTACCTTCCATCTTGCTATTATATGATCACTATCGCTAATTGTTTCTTCTGTTTTCGTTTTAATGTACCTTTTTGTTCCTTGCTTCCTTTTGTATTTGTTTTACTATCTTTTTCCATCTTCTGTACAAAGTCCTGCCATTCTAATCGTTTTGCTGTTTGTACCACGTTTCACTCTTATTTTGTGTTCCTTATACTCACTGTATGTTTCATGGTTTTTCACAGCTAAGTATCTTTCCCAAGTTTTTCTTGTATTGTATGGCTTTTTTTAGTTTGTTATTCCACCAGCTTGTTTTCTTCTGGTTATTCTTTGTTGTAGTGATCCCACATACTTCTGCTACTATGTTTAATATTATTTCGTTGAAATTTTGCCATTGTTCTTCTATTTCATGTGCTTCATATTTTCTTATATTTTGGAATGTATCCCTTATTTTTTCTTTGTAAGTCTTTTTTATTTTTGTATTTTATAGTTTATCTACTTTTATTGTTTGTATAATAATGGATTTTTTAGCTTTTTATTTTGTGTGTTGGACTTTTGTTGTATTCGTAATTTTTTAGTGACTAAGTAGTGAAGTGAAGCAATTTTATAATTCCGATTGACTTTTACATCCCTTATGTTTTTCCTTTCAGTTATTTTATTTGCTACGAAATAGTCGATTATGGATTTTTCGTTTCTGCTTGGTTCTTTCCTCGTGTACTTATGTTTATTTTTATGTTGGTAGAAGGTATTTCCGTAATTCCTTCCCAGCCAGTAATATTTTCTTTGAATTCTTCTTTGAAAATAAATCCCACTCCTCCTCGTGCTCTCTCCGTTTCTTGAACCCCACTATTTAGTATGTAGTAGTTTTCAGCTTTTATTTATCCTATGCATTTCCGTTTAGTTTCTGTTAAGGCTATTGTTTCTAGATCTGACTGTTGATTTCTTGAATTAATTCATGTTCTTTGCCGTTGAGGCTCTATATATTCCATGTTCCCATTTTAAACAAAGTTTCTTGCTTTTCTTTATTTCTGGTTATGTCATTTGCTCTTGTTTTCCCTCTTATTTTCTTGCCATATCATTGTCCTTTACCAAAGCATTTTATGTCATTTGGAAGTAGCCGTCCGTTGTTGTTATTAGTTTTTTGGTTGATCGTCTTGTTTTCCTAGTGTTTATAACTTCTTGTTTTTTTTTATTCCATGTATATTTGATGCCGTCTACCATCAATTTCTGGTAATCTATTTTGACGTATTTTCCAGCTTCTTTTTCTCTTTCTCTCTTTCTTATTAAGCTTTGAATTTCTTTCTCTGTCACAGTCAAGTCGTTTTCTATGTACATACTTGTATTTCTTAATTTATTTTTATTCGCATTATCTCCTCTTTATCTTTCCAGTTGCCACACTTGGATACTATTTTTTGTTTTTCTCATTTATCTCCATTTCTTCGTGTCTACTCAATTTTTTCTTTCAAGAGTTTTTCACTGTCCGACTTCAGATCCTTATCCATTATATTAATTTTTTTATGACAATGTTATATTTTCTCTTCTCTTCGCCAAACTTCTGTTCAATATTCTGAACCTTTTCTATCAGTTCTTCTTTTTCTTCTGCCATTTTTGTTCTTTTTAGACAAGTTTTTTCCTTGAGTAATTTTCTTTCTTCTTGTTATTTTGTAATTCTTCTTGGAGCTCAGCTTTCCCTATGGCGTACTCGTTCTTAAGTTCTTCTTTATTTTTGTGCAATTTGCTTTTCAGTCCTGTTTTTAGATATTCTAATAATTTCTTTATTTCGTCCATCTCACTTCCTGTTTTTAGTTGTTTTTCTGTTTCCGTTGCTTGTTTTCTTCCTTTTTGTAATCCTATTTTATTTATATCGGACTCTACCTGTTTTAAAGTTTCTGTATTTGGTGGCGTTCTAGGTGTCAACAAGCTTCGTTTATTTGCTTTTGTAAGTTCTTCTAATTCCCACTTGGCAAAACCTTCTGGTGTTTCTGATTCAATTTTTTTGCGTTTAATTTCTTTCAATGCACCCGTACTATGAGCTCTTTGACGGCTCTCTTTATTCCCGTTCACTAATTTCACGTTTATTTTAGAATTTTACGATATTTAATTGCCTAAAACGTCTTAAAACAGCGTCAAGTGTATCGCCCAAGTCCACATTTCGGAGGCGATAAACTAATCTTTAGACGTTGTATATGTGTTTATTTACTCGCTTAAATTTTTGTAACACTCTCAAACAGTTTTATTCGTTTTATACTTAATTAATTGCTATTTTACCCAATTTTTTTTTGAAGCCACTTTCCACCTTATTATCTCTCTCCATAATTATTACTTACGTGTAAATATCGCTCGTAAAGGCCCACAATTGGGTGTATCTACGGAGCAATTTACACGCCCACACACATGTTTATATATTATTTCACTCACATTTGCCACATACAAAAACTAAAATAAGAGGGGACGAAACATTACATAAAATACACCTGATGCTAAACAACTAGAGCTCGCACCTAAAAGGCAATAGCTATAATACTAAATTTAAACAGGGAAACAAAAAAGTATGCTTTATACTAAACGGACACACAGTTCAACCAACAAAAGAGAGACACCAACTTAAGAGGGACCATAGACTATAATCTAAATTTTACAAGACACGTTTACGAAGTGACCGAAAAAATAAAAAAAAAAAACTACCAGAGCTCTGATATTTATTCTACCAAACAAAAGGGAGGAAAACAAGAAAACAATTTATAGTTCTATATGTTGCCCCAATATGGAGCTCCGCGATGAATATTAAGAAAAGACAAAATAAAATTATGAGAAGCCAAAGAACACTAGCGCTAAGAGTGAGACCACAGTATCGACCTACGCCTTACTCGTGATAACAAGGGCAATACCACTTAAAAGGCTGTTCTCTCAGGGAGCTATAAAGTTTATGTCAATTTATCTCGCTTATTTTTAAAAATGTATTCCTGATTTTGCACAAACATATAGCTAACATTATTATTTATGTCGTGCGGGAGCTATTTTTTTATTTTTGTCTTCGTTGTATTTAATTTAATTAAAACGTAAAATAATAGAAAATGGATTTCCTTATAAGCCCAAATTTCGACTCCTGCGCGACATAGATAATAATTTTCTGACAACCCTACTTTTTTTAATTTTTACTTAAAAATCAATGAGAAAAATTAACATTAAGTAAACGATAAATACTGAAAACTTTCTTGGAGAATTGTGAAATGAATGTACTCGCGGGCGAATTTTTCTGAGCGCCAACAGGCCAGACTTGGAAGCTAAATAATAGATAAATAATATATTGTTGAATTGTTGATGTCAATTTTTTTTGTACATGAGGTGCATTTTAAACAGTTTTAGAAACAGAAAAAACAACAAATAGCTATTTATGTAACAAGAAATCAAAAAATAATGAATCGCCTACTAGAAATCTGAAATTGTCCCCGAGGGTGATAAAACAGCCTTAACCTACTAATATTCTAAATAACCAAAAAAAAATATTTATTTCAAATTCTAGACGGAAGTAGTTTCCATCTAGGGACTACGTATCAGAGTATACAACTGCCGTAAATTGTGTTAAATCTGTTAATTAATTTGTAAAGTTTAAAAATATTTACTTTGAGAAGAATTTTCTTGCAATATCTAGCGTATTTCGTATTCCTAATCTTAACGGTTTAATGTATCTAATTTCATGAAATGGCGGCTCTAGGACTCAGTTTATAATTCTTCGAAAATTATATCCTCCGCAAATAAACTTTGTTGATGCAAAACTGTCAACACATACCCAAGGATTCCTTCAAAGTTAATTATTGAACTGCGAATAGTGAAATTTGAAATAGAAAGCGTACTTCTCTGAGAAAGTAGACACAAACAATTCGTGTTTAAAGGTGTTCGACAAGCGGAAAATAAAATAATTAACTTATAACAAGCACTGCCCTGCTAGACTCTCGCTCTTTCGCGTGTTGACTAACCCCCAGGAAAAATTGCTAGTTTGGTGAATCATTAAAGGTATTGTGTAGATTACACCAGCTTTTATTCTGCTGGAACTTTAGCAGGAATTTATTTAGAATAATATACAGGGTGTCTATAAATGATTGTTTCATCAGGTGAGTGTAGGAAAATTAAAAAAATGCAAATTTGCTGATTAAACTGAATGTAAATTAATTTATGTTAATGTCATCATCTGTCAGTTAACTAAGTCGTTTATTGTTAATTTTGTGCATTTAATTGCCAACTTGATGGGACAATCATTTATAGAAACCCTATATATTCAATAAATCTTATATACCATTAGGTGTTAAGGTGTGACATACATTTACATTACATTACAGCAACTTAAAATAAAGTCAATGTTGTATTTTATGATACATTGAACTTAAAATTAAATTTGTATGTAACTGTCTGTTACGGTTTATTTGTAACCAATAAAGTAAGGTATCGCAGTGTTAGATGACCCCAAACGGCAGCTCTTAATTAGTCGGAAGTGATCGTGGTTGTATTGAAAATCGTTCACAACGAGGCCTCTACCCTGCTCTGAAAATTTATAAAGGCGTCACCTAGGATTCTGTAAGAGAAATAACTAGAGCCACTAGGTACTCGTAGATCCAAAAATAAATAAACCGTAGGTGCACAGAAATCAATATATTGTGTTAGCGACTAGAGTTCAACTTACATATCGAGACACACATAACAATACCAACATCAAATAAAATCAATAGCATATATCTAACTAACTCCCAGATACGATTCATGCACGAGAACGAGTTAACAAAAAGGTATATGACTTTGAATTGAACGTCACGAACCCTGTTGAATCCCTTCACAAAAATCGCACGACAAACTATGGTTTAAAAGGTACTTAATGCTAATGACGACGGGTACCGGAACGTGGCCGATTATTTAAATTAAATAAGTTTAACGCGCACATTAATGATTGTACTGAAATGATCCTTCAAGCTCACATTATAATAAGAAATAGGCGCAACAAAGATACGGTGTTAAACTTTCTACCACGATACAAATACATAACGCGATAAAATTAATTAATCAATAGCATGCATAAATAAATAACTTAGCTCGTGTAACTACGAGTCTTCCGGGTTTGACAGTTAGTCGCTCGAGATAACAGCTCTCGTATCCAAATCCAATATCTGACTATCCACGAAGAAAAGAAATTAAAATGACCTCCACTGATAACAGTTGCTGGGTTGCACTAATGAGTAGATAACCGGCTTATCTTGAGTGGTGGCCTTGAACCGATGATGGCCTTGCGGAAGCTTATTTTTCAGAGAAGTCTAGTAGGCTTTCGAATTAGTTTATTAAAGTTGCCAGTCAATTCCTCATTCGATATTCAGCGACAAATTACCACGGAGTACGTCGAACGAACGTCCAAAACAACAGCAAACACCAAAACAAAAACAAGAAGAGAAAAAAAGGGCGCCTAAGAAAAAAAGCTACTTACACTGGAATCGTAACCAAAGGTTTATTCCCCCCCCTTGGAATGGGACAAATTTACTGCACTCGCCATTTATTAAACACGTGTCCAATGGTTCAGTTTTTAAACAGCATTCTCCAAATACACCCTTTCACTACGACGATTTAATAGGAAAAAGAAAGTATCATTTTTGCGAACAACCGAGATGTCAGTTTTAGGGTACACGGAAGCCAACTAAACAGCCAACTCCAAACAAGTAAATCCCAAACGACGCAATATAAAAACGCACACTCAGACGCGTTAGCGTAAACACGGCGGCCTATGCTGTAGGGAGAGAATTTTTTAATAAACCAATTATTTATGGAAAAATCCCGTCACATGTCTTTTTTTGACGTTTAAAGTTAGCAGACCAGTTGAGGCAGATCAATAATTTTATACATTAGAAATTAAGTGCCCATTAATTGCTATTTACTTGCTACAGTAGTTCTGGAGATATTCAATGATCTGCTATCTTAAAAAAAGTTAGCAGACCAAGTATCTAAAAATAGTTTTAGAGCTTGATTACAATGCCTAAATTAGTTAAAAATTAAGTGCTATTTAAGTGCTTTATGTTCACTACTTTAGAAGCATTCAAAAAACTTTTTTTTTAATTAACTTATTGAACTGCTATCTTTGACAGACCAAATGTTAGAAACCACCTTGGACAACTAAAATCAAAATTTAACACATCCATAGATTTAAGTGCTATATAAATGCTTTATGTTCACTACTTTAGAAGCACTCACCAAAATTTTTTTTGTAAATAACCCATTGTTCTGCTATCTTTAGCAGACCAAATGTTAAATACAGTCGGGAAAATGAAAATCGGGATCTAGGATATGTTTAAATTTAAGTGCTTTGTGTTCACTATTGTAGAAGCATCGAAAAAACTTTTTTTCTAAGTAACCCATTGATCTGCTATCTTTAGCAGACCAAGTGTTAGTAACCATTTTCTACAATTAAAATCAAACTCTAACATATCTATAGATTTAAGTGCCATTTAAGTGCTTTATGTTTACTACCTTTTTTTCTAAATAACTAACTAATCTGCTGTCTTTGGCAGACCAAATGTTAGAAACCACCTTGGTCAACTAAAATCGAAATTTAACACTTCTATAAATTTAAATGTTATTTAAGTGCTTTATGTTCACTATCTTAGAAGTAGTCGAAAAACTTCTAAATTATACATTAGTCTGCTATCTTTGGTAGACCAAATGCTAGAGACCACCTTAGACAACTAAAATCAAACTTGAATATATCTATAGATTTAAGTGCTATTTAAGTGCTTTATGTTCACTATCTCAGAAGTACTCAAAACCTTTTTTTCTGAATAACCCATTGATCTGCTATCTTTAGCAGACCAAGTGTTAGTAACCATTTTCTACAATTAAAATCAAACTCTAACATATCTATAGATTTAAGTGCCATTTAAGTGCTTTATGTTTACTACCTTTTTTTTCTAAATAACTAATTATTCTGCTGTCTTTGGCAGACCAAATGTTAGAAACCACCTTGGTCAACTAAAATCGAAATTTAACACTCTATAAATTTAAATGTTATGTTCACTATCTTAGAAGTAGTCGAACAACTTCTAAATTATACATTAGTCTGCTATCTTTGGTAGACCAAATGCTAGAGACCACCTTAGACAACTAAAATCAAACTTGAATATATCTATAGATTTAAGTGCTATTTAAGTGCTTTATGTTCACTATCTCAGAAGTACTCAAAAGCTTTTTTTCTGAATAACTCATTCATCTGCTTTCTTTGGCAGACCAAATGTTTAAAAAACGTGGACAAATTCAAATTAAAATCTAGGGTATGTTTAGATTTAAGTGCTTTATGTTTACTATCTCAAAAGCATTCAAACATTTTTTTTTTCTAAATAACTCATTGGTCTGCTATCTTTAGCAGAACAAATGTTAGAAAACACATTGGACAACTAAAATTAAATTTTAACACATCTATAGAACAATAAGTGTTGCAAAATCTAGTGTCGATTGATGTTAACGTAAATAAATAAATAAATTAAATAATTAATTAACGTAACACCTACGAAACTAATATATAACAATTGTTCTGTTAGTTTTTATAAAATCACCTAAAAATCGATATCCTAGCGACCAGTACGTGGGGTTGCTGCTGATTAGTTACCGACGCGCTAGCTGCCCTGGTTACGAATGTTTACTGAAAACTTTGAAACGAATGGTTAGCAAAAAACATTTTTACACGGCCCAATTAGTAACTTCCTTGCATCGTGTTTGTTTTAGTTGGCTAATGTGCTTTCTAACATTTGGTCTGCCAAAGAAAGCAGATGAGTTAAAAAAATTGTTTTTTTAGTGCTTCTGAGATAACATACATAAAGCTCTTAAATAGAACTCAAATCTAAACATATCCTAAATTTTTATTTTAATTTGTTCGGGTTTACATTTGGTTTTGCTAAAGATAACAGATCAATGTGTTCAAAATATAGTTTTTGCAGAATTTGTGGGATAGGGAACATGAAGCACTTAAAAGGTACTTAAATATAAACATGTCTTAAGTTTTAATTTTAATTTACCAAGGTTTTTTTAACATTTGGTCTGCCAAAGATAATAGATCAATGAGTTATTCAGAAACAAATCTTTCGAA
This sequence comes from Abscondita cerata, assembly GCA_030710515.1. Taxonomy (NCBI): domain Eukaryota; kingdom Metazoa; phylum Arthropoda; class Insecta; order Coleoptera; family Lampyridae; genus Abscondita; species Abscondita cerata. The sequence goes on along the minus strand of JALBCR010000113.1, from coordinate 648,243 downwards.
TACTTCTGAGATAGTGAACATGCAGCATTTAAATAGCACTTTAATCTATAGATGTGTTAAAGTTTGGTTTTAATTATCCAAGGTAGTTTCTAACATTTGGTTATTTAGAAAAAAAACCTTTTTTGAGTGCTTCTAAGATAGTGAACAAAAAGCACTTAAATTGCACTTAATTTTTGACCAATTTAGGCATTTTAATCAAACTCTAAAACTATTTTTAGATACTTGGTCTGCTAACTTTTTTTGAGATAGCAGATCATTGAATATCTCCAGAACTACTGTAGCGATTAAATCGTAATTGAGGTACTTAATTAGCAATTAATGAGCGCTTAGTTCCTAATGTACAAAATTATTGATCTGCCTCAACTGGTCTACTAACTTTAAGGACTTTTTTGTTTTCATCAGTTTTATACTATCTTGACCCAAACTTTTTTATCCTATAATTTTGTTGGTCCACTTCTACTTTTCTTCTGTATAGTTTTCTCCTTCCATCTTTTTGTTGTGGTTCTATTTTCGTTCATTCTTACTATACGTTGGTTGTTGTCTTTTTATGCAATTCACTACTGGCTCCACTCCTAGTTCTTTTCTTATTATGTTGTTTCTAATTCTATCTATTTTTGTAATTCCCTTAACTCCGGGCAAATACTTTATTTCTGCCACTTGTAGTTTGTTTTCTAATTGTTTTTTAAAACCCAACTTTCACTGCCATATAGTAATATCGGTCTATAAATGGTTTTAAATTCTATAATGTTATAAGTGGGTTTCGTAGTGCATGGTATACTTTAGTTGTTTTTTCTATTATTTCGTTTATCTCTGCGTTATTAATTTCGTTCTTTGTATTTTAACTCTCAGATAATTAAATAATCTTATTTTTTCTTATCTATCTCTATTGTTATCTCCATGTCCTCTTTTCCTATAACCAATTTCTGCTTCGTAGTGCATTATTCCATACTTCCAGATTGTGTTGCAAGTCCTGTTGGCTTTTTGTATAAATTATGATGTCGTCTGTGAATACACTTTCTGTTATTGGTACTACTTCCATGTTTCTATATTCTATGTGTACTTTCTTCACTTTTGTTTTTACGTCTTTAATATGTCATCCATCACTAGGTTGAATAAAGGTGAGCTTAAAACATTTCCTTGCCTTAATCCTTCTGTCGTTATAAATTCTTCCTATTGTAAATTTTTGTTTGCACTATATTTCTTGTATTTTTATAAACAAATTGTCAATTTTGTTTTTATTCTTTGCTTTTGTTCCATATTGTTATCCTTGGGACGCTGTCAAATGCTTTATTCAAATTGACAAAAGCTACACATATTTTTTCTGTCGTGACTTTTTCTAAGGACTGAGAGCGAAAAAACATTAACATTGAAAAACTTGCATAACTTTTATACCATATAATTTTTTTACAAAATTTTGATATAGTAGGCTTTGAAATAGTTGTCAGAATATGTCGTCAAATTTTTATTTTTATTTGAGTCAAATTGTGTTCACAATTGCAAAAGTAATGGAAGTACATAGATTAATCATTAAAAAATTTGTTGAGAATCCACAATGGTCAGTCGTTCGCATTGCAAAGGAGGCAAAAGTTTGCAGGCAAGTGGCAGCAAAAGTCATCAAGCGGTACAAGGAAGACTTTACCATAACACGGAAACCAGGAAATGGACGACTAGAGGGTTTTCATTCACCAAAAAAGGTGCAAAAGGCAATATCTGCGATGGTTAAGAATCCGCTGATATCGAACTGGAAATTAGCTGCAAAAGTCGACTTGTCGGAAAAGACAATTCGAAAAATTTAAAAAAGAGTTGATTTAAGTCCTACAAAGTTCAAACAACTCCAGATCGTAATGCGGAGAAAAACATTGAAGCCAAGAAACGAGCCAGAAAGTTGAGAGCAGATTTTTTCCAAAAACGTCAATGTTGCGTGATGGACGATGAAACTTACGTCCTCGCCGATTTTTCTCAACTACCTGGTCAGGAGTTTAAGTTTCCTGTGGACGAGGAAATGTTCCTAAGAAGTTTAGAACTAAAATAAAGTCCAAATTTCCAAGAAAATATCTCGTTTGGCAGGCGATTTGTAGCTGCGGTGAAAGAAGCCAATCTTTGAATACAAATGGAACAATTAACTCCGATATTTACACGAAGGAGTGTCTCCAAAAAAGATTGCGGCCTTTTCTGAGTAAACATAAGGTATACACATTTTTTTGGCCGGATTTAGCTTCGTGCCATTACAGTAAGCAGACAAGAAAAAGGTACAAAGAGAATCATGTCGATTTTGTACCCAGGGAGGCTAACCCACCAAATTGCCCTGAGCTTCGCCCAATCGAGCGGTACTGGGCTTTGGTGAAAAGAAGCTTGAAGCAGACAAAAAAGGCTACAAAATCGATTGAAAGTTTTAGAAAAATGTGGACAGTAGCGACTAAGAAAGTGTCTAGCACCACCAGAAAAGCCATGATGGAGACCATTCCCGACAAGCTCAAAATTTTTTATGACTATAAGTCTGATTGATTTTTGTTTTTTCTTAATTTTTATATAATAAATAACCTATCCAAAACTAAATTTTTTTGAAAATTTATTTAGCAGGTTTAAAAGTTATGCAAGTTTTTCAATGTTAATGTTTTTTCGCCCTCAGTCCTTATTAGCTGTTTTATTACAAATATATGGTCCTGTACACTTCTCTCTTTCCTGAATCCGTACAGTGAATCTTTCAATTTAATTTTCTGTTCTGTTTTTGATTTTCCAAGCTGTCTTTTTTCCATTTTCCTGCCACCCTTTCACGGTTTTGTTTTACTTACTTCATCATTTCTTCTTTGTTTTTTATATTTGCCGTATTTCTCTTCTGTTTTACAACCCAAATTCATGCCTGTTTCTTATCTTTTACTTCGATTTTTAACTCTTTATTCTACCAGTTGGTTTTCTTAGTGTCATTAACTTTATGTTTTCTGCATACTTCGCTTGCCGTTGCTATTAATATTTCTCGGATACCCTTCCATGTTTCTTCAAGTGAAACAATATTTATGTTTTTGTCGAGTTTGTTTGTCTTCTTTTCTGTTAATTTGTTGTATTTACTTGCTGTTTCTTCTTCCCTTAGCTTATATGTTTTGATTTTTCTCGTTACCATTGCTTTTATGCGCTTTTCTATGCTTTATTATGTTATATTTTTTCTTGTTGTACCTTAATTGTTGTCGTCAACAAGTAATGGTCGGATTAAATTTTTGCCCTCTTTTTACTCTTGTGTCTATTATGTCGTTTCTAAAAGTCTTATTTATTATTACGTAATCTGTTATTGATTTTTCGTTTCTGTTGATTACCTTTCTAGTATATTTGTGAATGTCTTGTGTGCAAAAAATGTGTTCGTTACTATCATATTGTTTATTATGCAAAATTCTATTAACTGTTGTTATTTCTGTGGTTTTTGCCATGTACTCTTATTCTCTCCTCGAGTCTTTGTCATTTTTTCTAACTCTTCCGTTTAAACTAGTAAACCGCCTATTATTAATACTTTTCACGTACTATCTTCTATTGTATTAGATAATTCCTCCCAGAATTGATCTTTTTTTGTTACTGTTTTGTCCTCGTTGGGTTTATATGCCACTCTTATATATGTTTGTGTTTGTCTGTCTATATCCATTTGTTACGGTTTATTTGTAAACACACTAAAAAAATATGAGACGTGTTGTAAACATGGCCAGCAAAATATGACAACATCACTGGAGAAGAGCGTGGATGTTACACTCCAATTGGTGTGGCAATTAATGACGTTAAATTTAATCAAAGCAAAGTACGTAGGGCACCGGCACCCTAACAGTAAATCTAAAATAGTTCAAAGGCGTAAGACGCTAAACCATTTTCGACAGATCTTTTAAATTACAAACATCTACTAACAGTGCGCAATAGTTATGTTAGTAAATTCACTGCGGTATTTGGGTACGATATTGCGACAAAGATAAGAAAAAAACATGCAAAAGGCTTAACTTTGCTTATTGGTAGACGTAGACTGCGATCGGTTGTAGATAGATTCGACAGCTGCAGCATCCAGAACAGACGATGGGTAGTTTCCTAGAAAAGTAGATGAAAGAATAACAGAACCAGTTGATTAGGTATGGGTAGCTTAACCTACCCCAACTAATCAGATAGAGGTCACTGCTTATCTTGGATAAAGTACTTGGCAGTAAAGAGTACAGGAGTTATTTTACAACGACCAGGTTCCAGAAAGAATTAGTTGGGTCAGTACATGTACAGATACCTCATCCTGATTCACGGCCTCGTTGTTTAATTTAATATTTAGTTTTTATTTATATCCCAACCGGTGGTCAGCAAAGATGAACAGAAAATGGCGGTAAAAGAAACTATGCTTACGACGCAAACAAAATGACGAGGGTTTATCCCTTAATTTTAATGAAACCTTTTCCTTGGATATTTTATCCAAATAATATAGAATTAGTACATCCTTAAATTTCGGACTTAGGGAAAATATCACTTTGATCCGTCTGTAGTTAAAGTAGGAAAAACGACGTGTCTTTAGAACTTTCAGTAAGGGCATTTTCAGGGTTAGAAAAACTATAACTATAAACTTTCTATAAATGTTCACACTTCAAAAGTTTGTACTAGGAAACCACGGACGTAATCGTAATTGCCTAAGTTACAGGCATATATTCAACTGGAAATCAATTTTAGAACACTAAAAATATAAATTTCTCTCGATAGCGGAGAAATACCGTCACAAATTTCTATTTTTAGTATTCTCGGCGAGATTCCATTCTAATGACTTATGTGTTTTGCTTTTTTTTAATTACACTACCCACTTTTTTTTTAATCTATCTTTCTCATATGTCCCACTATACTTTAGAATATGACCTACTTCCATTTCTTTTCCCCCTAATTCCTCTTTTTAATTTCTGTTATACCAAGTCACTCGATCAAGTCCTGTTTTTCTAAATTCGCTTCTAATTCCGTTAGACTTCTGATAGTCTATGTCAAAAATGTCCATCTGTCTTTTATTGCTTTTTGTTTTTTCTATTTATTTGATCCATATTAAGTTTGTTTTTTGTTCTCTAGTTTCCAGTTTCCTGTCCTTCTTTGCCATGTTCCTCATCTTGTGTTCTCCATCCTAACTAACTACAGTTAGTTTTTTGGATTTTTTTTGTTATTATGTCTTTATATTTCTAGTCCACTAATTCCTCAAATTTTTTTATTCAATTTTCAAACTATGCCATTAATAATTAATAATCTAATCTTAACATTTTTTTTTCTCGATGTCTTCGTTTTTGCTCTCATCCTGATCGGTATCTCAATATACTTTTTTCTGTTTGATCGGTATTTATGTATATCTTATGTCCTCTAATTAGTTTTAATTTTGCTTTATTTCTTATTACGTCAATTTTATATTCGAAGTCTTCTATTTCTGCTATGCATATATTGTTTCTTATTTTATATGCCATTTTTATTTTAGTTTTGTGTCTAAATATTCATTAATTAATTTAGTTACTTCTTCATTTATTTTCATGATATTATTTGTTGTACCAATTGTCAGATCTTGTATTACGACGTTGTTCTTCTTTAGCTCTACGTATTCTCTTTTTAAGCTCATATCTCGTTTTTTTATGTAGGTCTTGGTACACTTAATTTTAATTTACACCAAGTATAACTATTTTTAAATTGCGTAGGACTTTTCTGTGTAACAAAGCCTACGTGTTTGGTTTACCTTTGACGTTGACACAAATTAACAGAATAATAAAGTATCAAAAATTATATTTGGGGAGAAGAACAATGTGTTGCACAGATATATTTTAGAAATAACTAAGAAGTAAAACTTTTTTCTAGAAAATAATAATAATCTGATGATTTGTAGTTGGTGTTTTTAATAATCATCTCATTGATGATCCAACAATAGAAGTCCCGGGCTTTCATCAAAAAGAAAAATTTGAACAAAAGTAAATCGCATGAGAACAAGCCTATCAAAATGCAACTCTATGTTGTTTAAATAGGGTATGATTTTTAATCCAAATCGTGACTGATGAAACAAACCAGAGACCGATGTCCATATTGTGGAGGATTGTCAGTTAACAAAGTTTAAAGGAGGGTTTATAAACATTTATAATTTAACGTACATCTGAAGATAAGCAATATTTTGTATTCTCTGTCCTAATTATCTGTTTTTCATTACTTTATTTGTTATTTCTTTAACCTACTATTTTTTTTGTTATTGTCGTGACTGGCGCTTAGACTGGTCCATTATATGTAGTCATGCACTGACTGTGCTGTTATATTTTATTGTCATATTTACCTTCTATAACGTTTAAACACTTAGAATACTAAGGTGGGTAAGGATTGAAATGTTTAAGTTTTAGTGGTTTTTCTAAACCTTCCAACAAGTGCTTTACCAAGACGAACCAATCCATAATTTACACGGTTTCGTCATCACACTATACAATTTATACTAATCTTCTGGGGCATCATAAATAACACTTACAATATTAAAAATATACCATACGAATAAATAAATAAATAAAGTAGAAAAATAACGTATACAGGCAGTCTATGGCCACTTTGTATGTATATTGTTATTTATCGTAGACAGAAAATTTCATAAATAAATAAATTTTAGTTTTTTGTAATCATTCAAACTGTTTTATACTCTTCCATAATTTTTATTGAGTTCTCAATTTCAACAATAATTACGAGTATGTTTAAATTTGTAAAAATGTAAATTTTAAACATTATGTTTAAACTTGAATAACGACATTAAATATGAAATAAGAAAGACAAATCTGATTACATCTCATTAAGAGTGTTGAACACAAAATAGCCGAAGCGAAGATAACGACATTAACCTAAACTAAATAAAATATTTCAAGACATAAATTATGAGAGTTTTATGGGTAATTATTAAAAAATAAACAGTTAAGTACTTTTGCTTATAAATCGTATGAAAATAGCTAAACATCATCAGAAAGGGAAATATACAATAAACACTTCATGTTTGGTTTACACAGCTTTATTTAAAACGTGATTTAAATTAAACATACCATGCTTTTGCTTCTTATGTTACACTCGATTAAAATTCTTTATGTTGCCTGCAATGTTGATTGTAAAATAAAGTAGACCTTTGATATTAAATTTCTGAAACGGTAAGAAATGTATAAGTATGCTTTTATGTAACATCAAAATAAATTCTTTACGTTTGAGAAACAGAAGAATTTAGCGGTTTTGTTTAAACTTATAGATTATACTGTTTTTTTGTTTGTGAATCTCTTATGTTCATGCATTCCAACCAAAAGTATACAAAATTAAATGTAACGTGCGATTTTATTCGATAACACATCTAATTGAACTGTTACGGATTATAAAAAATCAAGATGATTAACGGATCACTACCGTTTGTATGTAAATAAACGCAGTCCTAAATGGGGAAACAATCTAATTTCGAAAATTAAATGTCAAAAATAGTGACATTAAAGGCGTAGAATTATGTGAAAAATCCTAAAACATTTTTTCTACTTTTCGCTTAGCAAATGACGTTTTATGTAAGTGTGCAACCATCCTCTTTTTAACTTAGGAAACATTGCAAAAAATACTGGTACATTCAGACACAAATAACTGTTAAGTTAGCATTGCTCCCATATAACTCCGCCAAAACCTATTGTATTTCCTGCGAAGGCTCAGTAGTTATTTTGAAACAATCCTAATAACATTATAATTCAAATATAATTTTTGTAACCCAATTCCACGAGCAAAACACCTTGACTTTACTTGTCTCGACTGCGTTATTCCTATTTAGTTTTTCCGCTTATAAAAGGTTTTTTTGTTACTTAGAAGCGCTTGTCGGAATTATAGGATATTAAAAAGTTAGTCAGTCTCCTGTTGACTATTTGGTAATCAGAAGTGGGATTAGCCACGTGTAAACCCGAACGTGTGATTGCATAATGATTGTGACTTACACTACCTCTAGACGAGGTGCATGCGCCAAAGAGAAAACACCGAAAACATATAAAGGAAGGACGTCACGACAGTACAATCATGAAATTTAAAACTTGGACACCATTTCTGTAAACAAAAGTTTGCACATTGTGAAGCAAGCTTAAGGGTATCATTTACAATTCTAACAGCAGGTATTCTCAGCAGGGGTTATCTTATAGAACGACTGTAGAATGAATCACACACTAAGCACGTTTTAGAAAATAGGTAATTTACGTTGCTTACTTAATTTTTTTTCTTTAAAGAATATATTTGAAGGTATCGCTAATTAAACACCATAGCTCGATTAATTATTCGAATCAAAATTTTGTTTAGGAAATGTTTACAAACTAAAATTAGAAATAATTTTGATTTAAAAAACGTCTACAAGCAATAACTTTTAAATTAAATTAAAAAACTAAACATGGTTATTTGGGTTGACTGATTATTACTTATTTTTAAATAAATCTAACCTACTAATTATTGTAAGTTATTAAAAAAAATCATTAAATATTATGAATAGAGAGTTTATTAATTTTTTTTAATAACTTACAATAATTAGTAGGTTAGATTTATTTAAAAATAAGTAATAATCAGTCAACCCAAATAACTATGTTTAGTTTTTGATTTAATTTAAAAGTTATTGCTTGTAGACGTTTTTTAAATCAAAATTATTTCTAATTTTATTTTGTAAACATTTCCTAAACAAAATTTTGATTCGATAATTAATCGAGCTATGGTGTTTAATTAGCGATACCTTCAAATATATTCTTTAAAGAAAAAATTAAGTAAGCAACGTAAATTACCTATTTTCTAAAACGTGCTTAGTGTAATGATTCATTCTATTGTCGTTCTATAAGATAATCCCTGCTGAGACTACCTGCTGTTAGAATTGTAAATGATACCCTTAAGCCCGCTTCACAATGTGCAAACTTTTGTTTACAGAAATTGTGGTGTCCAAGTTTTAAATTTCATGAGTGTACATCGACTTCAAGGTTAAGCTCCGATTTCTGTGGAACTGGATTGAAGAGTATTTAGAGGAGGAAGACCAAGAGCACCAACTAGAAAAACGTCTGACTCAAATGGAAAGCAAGCCCAGTCATACGGGAATCAAGGGGAAGACAAAATGATTTCTATGTTCGACTCCCCGAGTAACTAAGCGATAGCTACTTAGGTTTGTGTGGTAGATAGGTTAGCTCACTTTGAATTTTTTAGACTACCGTTTGGCTTTTGTAATTTACTGAGTGTTTTTCAAATTCTAATAAGTAATGTATTAGGTCCATTTAAGAATAAAATTGCTTTTCCTTATACCATGTGTCAATTTAAAAACTTACAATGATCAATATCTCACAAAAAATGATATCAAAAAATCCTTATAACCCTTTCTGGGATTTCAACAGTTTTACCTGTAATTGTCACGATGGTTTACAGTATACCTGAACGCGTCGAGTTAATTTTCATATTTGGCTCCCAGAACCAGTGTTATTTAAGGGCAGCTCAGATATTTAATGAAAGGCATCCGGGCAAAACTGTAAGTTACGTGTACATGCGTGATTTAATTGAAAAGTTTAGAGAAACGGGATCAGTCTAAAATAGAAAAAGGAACGCCCCAAGATTACTGAATAAAGAAAGACCAATTGAGGTTCTTAGACAATTTGGATATTAGATTTTAGATAATAGGTGATGCTTTAATTAGCCCCTTCTTAATACCAGGCAATTTAACTGCCAACGTTCTTCTGAATATGCTGAAAAACACCATCGAACGTTTAAGAACTGAGGGCGAAAACACATTAACATTGAAAAACTTGCATAACTTTTAAACCGCTAAATAAATTTTCAAAAAAATTTAGTTTTGATAGGTTATTTATTATATAAAAATTCAGAAAAACAAAAATCAATCAGACTTATCGTCATAAGAAACTTTGAGCTTGTCGGGAATGGTCTCCATCATGGCTTTTATGGTGGTGCTCGACACTTTCTTGGTCGCTACGGTCCACATTTTCTAAAACTTTCAATCGATTTTGTAGCCTTTTTTGTCTGGTTCAAGCTTCTTTTCACCAAAGCCCAGTACCGCTCGATTGGGCGAAGCTCAGGGTAATTTGGAGGGTTAGCCTCCCTGGGTACAAAATCGAAATGATTCCCTTTGTACTATTTTTTTGTCTGCTTACTGTAATGGCACGAAGCTAAATCCGGCCAAAAAATGTGGATACCTTATGTTTACTCAGAAAAGGCCGCAATCTTTTTGAGACACTCCTTCGTGTAAATATCGGAGTTAATTGTTCCATTTGTTATGAAAGATTGACTTCTTTCACCGCAGATACAAATCGCCTGCCAAATGAGATATTTTTTTGGTAACTTGGACTTTATTTTAGTTCTATATTTCTTAGGAACATTTCCTCGTCCACAGGAAACTTAAACTCCTGACCAGGTAGTTGAGAAAAATCGGCGAGGACGTAAGTCTCATCGTCCATCACGCAACATTGACGTTTTTGGAAAAATCTGCTCTCAACTTTCTGGCTCGTTTCTTGGCTTCAATGTTTTTCTCCGCATTACGATGTGGAGTTGTTTGAACTTTGTAGGACTTAAATCCACTCTTTTTTTTATTTTCGAATTGTCTTTTCCGACAAGTCGACTTTTGCAGCTAATTTCGGTTCGATTTCAGCGGATTCTTAACCATCGCAGGTATTGCCTTTTGCACCTTTTTTGGTGAATGAAAACCCTCTAGTCGTCCACTTCCTGGTTTCCGTGTTATGGTAAAGTCTTCCTTGTACCGCTTAATGACTTTTGCTGCCACTTGCCTGCAAACTTTTGCCTCCTTTGCAATGCGAACGACTGACCATTGTGGATTCTCAACAAGTTTTTTAATAATTAATCTATGTACTTCCATTACTTTTGCCATTGTGAACACAATTTGACTCAAATAAAATTAAAAATTTGACGACATATTCTGACAACTATTTCAAAGCCTACTATATCAAAATTTTGTAAAAAATTATATGGTATAAAAGTTATGCAAGTTTTTCAATGTTAATGTTTTTTCGCCCTCAGTCCTTAATTGTGCATGAATTAGAGAACCAAACAGACGACCAAAACATTTTAGTTCAAGACGAAAATTTACTTCACTTCCAACTAGTTAGGGCATTTCCTCACTATGCAGCTGCAGTTGGGCACTGGTTAAATACTATTCTTGCGAACAAATGAATTGGAAGGTGAGGTCCTATTGAGTAGCCACCGAGGTCACCAGATTTAACCCCACCGGATTTTTTTCTATGGGGTTACCTTACGTCACTTATTTATAAAACTCAACCTCATCACTTGGTGGATGCGGAGAAGAATGTCGCGGTATTAGTAGGAGAACATTTGTCAAAGTTCGTGCAGAATTTGAAAGTAGGCCGTATTATTGTTTACAAAACCATAGAACCCACTTTGAACATTTACTTAATTGAGATTTTTAACAAATTTGTAGTTTAACAAAAATTTCATTAATTTTCCATTTAAGGCAAGGTTTCACAATTATTAATTCACCCTGTACAATTATTTTTTATACCGTTGCATACCATTTTTTATAGACTTTTCAATAATGTATTACAAGTAGGAGTTTGCTATTTAAACTTTTTTAGTTGGGGTAGGGGGCGCCTAGGGGCGTTGATGAGGGAGTTCACTTTCATGTCACTTTTAGTTCCCCCTTCCTATTCTAGAAACAGTTTTAAGCATTTTTTGATATAATTTTTTATTTGTGAGATATTGGCCATTGTAAGTTTTTAAATTGACACACTGCATGGATGATACCGTCAACTAGAGACAATGGCGATTGTATACGAGTTGTAACATTTTAGAGCTTATTTGTTGAATATGAGCTTCACAGTAGTTATAAATTGTAATTCGTTGCGAACTGTTTTCTCCAAGAAAGATTTGGAGCCGCGTATCGGTCCAAGATTTCAAATTTAAAATTAGGTACCGTCTTGATCCCCAAATAGCGCATATAAATATCCCATTTCCCTTGAGTTAACCAAGTCAATCTCACGGAAGATGATTGGATTTTTATCAGCTGAATTACTAAACTATTAGATAAAAGGAGTTCAAAAGATTCTGCAAAACGGAATAAAGAATTCCAAAACAAAGTTGTATGTGCACGTGCAAATGATTAAATTTTTATCTTTTAGGCTAATTTGAGAAATTGGTATTTGTCTCATTTTAAATGATCTGAAAGGTCTTAAAAATTTGAAAACCATTGAAAATACTTTCATCTTTAACGGATGGGTAAGCAAAATAAATTCCTATTTTTTCACTTCCTTGTTTTCTATGAAAGTTCACAAGGTACATATACAGGGTGACCAGAACTCTCCTGGCAAACCAAGACCGGAGATTCCTCAGATAATTTTAAGACAGTTTAACCAAATTCACCTAGTCCAAAAATGCTTCCTAAGGGAGCTAGAGCTCTTTGAAGATGGCGCCTTGTAAATAGTTTTTTTTAATACCTCCAGAACGCTTCTACTTAGAAAAACAAAAACTGGTATGCTTATTTAGCCTTTAGAGATGAATCGATTCCATCAATTGCGAATTTCTAGTACCGGTCAACGCAAAATAATCTAAAAAAAACTGTATATACAAATATTTTTTCGCTTAGGGATTTATGAAGTTTGGTTGGTAACAATTTTAAATAATGACATTTTGAATTTTGAAATTGTATCTAATATACTTCCTGAGTTGAAAGAGATATATGAGAAAGAATATGCAGTGTTCAATACCTGGTGTATATCAAAAGATGTCAAAAGCATCAGCAAGAATGTTCTTCTAGCATACTATGAGGGTCAAAGCAAAACCAAAAAATCATCAACATTGTGGGGTTCCTATAGTACGTTACGAACCTGTCTGAATGCATACCGTAACATAGACATATCTAAATTTTCAAAACTAAAGGCGTTTTTGAAACGGAAAACTCAAGGTTACAAGCTACAAAAATCTTACATTTTAGATAATCAGGAAATCCAAAGGTTCTTAAATGAGGCAGATGATTTTCACTTTCTGGCAATGAAGGTTAAATTCTTTCAACACAATTATCTTCTGCAGTTTAATTTCCACATTTTTAGGTAGTACTAATTATGGGATATTCAGGAGCACTCCGAAGACATGAACTAGTTGATTTGTCTGTTAATGATTTAAACTTGAAAGATGACAAATTATAGTCTCTATTCCTAAAACAAAAACAAATGTTACGAGGGTATTTGTAATATCTGAAAAACACTGGTTTCAGTTAATCAAAAAATATAACATTCTACGCCCGGCAGGAGCAATACGATTTTTCTTAACTTACGGAAATGGTCGTTGCATCAAAAACCCAATTGGCATCAACACAATCAGCAAGATTCCAAAACTCATTGCCACATTCCTAAAACTACCTGAACCTGGACGATACACAGGACATTGTTTTAGGAGATCTAGCGCTTCCCACTTGGCTAATAGTGGAGGAGATCTATTAACAATCAAAAGATATGGGGGGTGTGGGGTGTGGAAGTCCTCAACCGTCGTCGAGGGCTATGTTGACACATCAATTCAGAAAAAAGTGCAAGTAGCTGATTTGTTCAGATCTCTTTCACCACAGCCAAGTACGTCATACAGTGCGACGCCTCCACTTTTAGCTTCCACATCATCAACATTTTCTTTTCAAAGAGAAGATATTGAAAACCCTGTCAACATTGAAAGAAATAATAATTTAAAACAAAATATATTGTCACAGTACGTACCTGGAATCTCAATCAATGCAAAAGGTTCTTGCACTGTGACAATTAACATCTATTGTATACAAGGTGTCCAGAAACTCTTCTGACAAACGAAGACCGGAGATTCCTCAGATAATTTTAAGACAATTTAACCCAATTCACTTAGTCCAAAAATGCTTCCTAAGGGAGCTAGAGCTCTTTGAAGATGGCGCCTTGTAAATTGTTTTTTTTTAAATACCTCCAGAACGCTTCTACTTAGAAAAACAAAAACTGGTATGCTTATTTAGCCTTCAGAGGTGAATTGATTCCATCAATTGCGAATTTCTAGTACCAGTCATAGGCGTCCGCTTAGGTTAGGTCAACAGTTATTTTAAGGCATAACTTTTTGTCTTTAACTTTTAAGAATTTGTGACACTAGATTATTAAATTTCCAGGTATTCTAGTACTAAAAGGTACTCTTACTTTAAGTCATTAGAATACACCGTTTTCTAGAAAAATGAATTTGAAAATTTTTTTGTCATTAAAGTTAAATTTATATTTTTTGCACTAGTTGGCTCTAAAGTGCCAACAAAAGTAAAACCTACGTTCTTTATTGTCAAATAGTTGTCAGTTCGCGAAGTTTACCTTTTAATTTTTTACTTCCCTTAGGAAGCATTTTCGGACTAGGTGAATTGGGTTAAATTGTCTTAAAATTATCCGAGGAATCTTCGGTCTTCGTTTGCCAGGAGAGTTTCTGGACACCCAGTATTTGTATTACATCAACGCAGCCAACGTAATACATATGTATTAAGATTTTTTGGTTTTTTCATTTGTGAACTAAACTTAACAACGACAAAAGTGTTAACGTTTACGGATAGGTCAATCTTATCGGCTTCAGTTACCTCAGGGTTACTATCAATTAACTCTTTTTTATATGTATCTTCTTCTTCACAGTCTTCATTGTCTACTAGGTTCTGTTCAAAAGCTTTTATTTCTTATTCGTCATTGTTCTAAAAATTATCTAGTCATTTGCTTGTTTTTGCTTTGTACAATCTTAGTTCAAATCCTTTAATGTTATTCCTTAGCTCTATTTCAGAGTTGATATGCTTTTCAGGTGGTCAAAAATGGTAAATTTTGGTATATACATTCGGCTGGTTCCCTTAACGTTTTTCTTTTTTTAACGTCTTCTTTGTTAAAACTACATCATTGGTAATACGGGGAGCTGTATTATTAAATCCTACTCTACCTACTAAAAACGACATTTTAACCGAGTTACACCTATCCAGAGTTTGTGCTGTATGTATAACTAGGTTTCGATTAAATCATGGTATGTTTCCAGCTCATCTGTACAAAATTGATGATATAACTAGTAATATTTTTGTATTTTATGGGGTGTGCTTTGATAGACGTTACGATAGAGAAATAGAACAGTCTAATTTTTGTTAATAAAAAAATTGTTTTAGTTGTCATATTGGGAAATAAAATTCGTTAGTTACTCCTACGTTGGAAGTTATTTGTTTTGGATAAAGGTTATATAGTACGAAGCGAAATTAGTTTTAACCTGGTAGGTTGCGCTCCTCGTATATTTAACAATTGGTTTAAGAGACAGCCAAACACGCGATTGCGACAATACATGAATAGGAGATGTTAATCATTTATTGTTTAAATGTCATAAATATGACAATATAAGGGATATATTTATGGAACACCTAGCAGGAGAAAAAGTAACATTTCCTTGTAGCATATTACACCTATTAAGCTTACGAGAAATGAAAATTTACATTACGATTACAAAATTTATTAAAAAAGCAAACATGTCATTATAAAAAAAACTGACTTATGGTTAAAGGACGCTAGATCCAAAACTAAAAAAAATAGCCTTTGTTAAATTTTCTTCTTTTTTTTTCTGTCTCCTTATCTTGTTCGGTTTCGGCCCGTCGGTAGAAGATTTTTGTTAATAACTTTTTATGCAACAAAATAAACAAAGTCCAAAAACAATTTTATGGGCTCACACTAACCATAAAACGCCAAATATGTCCCAGTCAATTTTCGTTCGGTATAACTTTTGGTTTTTTGTGGGCAAAAGTTTCTTTTTGGATATAAAATTTAAACATTGACAAAGTTCATACCTGGACTTTAATTAAAAATATTAAAAAACACACCGACCTTTTCAAACGATTCGATTTGGTATCCTTTAATAAAAAGTCACAAATGTGTGCTTTCAGCTCTACGTTTCCGATTTACTCCAAATTACGGTAACCTTTCGAAATAGTTTATTTACAAATAAATCATGAAAATTAATAAATTATAATTATTTTACGGAATTTAAATTATAATCGTTTGAAACAAATCTATAAAACAAATCTAAATTTGTAATTTAATTTCAATTCCAACAAAATATATTACAAATAAGTATTTCGCCAATACCTACGTAAAATTGAACTTCATCAATATTCGAACAATATGTTTTGCGACACTTAGTGTCGACTCGTGTTAACGATCACGTACGTAAATGCATCCGCATTAAGCAACTTTGTCGACAGATATGTAAAAGCAGTTACATAAGTCGATGCTTCGATAATTATAGCCAACATAAGTCTTGAATTCCCTGCTGTTAAATTAAATTTTGAATGTGATATGTTCTTCTTTGTCACAATCAGAGACATTTATTTTAAAAATACACATTTTTTTATTCACAATCTGGAATAGGTAAGATCTTTACATAAAATAAACATTTGCAAGATATTAAATAAACATGTACAGCACGTTGAGTTGTTTGTCCTTCTTACCTCCACAAGAACATATTGATTTAATAAATTAATTTTTGGAGGAACATTTGCAAGGTTACTCCGAATACACAACATCAACAGATTTAAACGATGTAAACTAAAACATAGTAACATTACCGGTAAACGTATAAACATCAATATAAACCAAATAATTGTACATATTTGGTGTTTGATTAACACTTATAATGATGTAGCATTTATTATAAAATGTACGATAAACTCTTCATTATAACAAAATAATCTGTAGGTACTTTTATCACGTCCGACATAAAGTTTAGCAATGTTATACTACTTTGTAGTAATTTTCAATTTATCTTATGAATATTTAATATGTTGTATTTGTTGCAGATTAATATGATTGCTACGTCTCCCAAATCGCCCTTTATCAAATTAGGATTTTATCCGCGCCACAAAACCCTAAAGATTATGGTACTTGGACAAACCGGAGTGGGAAAAACAGGTATTTACCCTCATTTTACAGAAAGTAACCCGAATGCCTAACCTACATTTTAAATAAAATTATGCGCAATAAACAACAAAGTTCATGTAAATAATAGTTTGAATAAATGACTTCTATTTACACGCTCCCTGGAGGAAGAGGATATTGACAATTCCTTTATTGTCTTTGTAAAGACTTCCTTATTTACCAAGCGATGCATGTTCAATAAAAGTTTAAAGTGGTGGGAATGTTTGAACACAACTTAATACATACGTGCCTTTGTAACAAAGAGTTATTACGCATAATGTAGTGTAATGTTAGTATATGTACGTAAGTTTGTAGATTTTCGTGTTGTGAATATGTATTACATTAACCTACAAGACATATTTAATATGTATTTGTAAATTATTTAATTCACTATTAACTTAGTACGTCTATTGACTTATTTTCGAGTTGTGAAGTTGCTCTTCTCTCCTAGCGGCCAAATAGTAGATTATTTTACTAGAAGTTAAACAATTATATTTTTTTAACCCAAGTGAAATATATTATTTTTTCTTCAAGCGTATATTGATAGTTTTCATGTTTTATTTTCAAGTTTTCAAGATTCTCGAGTGTTATACTGACATTTTATTCTCGACGAAATATCAACCTCTAAATAGAGAACGGTTGCTTTTAATGTTTAGGCAGCGAAAAACCTTTTTAGGTCTGCCAGTAGTTCAATAATATTCCGTTTTAATGTCGCTTACAAAAAAATTATTTGTTATTAACTACTAGTAAATAATGAACACAGCTGCAACCAATGAAAAACTAGGACAAATGAAAAACTGAAGTTGTTGCTTAGTAACATGGTTTTTTTACTAAAATAGCTTCTAGATTTAGGTGAAGAGTAATTAAATCGTTACTAAATTTAATTTTATTTAGTACTGAAATAGTATATTATGATACGAGTTTCATGAGACGATTATCATTCTATTTGACCACTCCTCGTTACACTCGTCGTGGTCAAAACACATTCGTGCGACAAGTCGTCGTATGAAATGAGTGTAATATACTATTTTTTCTACTTTGCAAAGCGAAATAATCTAAAAAAAATTGTATATAAAAATATTTTTCGCTTAGGGATTTATGAAGTTTGGTTGGTAACAATTTTAAATAATGACATTTTGAATTTTGAAATTGTATCTAATACACCTCCTGAGTTGAAAGCCGCAGCACAAGAAGCGACAGATAAGTTGCTCCCTGAAAATCCAAAGATATATGAGAAAGAATATGCAGTGTTCAATTCCTGGTGTATATCATAAGATGTTAAAAGCATCAACGGGAATGTTCTTCTAGCATACTATGAGGGTCAAAGCAAAACCAAGAAGTCATCAACATTATGGGCTTGCTATAGTATGTTACGAACCTGTCTGAATGCATACCGTAACATAGACATATCTAAATTTTCAAAGCTAAAGGCGTTTTTGAAACGGAAAACTCAAGGTTACAAGCCACAAAAATCTTACATTTTAGATAATCAGAAAATCCAAAGGTTCTTAAATGATGCAGATGATTTGCACTTTCTGGCAATGAAGGTTAAATTCTTTCAACACAATTATCTTCTGCAGTTTAATTTCCACATTTTTAGGTAATACTAATTATGGGATATTCAGGAGCACTCCGAAGACATGAACTAGTTGATTTGTCTGTTAATGATTTAAACTTGAAAGATGACAAGATTATAGTCTCTATTCCTAAAACAAAAACAAATGTTCCGAGGGTATTTGTAATAACTGAAACACACTGGGTTCAGTTAATCAAAAAATATAACAATCTCCGCCCGGCTGGAGCAATGCGATTTTTCTTAACTTACAGAAATGGTCGTTGCATCAAAAACCCAATTGGCATCAACACAATCAGCAAGATTCCAAAACTCATTGCCACATTCCTAAAACTACCTGAACCTGGACGATACACAGGACATTGTTTTAGGAGATCTAGCGCCTCCCCACT
This sequence comes from Abscondita cerata, assembly GCA_030710515.1. Classification (NCBI taxonomy): domain Eukaryota; kingdom Metazoa; phylum Arthropoda; class Insecta; order Coleoptera; family Lampyridae; genus Abscondita; species Abscondita cerata. The sequence goes on along the minus strand of JALBCR010000113.1, from coordinate 629,371 downwards.
TGGCTAATAGTGGAGGAGATCTATTAACAATCAAAAAGACATGGGGGTGGAAGTCCTCAACCGTCGTCGAGGGCTATATTGACACTTCGATGCAGAAAAAGTGCAAGTAGCTGATATGTATCAGATCTCCTTCACCACAGCCAAGTACGTCATACAGTGCGACGCCTCCACTTTTAGCTTCCACATCATCAACATTTCCTTTACAAAGAGAAGATACTGAAAACCCTGTCAACATTGAAGGAAATAGTAATTTCCAACAAAATATATTGTCACAGTACGTACCTGGAATCTCAATCAATGCAAAAGATTCTTGCACTGTGACAATTAACATCTACAACAATAACTGTAATTTTCCATCAACCAGCCATAATAATTAACAGTTCTCATTAGTTTTGATTATTTATTAGATTAATTAATTTGTATGCGAGCATCGTGTGGTATTTATAGGTTAGGTTTGTTATTGTTCTTTTGAAACCGGGAAGGCGGTTTATTTAAAAATTTGGGGATGTCATTCATAAATAGGTAAAATAAATTAAATTCTCATTACTTCAAAACTTTTATTTTATTATAGATAATATTACTTACAATAATTATTATAAAGAAAACCAATATTTTCGTGAGTTAATAAAAAGGGAGATAAGTCGGACCGAATTTTTAGATTAAGTAGGCACGTCAAGATGTCAATCCAACAATGCCAACATGAATAATCAAGTCAAAAAGTTACTGTTTTGTGTTTAACAATGATTTATTGTTAAACGCATTTAGATATGTTATTAAACGCATTTTAGATTAGCAATGAGAGCATTGTTAACGCAAAGTAGAAAAACGTATTTTTGTACTAGCCGCTTGGGAAATGACATTTGATATAAGTGTGTGGCCAATCAGGAAGCTATTTTTTTCCGCATCAGTTCGAGAAAAATTACAAAAACACTGGCATTCACAGACATTGAAATAATAACATCGTAATCCAAATATAATTTTTAGTTGCTAAAAATCATTTTTCCAATGATTTTTGTTAATGAAAACAAGAATTAAATTTGAAAAATCTACACAAAGTTATTAAAAATGTATAGTGCCATCTAACCGTTATGTAAATTACTACAACTAAAAACGTCAACTTATGACACTCTGCTAACTATATTAAAATTTGACATTAATGTAAAATAGTCGCTAATATTTATTAACGGAATATTTGCTCAATACAAAAAATATTGTACAAACCTCTTACGGGAAGGTTATTCTAGCATTCGCGCTATTAAAGCACTCGCTCACTTCGTTCGCTCGATGCTTTAAATGCGCTCATATAGGAAAAGTTCTTTTCCAACTTGGTTCGTAAATAACTAATACATCACCGCAAAGAACACGGTACCGCTCAGGAAATAATGGTATACTTCTTTACACAATAAAACGCAGGGCCTAAACTACGATGGCACTGGATGGCAGTCTCAACCAGGGCCCCATTCGAAGGGGGCACCGCCAGGTGCCCCTTTAAATTAAATTCCTTTTGTATTTTGATTTTTTAAATACATTATAGTTTTGTAAATATTAGCAATAAATCTTAAAATTGGCGCTGCGAGGCTTAGATTGACTTAGTGTCAGCTATTTAAAAGAAATCTAAAAATTTCCTTTAACAAATCTTTTCTAAATAACAAAATAACTCAAAAGTATAATTACAAATTATGTCTGGATACTTATTTCATTCGTTGTTGTTGTTAAAATGTTGCATATCATGGGATTGCCAAGCATGTTTACAGATACCAAACAAAGAAGCGTGATATGAATGCCAATGCCAATGAATGGTATACAGATTCTTTCAGTGCTGATGTTACCTCTGCTGCTGAAAGTCGGCTCAGAGATATTTCAACTTTCAATTTTCTCCTTGGACTCACAATTTGGAATCAACTGCTGCAACAAATAAATATTTGCAATGTTGCTCTTCAATCAAAATCCACCGATGTAAGCGCCGCGGAGAGAAAACTTAAAGTTCTTTGTCAATGGCTGGAAAGTTTTCGGGAAAAAAGGCTTTGAAGAGTGCTTGAGAGATGCAAAATTCTTGGGGAAGCTAACAATATTGATGAAAATTCCGGATTTACCGATGTCCGCCGGGGTAAAGGGATAAATTCTCGGTACATGTCTCCAGAACGGCCCGTTCAACGGGCGGCTGCTTTACGTTCCCAAAGTAACTTTGATCGGTTTAAATCTGAGTTTTCGACAAACTCATGAATTCTTTAATCTCGGAAATGAACGCCCGGTTTCAGCAAGTTCGCAAAGCTGTTCAAGAGTTTGGATTTTTGTGGGGCAAACAGTTAGTGGAGCTTGATGGGGATATTACTTCTATATCCAAGTTTATTGGTGACCTTTCCTTGAAGTATCCAAATGATCTTGTTCCGGGAGATTTTTTGAACGAGCTTCGCACTTTGCCCCTGACTTTGGAAAGCTTTAAAGGTGAAAATCAATCCGTAAGTGACATGTGAACATCGATTTCGACTCAGTGATTCATTCTTTTGTAAATTTTTGTAAAAATAATCCAAATTAATTTGACAAGTCCGGTAAAATATATTGAATAATATTTTGTTTGTGATTTAATTTTTTTAACGCATTAGGTTTAAAGTCATTGTTTATTTGATTTTGATTGTTGAAGCAATATTATTTGGTTATTGGTTGGTTTAATTAAATAAATAGTTCGGATTTCCCGGTTTCAATAAACATTAATGTGTATTTATTGTTTTTTACTTGTTTCTTCATCTTTGCCTTTTACCCCAAAAACGATACAAATAAACCATCATCTCCGACTTGAGGTTATAAATATTTCGAAGCCAGGGTCACATGGATGGGGGCTGGGGCACCACTGGTGGGTCGTCTGCCAGGGCACCAAAAAGCCTAGTTTAGGTACTGATAAAACGACATATTATTGAACTACTGACAGACGCTAAAAACGCTTTTTACTGTCTACACATTAAAAACCAATAGTTTTTTTGTTTTCACAACTATTTAGAGGTTAGTACCTCGGTTATGTCATACTATGAATGTAACAGTAAAGTACTAACTTGATTCGTCCAGAATAAAACGTCACTATAACACTCGAGAATCTCGAAAATTTAACACATGAAAACTAGCTATTTCCTACTTATACATGAGAGTAGACTGTTTTAGCAGTTGTCATTGTGTGTGTCATTGCATTTTCATGTCTAGTGGTGAAAGTAACTTTTGTTTTTAAAATGTTGCATCAATATTTATGGAAATCTATTTTACTGTCGTAATATTATCATTTTCACTAATATTCACCTAAATAAACAGTGAAATATCCCAAGTATTTAACACCTATTTGTCTTTTTACTTTAATTTAATTTTAGTATTTAATATTTATGCTGAATTCCTTTTCTTTGTTTGAGGGATTGCTCACTCGCTATCGCCCGTGAGCAAATATACCTCTCACAATAAAACAAAATTTCATCTTTTATAAAAAATATACATTAAAATGAAAACTATACTGTAAGGAAAAATAAGTACATAAGTTAAACGATTATTAGCAAATTTAACTAAATAAAAATTACGAAAGTATTTTATCTTTTGTTTTGGGTGCAAACAAAATCCAATATTTAGTTAAGGCATCAAGAGAATCAAGAGAATACTAATAAAAACCAATTTTTGGTATATTTTTTCCCTATTTTTGTTTTAAAAGTTAAATGTAAGGTATAATCTTAGTGAAATTAACTTAAATTAACATTAATCCACATATGGCTCTTTTTTTGTTGCGTTATTGTTTTCGGGTTCCCAAACTGAATTATCTTTTGCGTTGTTGTCCTTTCTGTAAATTCAAAGATGTTTGTAAAGTTTTTGACGATAAAATTAGTAATTCCCTAATAGATATTTTGAACATTAAATTTACTCCTTCGTTTTGGATACATGCATCACTACCTATTTCATTTGGTGGTTTAGGAATCCGTTGTGTCAGTGATATCGCCATTTTATCTTTTCTTACTTCTACTCACGCTTCTGCTAATCTCATTGAATCCATTTTTTAAATAACTTTGAGATTATGTACTTAGCTGAGGCATTAGATGTTTGGAAATCACTGTTCCCTAATGAACCTTTACCCTTGTTTACAACGTAGTTCGTATACTCCATGTGTCAAGACTACATTTAATTTTTTGTTATCACAATATGACACTAGACCTAAAGCTATTTTACTTGCCAGTGTCCAACCAGAATCAGGTGCTTAGTTAAAAGCGCTCCCGTCTTCTCAATTAGGAACATTGTTAGATAAACAAACTCTTCAAATTATCACATCTTTAACAATTGGAACGAATATTTGCCAACCACACACTTGTCATTGTGGTTCTAAAGTTAATACTCTTGGTCATCATGGTCTGTCTTGTAATAAAAGTTATGGTAGGTTTTCTCGACACAACAACATTAATGATATTTTAAAGCGAGCTTTGACTTCAGCTGAAATCCTTTGTATTTTGGAATCATCGGTATTATTACGTGATGACGGTAACCGTCCTGATGGTTTGACTTTAATTCCTTGAAGTAAAGGGAAAGCTTTAGTGTGGAATGTCACATGCGTCGATACGGTAGCTGCTTTATATTTAACCTCTTCATCTTTTCTCGCCTGTTCTGCTGCTAATTTAGCACAATCTACAAAACACAACAAATATAATCAATTAAAGATGATTATTTTTGTGCATTTGCTGTTGACTTTTCGCTCTTGGAGTGTTGACGCGAAAATCTTTTTTCCTCCATATCACAAATGATTATAAATCAATCTGGTATTCCTCAGGCTGGCAGTTATATTAAACAAAGCATTAGCTTGGCAATCCAGAAAAGGAATGCTGCTTCCATGTTAGGAACCATTTCCAAGGGGAATACTTTAGAGGAAATTTTTGATTTATTTTAATTTTAATGCTATTCAAATTTTTATTACTTTGTATTTATTTAATTTTTATTAATTTGTAACTTATTTAACTTAATTAAATTGAAAACTTAAATTAATATTTAACATAATTTTAATAATAATTTATTAATTAGACATTGAAACTAACTAAATTCAAAATTAATGTAACATTGAATCAAAAAACTTGAAGATTAAGAAATTCATAGACAGTGGGTCTTTCTCTGGAGTTTAAAATTGCCCTACATCTTCTTGGCACGAACAGAATAAAATTGTCTAAGTTTTTTGTGGAAGAAGATCCCATTGTTGTAATAGAAGTTCTGGCAGCCGCATATAGCAAATACGATTGAGGTCTGGGAGGGTCTGCCATGGGAAAACCTTAATTTTTACTTTATTTAACCAATCAATAACAACTCTTACCACATGTAGACGTGTATTGTCATAATAATTGTTCGATTTCAATTTTGGCCCAATCCTTCTGCAAGTAGTTCAACAACAGGTTTAACAATATTCTGCATGTCTATATTGCTCAGCATTTAAAATTGATCTAGAAAAACTAGTTCAGTTTTTCAACCCAGCATAATTCCCTTCAATATAATTACGGTACCATATTGATAGCTGTGCATTTATTGTGCATGCTGTAGTCTTGCTGGATTACCAGCCAGACCCTTAATCTGCAAGTATCTGTCGATCAGTCCAGTTTAAATGTTCTCAATCCCAGTTTACGCGATGTCTTTGATTTTCTCTGATTAATGGTGGAACTCTAAGGGAGAGTCTGAAGCAAAGATTGACTTCTTTTAAACGACGTCTGATGATTTGGCTGTGGGCTGCCACGATGTGCACTGACTGTGACCTTTAACTTAGTAGCAGATAGTGAACTCTGTCGGCGAGCATGAAGAGAGATGCACCGATCCTAAACAGCAATGGTAGCAAATCTTTTTCCAAGATGTTATTTCATGGGATTACCTGTATCTTTGTAACATCGTCATAGTCGGCTAATTACGCTCTGTGTTGTATCTAACCTCTCCACTACATCAGTTTGTTTTATTCCAACTTTCAGCATTCTGACTTTCTTATTCGTTTGGTCAGGTTATAAATAGCGACCACTATTTTTTTTTATTTATGTTTTGATTCATATAGTTATGGAAAAACTGGAATGAAATAGAGTGATATATTTGCGCCCCAGAAACTTAAACAGGATCATGTGGAATTTTTCTTGCTGCATTCGAAATCATGGTGTGAGAAACATTAATTTTTCCATAAATTAATTGAGACTGAGGCTTTTCTCCGGCTAGGCACAATAATTGTTACAATTTATGAAAAATTTAATGGTGTGTGGTTTACAAATTTATATACTTAATTTACAATATTTTCCATTACATCATTTTACTTTATACATTATACATAAATTTTGTCCATTCTTTTTATTTTGCGCAAAGCACTTTTGCTTCGCTTTTTGTGCATTTTCGTCTTTGAAGTATTTCTACAATTACATTGTCCCATGTTTTTTGTGGTCTTCCTTTTTTCTTTTTCTGCACTCTGCTTTCTCATACTTGTTTAACAGGTCGTGTTGGTTCCATCCGTTTCAAGTGTCCCCACCAAGCTAATTGCTTTTTTTCTACATATTCCATTAGTGATTCTATTTCTAAATATTTTCTTATTTTGTCTTTCTTTGTAATTCCTCTAACTTTTCTAAGGTATTTTATTTCTACCGCTTGCAGTTTACTTGCTTGTCTTGTTGTTACAACCCACGTTTCGCACCCATACGTTAAAACTGGTCTAAATATTGTTTTGTATATGTTCATCTTAGTTCTTCTCGATATTTCTTTCTTATTTATAAATTTGGTATTTATTGCGTAGTATAATTTTAATGTCTTTGCTATTCTGTTGTTAATATCTATTTCTTGATTTCCCGTTTTTTCTATTTCTACTGCGAGATATTGAAATGAGTCCACTTTCTATCTGTATTTCCATGGTTCCTTCTTCTGCTATTCTCATAACTTTTGTTTTGTTTTTGTTTATTTTCATTCCTTACTCTGATAAAGTTGAATTTCATATCTCTAGAGTTTGTTGTAGATCTTTTTCATTTTCGTCATTATTATTATATTATCAGCAAATGCTTTTTCTGATATCGTTGCTCTTTGTAGTTTACTGTATCCCCCAGTAACTTTCTTGCTTTTCATTGAGCACTTACTTATTATATTATCCATAAATATAATAAATAATGTCGGGCTTAATCCACCTCCTTGTCTTAATCCATTTTTAGTTTCGAATATCTCCGATTGCATGTTCCTATGTATTACGTAGTTGATATTTCTTTTGTATATACTTTTGATAGTCCTTACCAGTTTTCCATTTATTTCTCTTTTTTGTAGAATGTCCCATACTCTCTCTCTAGGTACCCTGTCGAATGCTTTTTCTAAATCGATAAATGCAAATGTGGCTGATTTGTTTGGTGCTAATTACTTGTTTGACTGTGAAGATGTGATCCTGTACACTTTTTCCATTTCTAAAACCACTCTGTGCTTCGTTTAAGGGGCTCTCAGTTTCTTTTCTCAATCTATTATCTATTATTTTTTCATATAATTTCATGGGCACGCTTAAGAGATTAATTCCTCTGTAGTTATTACACATCCTACTATCACCTTCTTTGTAAATTGGTATTATACTTCCCAATCCGATGGTATTCTTTCTTCTTGCCATACTATGTTATAAATTTCTACTAACATTTGCATTCCTTTTTCTCCCATATGCTTTAACATATCCATTGTAATGTGGTCGTGTCCCGGTGCTTTTCCAATTTTCATTTGTTTTATTGCATCTTCAAGTTCTTGAGTTGTTATTTTTCTGCTTTAATTTCTTAATTTTTGTTTTCGTTTTCTTGTTCCAATTGTTTATCGTTGTCTTCGGTTTCTTTGTCTATTATTTTATCTTTTGATATTTCGTTGTTATCCTTTAATAGCTCTTTAAAATATTCTCTTCATCTATTCATTATTTCTGTTTCTTTGGTTAATATATAAACTTGTTTTCTTTTGATATGTATGTCTTCGTTCTTTTTTCTTTTCTTAATGATTTTAAAACTTTGCAGAATAGTTTTTAGTTGCCATTTGCGCTATTTTCCATTTTTGTCCAAAATCTTCCCAGTCCTTCTTCTTTGCTTCAGTTACTGCTACTTTTACTTTCTTTCTTTGTTTTTTATAGTTTTTGTAGTTTTATAGGTTTCTTTGCGGTAGATATTTTTTCACGCCTGTTTTTCTTTTTAATTTCCTTTTTAACTTTTTCCGTCCACCATGATGTTTGTTTCTTGTAGTTGTTTGTTGTATTTGTTCCGCATGTTTCTTTGGCTGCTTCAACATTGTTTCTTTAAATACACTTCATAATTGTTCCTTGTTTGTTTGTTTGTTTTTATTGTGTGTTGTTCTTCTTTTTTCACCTTAGCTATTAGAAGGTAATGGTCGCTGCATATCTCTGCTCCTCTGCTTACTTTCGTATCTAATACTTGTTTTCTGTTTTCACGCTGTATTATTTTGTAGTCAGTTACTGATTTTTCCTCTCTACTTTCCATTACTCTTGTGTATTTATGTATATTATTATGTTGGAACCAGGTATTGGTTATTATCATGTTATTTATTAAACAAAAATCTAATAACCTTTTTCCGTTGTTATTTCTTTGTTTGCTCTCCTTGTTTACCTATTACGTTTTTATAGACTTTATTTTGTTTTCCTACTCTACTGTTGAAATCTCCTATCATGTAAATTTTGTCATTAGCATTTTCAATTACATTTAACAGTTCTTCTCAAAATTTGTCTTTGTTTCCTTTTGTCTCGTCTTCGTCTGGTCTATATACTACAATAATTAATCGTCTTTGTGCTATGTATATTATTTCCAAATTCTATACTCAGTATTCTTTCAGATGAGGTTTCCAATTTTTCTGTATTGTGATCCCACTTGTTATATATCATACATCCCATACCCGCTGCCGCTCTCTTATCTGCATTAACTCCGCTATATATTAATGTGTGCCCGTTATGTCTTGTTATTCTTCCACATCCTTTTTTTTTAGTTTCTATTATTTCAAGAATGTTTAATCCGGTTTTCTTCAAATTCTTCCTTTAACTCCTTTTCTTTTCCATTAATACTTCTTATATTCTATGTTCCCAATTTCCAGATTATTTTTTTTTCTTTATTGCTTTTTATATTTTTATGATTTTCATCTTGTTTCTGTGGTTTGTTTTCCTATTTATTTTTCCTTTTGTCATGTCCTTTGTGCTAGCCTGATCGTTTTCTTTTTTATCTATCCTGTTTTTCAGTTTTTGGATTACATTTACATATTTTACCTTTAGTTTTATCCTACTTCCATTCTACTCCGTCTACAAATAATTTATTATATCCTTGTTTAACTTCCTTTTCTTTCCATTAATCTTATTTGTTTTTGTATTTCCCGTTCTTGTATTGTTAAATCATTATTAATGTATATTTTAGTGCTTCTTAAAATCTTTAGTTTTCTTTGTTTTTCGTTATTGTCCGCTTGTCCTGTTCGTCGTTTAATGATATTAGGCATGTTCTCTCTCCTATTTTGTAAATTTCCTTTATTTGTACCTCAACTTCCAATTTTCTAAAAAGTGTTGTATATAAGTTTTTAGGCTATCTGATTTTTCATTTTCTATTTTTAATCCGCTTATGACTACGTTGTTTTTTCTTTTATCTTTATTTAGACGTTCTACGGTATCTCTGACTTGAGTTAATTCATCTTTTATTTCTTTATTTTCTCTTTTTATCTCTTCATTTTCTTTCGTCAACTTTTAATTTCTTCTACGTATTTTAATTGATTTTGTATAATTTGTTTTATTTCTCCTCTTATTTCCGTATTCAGTCGGTCTAGTTTTTGCAGTATTGCATTAAGTTTTTCATCATTTTTAGTATTTGTGTTTGCGGGAGATCTTTGAGTTTTTTTGCTTCTACTAAACAGGTCATTCCACGCTTCTTCTTCGTTTCATCGTTTTTTGGCCGCTCGTCGGTGGAATATTCATCATTGCTCTCTATTTCCTTTAATATTCTCGAATTAATATGATTTCTATTTTAATACGGCTCTGTTTAATATTTGTATTTGGAAATCACTTTGTTATCGTTATCTGCAATGTCACGATAAGCGCCTTAACCCAAATCGACTTTTCGAAGGTTAATCGCTTCTTGGCATTTATTTCCTTAATTTTTAATTAAATTAGAAAGTTTCTTACTTTTAATTTTGTTGATATAACTCTTATCTTTTCCTTCACTGTTTACAACTTTTTTTTCTGTATTTAACGCGTTTGATACTTCCTAAATTTTAGGTTTAGCTTCAAAACGATTTAATACACGTTTACACTCCACGCACGAAATTTACTGAAGAATGTATTAAGATGAATCATTAATTTTTATTATTATCATTATTATTAATACGAACAAATTGGTATTATTTTATATTAAAGTTTGAAGAGGTTAGATATAAAAATGCCAACAATAAAAATAAAAATTGACATTAACAAATTAAGCAACTATTGTGAAGAAATTTTAAAGTTCATTAAAAAATTATATTTAAAATTTGCATGCTATTATAGAATTTTTTAAAATTATTTAACAATATGTTGTACTCGTAAGAAAAATATATTCAAATGTATTCATCATTTTTATTGGTTTCTTAGTAACTACGTACAAATTTATTTTAATTTGTTAAGAATCAATATTGAAAATTTTTGTTATTTTTCATGATTTAGCTTAACCAAACGGAAATGTGTTATACATGATTGAAGAGCATTTTTAATGACGATTTTGAAAATGTAGAAATTCAATATGGCACCTATAAGAAGAACAAAAGTGGTCTTCGGCCTTGCGCAACATAGCAGACCTAAACAATTTTTGACACCATTTTTAGCTTTGGCGTGTTCTCTTACCTATATCCTGACCATAGCTTCTATAATAAAGGAATTATGGCAATTTTTCTAAAATCTCAATTTCATGTTTAACCCTGTATCTATGTAACGGTATCGATTTAAATTAAAACAAACGTAGATTATTTTTGGGAAGATAAATGCGCAAATTTTCTCTCATTTAACCGACGTTGTGTCTCCAACGATTTCCAATATCCCCATGTACATCATTTTATAATGGACACACTGATGTATAATAGTAATAGTTATTCTTTTAATTTTTGTAACATTTTGAAAAAATCTAATATCAATCACATGCGTTGTTTGCAGTTACAATCAAACTGACAATACAAAAACACCATCCGTAACACCACCACTAGCGCAAATATAACCTCATGTCGAGATTGGCTTGCGTCGAGATGAGCTTGCGTCGAGATAGGCTTGCGTCGACATGAGCTGGCGTCGACATGAGCTTGCGCGAGATGAAATCGCGTAGAAGCGGCGGTGTCGAAATGGCGGCGTCGAAGTGGCCGCGTCGAAATAAGGCATACCGTTGTACTAAGGCTTATGACAAATTACGAAAACACCCCCGGTTTAGTTTTAAAGTTTTATTCTCTGATGAAGCCACTTTTCACAACAATAGATTGATAAATAAATATAATTTCCGTTATTATGCAGATGCCAATCTAAGAATTTTTCTAGATTGTAGAAGTAGATTACCAAAACCGTTAGAGTGTTAATGTTTGGGGAGGCATTCTCGGCGAGTATAATGTAGGACCTTATTTTTTTTTCCAAATAATTTAATTGGGTTTATCTACTTGGGATTTTTACAAAATGAACTTCCACGATTATTGGCAAACATTTCTATTCTTGTACAAGATTATCTCAATAACACCTACCCTTAGAGATGGTTGGTCCTGTTACATGGCCACCTAGATCTCCGGACCTGACACCTTTGAATTTTTATTATGGGGACGTGTAAAAGAAATTCTTTATGCTGAAGCTCCAATAACGGTAGAAGACATGAAACAAAGTATAATTAACGTTTTTAGAAGCATAACATGTAAAGAATTAAGGCAAATTCAGACAACGTTTATAAGCAGAGCCAATCTTTGTATACAACAAGAAGGGAGACATATTGAACATTTAGTGTCTTAGGTTTTTATTTGCGTTCTTAATTTTTCTAATTGTGATTGTTTATTATTACCTTGAGTTTAATTTTAATTTTTAAATACATTTGCCTAGTTTTGTGTCAGTCTTGTTTGTTAGTGTTTTACATTTCTCGTGTCAATAAATGTTAACAGAAACCCTTTTCTTTCAAGAGAAGAACACGTTAAAATTTTGAATATTCTCGATTACTGTAAAATCTGATAGAGATAGGTATAGGAAATTTAAATATAGATCGCCAAAAAATTGAATTCTGCATCAAATCCGGTAAAATATACAGGGTGTACCATTTAAAAAATCGTGAAAAGTAATTTATTATTATTATTATTGATAAAAAATTTAGTTATAACATCTCCTAACTTCTTTTTAATTCACACAAAAAGTTTTGTTGTTTAATTTTAAAGCGTTCGAGCGTAGTGAATTTTTTATTTGAAATATGTAATAAATTTTTTTTACAAAAACAGTTGTAACTCTAAAAAACAGGCTACCTTGATATTCTGGATATGAATAGAAGACAGTCAGGTCCATCAAATAATATAAAAATTGTGTTCTATTTCACAAAATCAAGTTATATTATGCCACCCCTTTTTGCAACATCCTAAAAATTTTAAATAGCTATCTAATATACGAACCTAGTTATCAAAGACGGACGCACTATTGCTGGAGCCTGTATAATAAATTTTATTTCGATATTAATGAATTTTTTATTTTAAAATAATGAAATTTGTCATTTTTGTGTTTTCCTTTTTTAAGTAAACAGAATTTTTACATTTTTTAAAGTCCGTAACTGGATAAACATTAATGTTTAGGTTATTAGATACATTACTAGATAAGAAAAATATGTTGCCGATATAAAGAAAATTTATAAGATAATAAAGAAATAAGCAAAATAAATAAAACACCCTGTATGTGTAAAGATGTAAAGTGGTTTTAAAGATGAATCCGTACGTAATTATTGTGCAAATTGCAAATTCATTGGTCGAATTGCACTCAAAAGGTTCTCGAAACACTACTCGACTTAAAGCTTAACTAATTTGCATCTAAATTTATTCAACTAATATTTTGCGTCGTGCTCGCTTTAATCAATTTTGACGCCTAGACAATCTAAGAATAAATTAAACGGCGTATGCATATTATGTATTATTTAAAATTTTAGATTCTTTGGCGTCAATAATTAACAAATGTAATAACAATATTGAAAAGATATTGATATGCACTATTGGATAAAATTTCTTAGCTAATTTATTTTGTGAATGTTTTGTATTTACCAATATGTGACTGTAATTGTAAAAACTATCAGTTGTTTTTATAATTAAATTAGCATAACAATAATAAGAAAATATTGAACTTATTTTTTGTATTTTTAATTGCAGCGTTGATTGTGCGATTTGTAACCCGAAGATATATAGGAGAATATGATCCAACCTTAGAAAAAATTTATACTTACCACACCCTCATTGATAATGAAATGATTTATTTCGACATTTTAGACACTGCAGGACATCCTCATGTAAGTAAACGTTTAATTAAAAAATTAACGTACTTGAATTAATTTAGAAAATTAAAACTTACGATAAAAAATTAAAACATTACAATGTAAACAATACAAACCCCAAATTTAACATTATTATACATGTTTCTAATTTTTTAACGTTGATTTGTCGACAAACTTATGTTTTTCGTGAAAATTTGTATTCTGTCTGAACATTTGCAAAGGATTATAGGTAGAAACAAAAGAAAATATCTTTCTGAATGTATTCGTTGAAACCAGCAAAAACGTATGCAGAATTCAATTACGTTGTACAGATATGCAAACTCTAAGTTTTTTTTACAAAAAATCTTGAGTTTGGGCTTTATTTCTGTCGTCAGTCCTACTATAAGTACCCATCAGCTAGAATTTACAATATCTGGCCCTCGTATGCACGAATCTTGAGCAAGAACAACCGGGACGGATTATGTAATTATTTGCAGGTTTGATTAAATATGTGAAAAATATCATAAAACTGTGTATTCCCAAGCAGCACAAAATATTATGTAAATACTAGTAAATAATCTTAATCAAATATTTAAAATAAATTTTACGTAAATATTTCCAGCAAATATTTGTCAAATATTGCTTTATAAAAAATACTTATAATAAATGATATCATATTTTAAATAAATATGTTTAAAGTATTTAAATTAAGTTTTCTAATAATATTTTCTGAACATTTAAAAAGATATTTATGCAACATTGCAAATAAGACAATAATATTACATCAATTCACAAAAAAATAAAATATATTCAAATTTTGTTATATTTTTCTCTTTATGTTTACAAAAAACATATTTAATACATAAATGAATTAACAATATTTATTACATGATTATTATAACATAACATATAATCACTACAAACTACAAAATAAAATATTAAAGTATGATCGTAATTCATATTTCTTCAATCAAATCAATCATGTCAGTAAAATGTATTAATTTTTTAACTTTAAGGCCAAACAAAACTACCTAAATATTGAAATGAATAAGACTGAGTCGAGTTCTTGTCAACGCTGATGAGCTTTTTATCATATTCAAAACTGTGTTTTTAAATTTTCTTTCCGAGTTGGAAAAAGTAGGAACGAAATTAATATTTTTTAAATTCAATGGTACAAATAAACCTAATACAATGAGTACGGTAATAGAAATTACAAAATAATTCAATATTTTAATAACAGCACACCTATTATTGGTTATATTGTTGTGATAACATTGCTGTATTTTTTCTACATGTGCTTTGCCGATAATAAAAACAGGAAAACCGATTTTTTTATTTCTTAGTCCGTAGCCTTGGGAAACTGTTTTCTTGTCTCTTGTAGTATAAGTATAATAAATAAATCACATAATTGGTCTGTTTAATTTACGTTTATTAAGAAATAATTCAATTTATTTAGTAAAAACTAATAATTGTATTTACAATCACATTAATTTGAATTAGATACACATATGATGCAAAATTTGACAAATTACTATTACATAAAAATTGAAAACAAAAACATTTTTACTTATTACTGTTTGTCCTGCTCCTGCACGTTTACTTAATCTTATTTAATTTATTTCACACAAACAAAAACACCAACATTAGGTATCGTATACGTACTGACTGATGGTAAGATACAAAACTGTTAAAATTCAAACAAACACAACTTAAAGCTTGGTGCATTGATGTCATGTGTTTGTGGATCTAAGAGGATTTGCAAAACAAAGATTTCTTAGCCCTCGGCTACGGACTATAAGCAACACCAGCACAAATGCTTTTATTATTATACCTCCTTTGCTGAAAATACTAAAGACTAATGTATATAGTTAGTATTTATCTAATATTTCTTTTATATGTTTTCACAAAAGCTTAGATAAATATTTACTGAATATTTCTTCAACATATTTGGTTTTTACTAATTTTAAATAAAAATATATTAGTATACCAAATATTTCTTAAGGCGATTCGTAGATTATGGGGCCAGTCATATTTTTTATTTTAATTTATATTCGACCTGTATGTGAATAAACGAACAAAGAAGAAATTGTCATAATTTTGGTTTAATGTAGTTGGTAACTGTAATGGTCAACTGGCCTTCAAAAACATAAACGAAACGTTATTGTAAAACTAACAAAACCAAGTATCTTGATGCTCGCCCACATATAAACAACGACTTAAGTCAGCAAAAATGTCATACATGCAGTAAACACTATCAGCCTTATACATAGTCTGAAAATAAAACAATCCTAACTTTAAAACAGTTTTAATTTTCGGTTTAACTGTAAACCGTATGAATAGACATAAATAAAATGTACTAATTTTTTATCAAAACCGTAACCCGGTGTATTTTGTGTTTTATTTGATAATAGAGATTGATTTTGATATAAATGAAGAAACAGAAGAAGTAGATGAATTGATGAAATAATATCTATATTAATAGAGTTAATTCTCCTGGTCTTCTCCTTCTATACACACCGTGGGGGTGTGCTTGACCTCAAGTTGTGATAACTAGATTTTTGGGCATGCTCCCGGGCGGAACGACGTTTATTAAAAAACACTTTTTCCTACTCATATGGGTGGGGTCAGGGGGGCGCCTGTTTTTTAAATACTACTACCCATCGAATGATACCTTCAAATGACGGGCTGACAAAGACGGTTTTAAATATGCATGACATAATTTTTTCAAAAAATATTTTTTAAAAAAATAATTGAGTTAATTTTCCTGGTGTTCTCCTTATATACACACCGTGGGGATGTGCCTGATCTCAAGTTGTGATAGCTAGATTTTTTGGGAATGCCCCCGGGCCGAACCACGTCTAATAAAAAACACTTTTCCCCACTTATGTGAGTGGGGCCTGGGAGGCGCCTGTTTTTTAAATACGACCACCCAACCAGTGATACCTTAAAATGACGGGCAGACGAAGACGGTTTCAAATATGCATGACAAAATTTTTTTAAAAATTCTTTTCAAGTAAATTGCATCCCTTCAGGGAAAATTTGCAATTTGTGTTAATTAATTGTGTCATACTTTCTATATGCTATATGGGTTCTCAATCAAGTCGTCCGCCGGTCTGTAGATCGGCTTTTAATCTAGTTAATAAATGTTTGCCCAAAAAAGTACCAAAACCGAAAAAATTATTGCTAGTTTAATAGAGAATTGTCATCCTCAACAATACCATAACAAGAAAGGTCTACCAATTTCTTTAGAAATTTGAGTTATGAGACTGCTGCTGGAAGGAACGTAGAAATAACAAACTTGGCCAGATTTATTTTATTATGAATTTTTATTAACATTGCAATAACATTTGAATACAATTTATTATCTTCATTGTAACATCGTGTTCTATTTTTATGTGGATATTTATTCTTACATTTACACAAACTCCTCCAACAGAAAAATTTTCTACATTTACGTAAAGTATTTCTATATCTTGTAATTCCTTGGGTATCTGCTCAGGAACAGTCCCAGTCGGTAACTAACCTGATATAGTATTTTTATTTGAGCAAATGAAACATCTTTACCTTTGTCTTTGATTATATCCACAAAACCTTCAGTGTTGCCTATTAAACTATACTTTTTGTCGCGGTTTCGAAATTATTTTGTGTTTCTTATAATAAAACTCTTGCAATTATGCTACAATATGTTTCCGTGTTACCTGATCTAGACTGCCTAGTTTCACTCTCTTACAAATTTTATTAAAAGAGGTTAATTTATATACACGTAAAAACAAGTACGGTTTCAAGAAAGTACTAAAGGTTTGACTATGCATAAAGTTGTTCAAGTTTTATGCTATGAATTATACAATAAATGCAACTACCTACACAATATCACGAACTATTTACACATAAAAAAAAAGTATTTTAGTGACAGTAATGTTTTAGCAGACATCTATAGCAGTATTACATGATTAATTTGTTCTAACACAGTACAGATCGGTTTACAGGCTAAAAACAATCAATTGCAATAACTTCTGTTGATGCTAAACCAATAATCTAATTGGTTGAGGTATCTACGTGGTGGTTTCAAAAACGAGCACAGTTTTGGTCAAAGGTGCCAAAAAATTAAGGGATACATTTGTTCTCACGATGTTGAGTAGATTTGTAATTTTTTTTTAAACACAATACACAGTCCACTTTATTAGTTATGACCAATATCAACGTTGAGTTGAGAATACGCAACCGTCTAAATCCAAAAGAAATCGCACCAGGCGTCTTCAGAACGACAACGAATAGATTCAGGTAAAATTGTAAAATTTAAAATACTAATAATATGACAAAAACAACATCAACAAAGGGAATCACTTATAACAGTTGTTCCCAATTCTACCTTAAAAATGTTTTTGTATTTTTTCCTCAACGAAAATCGAAATGTAAATGAAACTGTTCGGAAGTTTCATAATCAACGTTATTATTTTTGGTACCTACAAGCCATGTGCTAAATTTGATAAAATGTTTTGTATAAACATCGATGTATTAAGTTACATACAATTTCAAGAGTGTTTACCTCATAAACACCCGGGATTAGTGGGACAAAGACGTTTGCTAACAGAGACAAAAACTCGGTATAAAATTCTGGTTGTAATTTACACAGGGATTTTTCTCGATAAAATGTGGGTTTGTGGATAATGATAATTTTGAATTACAATTGTTCTTCAACCTTGCTTACAGATATCTTGTTAACTAATTTCTTAATAAAACTATCCAATGTTGAGTAATTTTGATTAAAATATGAGCATAATGAGCGAATTTTTTTACGGCTTCGGTTTAATGTTCTTTTAAAATTTATTTGTCAACGGACATCTATCAATGTATAATCTGTACATTGTTTCTTTTTGATATTTACTATGTTATTTGGTTTAGCTACAGTTTCTTGACGAAAATATACGTAACCACCGCTTTAAGCAAAAATGATAGAATTTCCTTAAATATGAATCTGCACGTAAAAATATTTGGTGCTGCTTGAATTATAAAACTTAATTACTCAGTATTTTTTCCTGATAGTTGTAACTTGATTAAATGGTTTTTTTTTATTTTTTATAACAAGGTTGGAAATAAAACTTTTCTTTACTGTTTTATTATTTGATACTTATCGGAAACGTTTATTAAATTATACGTGTATAACTCAAAAGTTTTTCGTTCAGATAATTTTCGATGTACAGATGTAAATTTTGTTGACTTAATACATATGTTAATGATACTAAATGAGAGATCGTTTTAAAAACTTTTGTTAATTAATTAAAATAACTAATATTATTATTAAAAGTATGTAACAAAACGTCCTTAAAGAACAATTTAATGCCAGTTGCATTTTATAAAGCAACTCTAAATGTGAAATAGGTTTCAAACGAGTGACAAGATGTAGCTAATACTTTTACACAGAACAACATATTGTGCAATATTTCTTATTTATCTGTCCGTTATTTTGCAAGTGCTGTGACACTATGGTCTCTAATTTTAAATATAGGTCAGTCAGACACAGCGTAACAATTTCAGCACCAATGTGAGATTTTGATTGATTTTTTAACTGAAATTATGGAACAGGTTTATGTCATCGGAGAAACGACCTTTTATTCAAACAACGTGATGTAAAGAAATTATTTTACAATAGGGTCGTATGATAAACGATAAATTGTTATTGTTTTGCGGAAATGTTTGTATTACAATGTAAACGTGGGCAATTTACATTGTGGATTTACTAGCAGCAAACAACAGTTTGAAGAAACGTAAATTGTATTTTTTGCAATACAATTCTTCAGTAATGTGTACATTTGACATGATATCCTTTTGTTGCTCTACTTTTCATTTTTAACATAAATAATTTGCAATTAAATACGACTAACTTTTTTCAAACATGTGTCGAGAAATCGTAGGTTATTTAAATCTGAAAACTATGTGCAATTCATATCTAAATAATTATACGATACTATTAATTTTTATTTATTAATTGACTGAGATAAATGAAATTTAATTTGTTTACGATTGGCAATTCTGAAATTAAATTATATGCTAACATTATTACTCTTCGAATTGACAAATATTCTGGCACACTTGTAGACTTGTAGCTGTTTAGACGTACAACATTGGTAATTAATTCGCTAGTTGATTGCAGAACTAACTGTGCGAGGTTGTCTAGCACATTCAGTAGGGTTAATAGTTTTAATAAAATAACAATTGTAGCTCAAAGTGGCAAGTGATTAATGCATCAAGTCGAAAAATCAAATGTGATAATAACACCCTACATTTTTAATCAATTTTCTTAAACAAAGTATACAGTGTGGTATCTCAAAGGAGTAATATTAATACTCTACCTGAAATTACTGTCTCCCAATCGTATTCACTATTTAATTTTAAACCTGTAACTACGACTGCTATTCGCGCGATAATAAATAAATTTAAAAATGTTAAAGTTAAAGATTTTTATGCTCTTACCCCAGACTTATTAAAATGTTGCAAAGAAGCGATTCTAGAACCACTAACACATGTTATAAACGCGTGCATTTCGACTGAAACAGTACCAGATGCTATGAAAGTAGCTATATTTATACCAGCACATAAAAAAGATGATAAAAAACTATCGTCCAATATCTTATATGTGTAAAGTTCTGGAGGCAGTAACGCACTAGCAAAGAACATTGTGAGTCTCACAGAATCGTATCCAAGTGACAATATAGCTTCAACAAAAAATTATCTACTTTTGGATGCCATAATTTCAATAAAATAATTGATGCATTTAAAAAAAAGAAGTTTGCTGCTGTCTCGTATATAGATCTTTCTAAGTCATTTGACATAGTTAATATAAATTTCTTTTACAAAAGCTACTCACATATGGATTTTCAGTCAACAGTTGCAATATTATTAAATTTATAAAGAAACAAAAATAGAGTAAAGGTGAAAGGGAAATTAGGGAAGGAGTTTTAAACAGAAAAGGTTTGAAACAAGGATGTCTGTTAAGCCCGATGCTATTTTCAATATATCTAAGAGATCTAGAGGAAGAAATGAGGAAATATCTGGTTGGAGGAATAAAAATAGGAAGAAAAATATAATAACACTTGCATATGCGGACGATATAGTAATTCTTACAAGCAAAAAGAAAGAGATGAAGAAACCAATAAAGACGTTAAATACGTAGAAAAAATAAAAATAATGGTATTTAAAAAGAAAAAAGGAAGAGAAAAAAGGAGAAATGGTGATACTGAAAAGAAGAAATAGAAAGAGCGGACAAATACAAATACTTAAGCTACATGATGAGATATGCCATTGAAGACACTGATCATATAAAAAGAATTAAGGAAAAAAGAAGTAATGTAATGAGACAAGCATGGACTATAGGAAAAAGATTATTCGGAGAAAAAGAAAGTAGTTATTTGAGAAAATAGCAACAAGTGTGATGATGCACGAAGCGGAAATTTGGGGATGGAATAAATGGGAGGAACTAGAGGAGATACAGGAAAAATGTTGGAGATGGACACTAGGGTTGGAGAGGGAAACATTAGAGTATTTCATAGAGAAAGAAATTAAAATAGAAAAAATAAGAATACAAGCAGGGAGGAATGCAATAAAATTTGAGAAAAGGTTGAAAGATAGAAAAGATAATGAAATTATATGTGAATGTTGAAAGTAAGTAGGTAGAATTGCAAAGAACAACGCACGGAGAAGAAGAGAAAAGGGCATACTTTAGAAGAGGGGGTTACGCGACAGAGGAGGTAAGAAGATTGAGGGAGGAAGGGGAAAGGATGAAAGTAGAGATAACACAAAGGGACAAAGACAGAAAAAAGCAAGAAAGAGAGATGAATGTGACGGACAAAAAAAGTTGCTTGCAAAATTAAAAGATAAGAGCAAGTGCCTTTAATACAGAACAGCGCGGAGTGTAAGCAGGTTACGTAATGACGGTAAATTTTGAACAACTTTCCGGCTAGGTTACATAACCTCGGCAGAGCGTTGTGAGTCTAGGTAAGGTGGTCATTAGTATTGAACGTTCCAAAAATATATATTTTGTACTCCCCTGTATCTCGTGCCCGAAATCTATAATTCACGAGGGAGTGAAACTAAGCGCCAATCACTTAAAAGGACGTTCAAGTTAAAGTAATAATTATCGCGCAGAACTAATACTGCCAATAAAAAGAAATCTTTGTAAGGCGTGGCACTTAACTAAAATAACCGAACACGATATCAGTAATAACACATATATAGAGTTTATTTTTAAAATTGGAATCCACCCATAACAAAATATAATAACAGTTTATCTACAAACAGTGCGTACAAAGAAATCGGCGTAATCACAAATTGGCGATAAACCGAGGTTAAGGCGCTCGAGTACAAACTGCGTCGGGTTGATAAAACCTTAACCCTAACGTGGTTCGCTAATCAGGTGTCACACGCACCACTAACTGAAATACGCGACTCATTATCGCGCGATCAAATGATCTTAGCGTTTCAAATTATAATAAAATAAAAACGTAAATGAGACGGTACCTTTAGATGTTTTCTTTTCTTTCGCAACAGGCGGCGGGATAACTGTTCACCCAAAAGTTGTTTTACTTCTCGAGTTCCCCAGGTGTCGGAGGAGAAATCTGCCTACCGTGTACGGTTAGATAGTAATAAAAATGGTAGCAAAAGATTGTATCCGAGATTGTAGCAACAGGTTGTAACAAAGGATCGTATCCAACGATTGTAGCGAAAGATGGTATCAAACGATTGTAGTAAAAGATAAAAGATTTCAACGAACGTAGCAAAAGATTCGTTTTCCACAAGTGTAGCAAAAAATTCGTTTCCAACGGGTGTAGCAAAAAATGGTGAACGCGCAATAAAGACCCAATTATCCGTCCATTTGACGAATATTACTCGTACTGAATCTTCCTGGTATACGACGAGCCTAATCAAAATTATAGCACGGTACACACGTCCCCCATCTTTTAGAAATTCTTTTTGAACAGGAAACGAGTGAATTGCGAAGCAAGCGCAGAACAAACAAACATTTGCGCGCCATCTAGAAACGTCGAACGAGAACAACAAACGTAATGCGGTTTGTACCGGAGATTAAATTACCGTAACATGAAGATAAAAGAATCAAAGTATAACACGAAATACAAATCGTGGAAGGGATACTAAAATATATTACAAGAGGATTAAACATAAAAGAAAAACATATGGCAGCGAGGTATATAATAGGAAATGAGGAAAATGAGAATAAATATTGGAAAAAAATTAAGAAAAATGTGTAGGATGTGTGGGGAAAATTGGGAGAATGTAGAACACATGGTAGATGAGTGCAGCAAATTAAGGAAAGAGGAAGTGAGAAGGGAAGTTCTGCTAGGAGAAAATGGAGAAGGCATAAAATGAATGAAAGAGGTAGAAAACAGAAGAAGATGGATGGAAGAAAGGAAGAAGAATACAATAAAAATCACCTAACGGAAGGATGCGGCAAAAAAAATTAAATTAGTAGATATATTGTTGATTTTGTCGTGCTAATGTGGGTTTAGTTTTGTTAACCGAATCAATTTGTTAATTTAAAAAAAAACAAGTAAAGCTTTATTATTATTATTAATTAAAAATTACAACACGGTGTACGTCAGGGGTCTATTTTGGGTCTTTTGTTGCTGCTGCATCTTTCAAGTGGTGTAGTTGTTTTGTACGCAGATGACGCTGCCCTTTTAAATGCAAGCAGTAACATTGACGAGTTGCTTCTAGATAACCAACAAGCTCCGACCTGGTGTTTAAATAACAAACTTGTTTTAAATATTAAAAATATAAGCAACATGTTGTTTACATCAAAACCTGCGCCAGCGTTGTTGACAAATGCGTCGGTAAAATTCTTAAGTGCCCATATGGATGTTCAGCTACAATGGCACATCTACGTTGACAACTTAGCCAACCGATTGTCTAAAAGTATTTATCTCTTGCGTAATTTGTCTCATTCGGTATCTGCCAAATTACTTCTAACTACTTACGTATCCATCATCGGCGGACTGATGTACCATGATCATTGTAGAAAAGCATTTGCTAGGTCGGAAATACTTACATTGCCAAGTCTTTACATTCATTTTTGTCAATTTATATAAAAAATAATCTATCATGATACCCGATCGGCGGATAATATTTATATAAATAAACTTAGATTGTCAAAATCGACATATGGGCCAAATCACTGGGCACTAAAATTTTTTAATCACTTACAGCCTTTTCTAAGATGTCTGCCGCTAGTCAGCTACAAGTGATACTTGAAATCATACCTCACAGAAAAAGTGCTTTACGATTGCATTGATTTTCTCTCACTTCAAGTATAACTGATGTCGGTTCCTGGTGTATGTTATTGTTTTTATGGCTCTAAAGCGTTCTGTTCTTTCACTAAAGTTTTCCGCAAAAGGGAACGTTTTTGCAAGGGGGTAGGGATTACAACCATTAAACTACCATCAGATAAGTCCGGTAAACAAAAACGAGTCCATCCAACTACCTTTACAACAATAAAATTGTCTACTTAATTTAATACAAAATAAAATTAAATTAAAACCGATTAACACAATCTAATATCTTACAATAATTAGTAGGTTAGATTTATTTAAAAATAAGTAATAATTGGTCAACCCAAATAACCATGTTTAGTTTTTTGATTTAATTTAAAAGTTATTGCTTGTAGACGGTTTTTAAATCAAAATTATTTCTAATTTTATTTTGTAAACATTTCCTAAACAAAATTTTGATTCGATAATTAATCGAGCTATGGTGTTTAATTAGCGATACCTTCAAATATATTCTTTAGAGAAAAAAATTAAGTAAGCAACTTAAATTACCTATTTTCTAAAACGTGCTTAGTGTAATGATTCATTCTACAGTCCTTCTATAAGATAATCCCTGCTGAGATTACCTGCTGTTAGAATTGCAAATGATACCCTTAAGCCCGCTTCACAATGTGCAAACTTTTGTTTACAGTAATTGTGGTGTCCAAGTTTTAAATTTCATGAGTGTACAATGTAATATACAAAATATTTGTAAAAATTGATTAAATTATAATGGATTTGAAATAGTACAACTAATTTTAATTATAAAATTGAAAGCTTATGTGAAATTGTGTATAATAAATTTAGTAAATAAAGCAGAAAATAGGGTATGTTCTACTTGCTAAAATGAATCTTGTTCATTTACATTTTCAACTCGTTTTACGAAAATTTAGCTCTTTTGTTTTATTGTTGGTACGCTTTTATCGGCTTCTCTTAACTAATTCAAGTTAAGGGAATAAAGGAGTAAATATTGTCTGTTGAAAACAGGTGTTGGTGATGTATACGCCTGAAAACGAAAAGAAATTGAGAAAATAATTACACGAAAATTATAAAACTTATCTGTAATATTAATTTAGTGTTTATCTGTATCAGTAAAAGTATATCTTAAAGACTTAAACTATAACAATTTTAATACTTACTGTAAATTACTCAAGCATTTTCAACTTACATTTTACTGAACGTTGCTATTTATATGCAGATAGCTTAAATAAGTAATTTTCAAATTTCCAGGAATAACAGTTAAAATCACAGGGAGCAGCCAAGGATAAACAATACAATTATACGCGTCTTTATTTTGATAATGCATGTTTATAAACTTTAATTTATATATAGGGTGATTTGCGTAGAGGGTGCATTAAAATTTTTTAACTTGCAGATAAATCAGAAACTAGAAATTAGGTACGCGGCTATAATCGATCATTTTTGTTCTACCTAAAATAGTTTCAGACCTTCAGCTATACAGGGTGTACCAAAATTTCTTATTGTAAGTACAAACCTATAACTCCTTTTAGATATGTTACCTTATACTTGACAGTTTTTTTTTTCAAAAATGTCTTCTATAATAGTGTAATAGCTGTAATTTAAATACTTCTCCTTCCCCTTGTTTTGTCTTCAATCTGGTTTTTTATTGACACTTTTTCTGCCATTTTACCAGCTTTCATTTTTGTACAACATTGAATATGGAATCGTCCTCTTATTCAATTTGTATGTTTATCTTTTTAGTCGTATGTTTCTTTTTCATTTTTGAGTTAATACGTTCCTCATATCTCTTCGTTGCTCTTTTCAGCTTGTTTTCCTGTTTTCTCCAACTTATTTCTGTTAATATTAGTTCATTAAATTTAATGGACTTCCTTCTGTAGTTATGTGTGGAATTTTTAACCACTTAACGACCAGCTTTGTAATGGTCTTTAATCGTAGCGAAAAATATACCACTTCCGTAATATTACGGGCCAGCTAACTTTTAGCATGCCTTGTTTTATTATGACCGTTTCAACTTGTAGCGGCGTTGTGCAGTATCATAGCACTATACGGGTATAATAATATGCTTGTTCCGTTGTTCTCTACTATACAAGAATTTGAGATGGTAGGGAGCGTTGTGGCATGTTAGGTTCTTAGTACTACTATTGGCTATTGCTAGTGGTAACGCGTAGAAATAACAATAAAAATGAATTCTGACGACACTGAGTCTGATTTAGACTATGCACTAGTAGCGAAAGTTTGGATTCCACTACGGATGGTGAGACAAGCAGTGAAGAAAACGACTCTGATATAGAACTAGAGGATTGTGACGACCTAAGTTCTGCCAGGAATTGGTATCCAATTGGCGTGGTTTCTCCTCTCCTTGCGGTTCCAAGATTTGAATACATCAGCAAGTTCGTTGAATTTCGAAGTCGAAGACCACTCAGATCCCTTGCAGTTTATCAAGCTTTTTTTTGATGAAAGTTTCCTAGGTATAGTTGTCGAAGAGACCAACAAATTTGCTGCTAAACAAAATGACCGTAAGTGGTTGCCGACTAATAATAATGAAATGCTCTTGTTTATTGCTATAAATATGCTGATGTTTTTTGTAAAGAAGCCAGTTGTTGTCCACTACTGGTCAAAGCGAAATATAATAGAAACCCCACTATTTGGTAAACTAATGACAAGATAAAGGTTTTTGCTATTAAAAAAATACCTCAATTTTTATGATGAGACTAACTTTGATCCCGCTCTGCATCCATGCCCAAAGCTGTCTAAAAATTGGCTAATTTTTGATCTGCTGAACAGTAAATTCAGAAAACTGTATACACCAGACCGAAATGTAACAATCGACGATAGCCTCATGATGTTGAAAGGGAGGTTGGGACGGAAACAGTTTATTCCACTAAAAAGGGCTAGATTCGGGATCAAATCGTACTTACTTTGCAAATCTAAGACAGGATATATTTGGTCTATGATAATCTACACTGGAAAGAAAACCACCTTTGACGCTGAGTTTGTGGGTCAGCTTACTTCTACGCAAATAGTGTTGACTATGATGAAACCTTTGTTGGGCAAGAGGAAAGACAAATAGGATATCTGCCTTTTGTCAACAGTACATAGCACGCATATGGTTGAGGCAAAAACTAGAAGTGAACCATCTGAAAGGAAGAAAAAACCCTGTGTTGTAAAAGACTATAACTAACCATTGTAAATGGGTGGAGTCGATTGCGTCGATCAGCATCTCTCTGATTACCCTATTATTAGAAAACGAGGGAAGAAATATTACAAAAAAATTTTCTCTCACCTTAAAGAGTTTGCAGTATTGAATGCTTACGTGTTGTATACTAAATGTGATGGCAAACTATCACATCTGAATTTTGGCATGAAAACTGTAGAACAAATTATTGAAACCCATGGAAGTGAATTTTCAGAGTCAAGAGGCCGTCGACGGTTTGTCCCAAACTCTCTTCGCTTGGTAGACCGTCATTTCCCTGATTATGTGCCACCTACTGCCAAAAAAATTAATACTACCCGAATATGTGTGGTGTGTACAAAGAAAACGTAATGACAGAGGGAAAAAAGTGCGTCGTGAATCACGATACCAGTGTCCAGACTGCAATGTTGGTCTGTGCGTAAGTCCGTGCTTCCGTATATATCATACAAAATTTGATTTTTGAATTTCTAAAATATGATGAATATGTATGTATAGAAGTTCTGTCATTTTTATTGTCTTTAGTTTCATTATTGCATCCATTTTGAAAAATTTTTGATATTTGGCCAAAAAATTATAGATTTCGAGAATGTCGAATGTATATCTATGTCTGCATTAAAAAGAAAAATAAAAATTTTGGCACATATTTTGACTTTTAAATAGGTCCTTAAGTGGTTAATAAAATATTTTCTTATTTAGATACTGTTCTTATTTTTAATTCTTTATCCTCGTTTATTTTCATTTCCATGTACTGCTGTTTTAATTTATCCAATACCTTTGTTATTTCTTTTTATATTTATATACATTATAACGTACTTCGTCATGTTTGGAATTATGATTGCTTGGAATTTTGTTTCAATGTTTTTTATGAGCGCTTAGTTTCATCCGTTGCAATTTTTTTATCGCTTTCATTTATTTTCTTCAGTTTATTTATTTTTATTATTGCATTTTTCCAATTGTTTTAAATTTTCCTTATCTACCTTTTCATTAATTGGAGAGATTTCCGCACTGGTGTCAACTAATTTTTATTAAAGAAATCTAAACCTACATAGTAATCATTATTTATCCTTATCGTATTATATTTCAATGAATCCCCATGGTTATCAATATTTATTCAACCTATTGTAAAATACCAGTCGTATACTAAAAATTTAGTGTCCCTTTATTCTCGCTTGCGCTCCCATGTCTTTCATCAATATCTCCATTTTCCGACAGAACTGATTCTGCCTCTGTCATATTTTGACCTGGTTTATTTTTTGCTGTTATTCTCCCTTGAGTTTTTTTTAAATGTTTTGCTTTCTTATGTTATTAGTGTCATTATTATCATGTTGGTTATCAAAGAAATGCAACTCTAAACTGCAGCGCCTATTTTAACAAACTCTGACACGTGTCTCAATAGCTAAGCTATTATCATCAGCAAACCGATACTGAAAATAAAAACATAGTCAAACCTACTTTCAAATTAACAATAACATTTATCAACAATATCATGGTACAACAATGGGTAACAGCTTATCTCCGTTTATGGCTAACCTGTTCATGGGTAAATTTTAAACTGATTTATAAAATAATTTAGATTATTTTCCTAGAATTTGGTTTAGATATGTACATGATGTTTTTGCAATCATCGACACTAAAGTTTACGTTTCACAGTAATTTGTAGAAATTTTGAATTCAAAGTCTGAGACGATCTAGTTTATCTATGAAACCAAAGCAAACCTTAAGTTACTTTTCTTAGACACTTTAGTGACAAGAAATGACAACAAACTAGATATAGATATTTATCGTAAAGATACTAACAGTATGAGGTTTATAACAAATGATTCCAACCATAGTGTGCAACATAAACTTGCATTTTTCAACTTTTTGATTCACAGATTATTACATTTCCTATTGTCAAAACAAAACATTGATAAAGAACTGCAAAATATTAAGCAGATTGCTTCATACAATGGTTTTCAGGAATCAATTGTAACAAACATAATTAGAAAACATAAGTTAAACATTAGGAACATTACAATGTTAGGAACTAGTAATAGAAAAATAGATAAGAAATATATCAAATTACCAAATTATCCCACATACACAAAAGGTCTTCAAAAAATATTTTCAAAATTTGATTATAAAACTGTAATCTCTAGTAGTAACAACTTGCAAAATTTTTTAAGCAATCCGAAAGACTCAATAAAATTGTGTGATAAATCGGAAATATATAAAATAAATTGTAAAGCCTGTAGAGTAGGCGACATTGAATTAATTAAGAGGGTAGATAATAAAAACGAACTTGATTCTTGTGACAGTTTGGACATTTTTAAAAACAGGAATTTGCTTATGAATTATGATGATTACGGTCCATTAGGATTTTCGGAATTATTCAAGCTTAAACCGGCAAAAAGTTTGCATGAAATGGGAAAAATTTTTGTAATTGAGATATCCGAAAA